>CM050894.1:9880000-10320000 GCA_027726005.1 Juncus effusus | reverse complement strand
TCGAAAGATTGTGATTGGCTGACTCTTGTGCGGCTCTCCTGGCAAATCGCTTAGCTTTTTCTGTACTGAAACTCTCAGGCGATCAATTGACCCATCTTCTTTCTCTTCTTCTTCAAATTGAATTTCTTCTTTTGGCATATTATCGGTTTCGGTTGAATCGGATACGAATGATAGCACTGATCTTACTGAAGAATCAGATGATTTGTCGAGGTTTTTCACAGGCGAGATCTCGGCTTTTTGCAACTTCTCAATACTTTGCTTATAGACCTCCATTTTTGTGGAGTAATGAGCAATGGGATTACTTTTCTTGGTTTTAATTTAAAAAAAGCAATAGCTTGGTGATTAGAGTTGAAGCAATGATAGAGACAAGTTTAAGTGGGCACCTAATTAAATGAGGTATCTTTCTCATGTGTGGCATGATGTGGTCAAGAAAGATATTTGTTAATTTTAATGCCAACTCAATGAGAACGTGTCTTAATACTGTGTGAAAATACACTCAATCATTTCATTTCTTTTCCCTTTTTAATTTTATAATTTTTTTGAAGATGTGATTTGTAAGTCTAATTCATTTCATTTCTTTCCCCTTTGTAAATTTATAATTTTTTTTGAAGATGTGATTCGTAAGTCGTCTAAATAAATAAGAAAAATGATAGAAAGCAAACTCCTAATATCCTTCTCAGTTTCATTTTTATATTTCAAATCAATTGAATTGTTAATGTTATATATGTCGCTACATAGATATCCTCTCGAGACTCGTTATATGAAAATATTAATTTTAAGACGATTGGTTACTTTCTAATAAAGTAAATGCCAGCCCCCACAATGTCACATTCGGTCCTTAATTGAGTCATTCTAAATTCGAAGCATTTTTTTTCTTCATTCAGTCCTCTGAGTTCACATTGTTTTTTCCAAAATATAACAATATAGAATCCACAGTTAGAACAAACAGGGCCTATAAAAATATGAAGCAACAAGGCCCGATAAAGAAAACTAAACTACTACGCATTAGAAAGTGAAAATAGAAACCTAGACAAAAAGAAACACTATAACAAAATAATCTTTACAAAAATATGTATTTTTCTCCTAAGTTGCAAAAACAAAAAAGAAAACGAAAAAAATGTACACATGACTCACCTCAGTTACCTACAATAATCAAGATATAAGTTTCACAAACAAAATTGTATTTACTATTTATAATTAATCTCAAATTTATTCAAGTACCTTCGTTTATATCAAAGCTTAGTTTCCGAGTCAATGAATGGTGCTGATTTGGTACGGCCGAATTCTAACCAAGGAAAAAAGAATAAATAATTAATTACTTTACACTAAATTTAACCTAATTTTCTTTTTTAAAAAGGATAAAACATCACACATTATTTGCTATTACGAAATATAAAAAAAACATAAAAAAACAAAACATACCATAGGTGCATTAAGGGTATTAGTAGCCATAGGCATGGAGATATTATTTGTTGGAACCACCCAATTTACAAAATTGGGAATTGCAATCCCGCCTCTAAGATTACACCAAGAAATCAAATTCGGATTATTCGATTGATGATCATACATCGCTTGTGGGCCCATAAATTGCTCCTATCAAGAAAATAAAAGTTAGTAATTAATATAATATATGGAAATTATTAAGATATATGTAAGTTAAATTAAACCTGTGGGGGTAAAATGGTCTCTTGAGGAAAAGGCATTTCGGAAGGTTCCATATTTATATCGCAATATATTTGTGATGATGATTCGTCTATTATTACTCTTTCCGCCCCTGCATTTTCACCTATTTAAATTTCACAAAATAATAGCAATAAATAATATTAGTAGTATTACAAAATACAAACAATGCAATAAATAATTATATTGATACATATAATAATATCAAATTTCACCTGTATTAAGCTGGATCTCACTTCTTTGAATACCAACACTCAAGCTCGGATTATTTTGCACAACCCCCTTGTTACTTTTTTTATTTTCAATTAGGCCCTTACTTTTTCTACCTCTTTTTCTCTTAACACCTTCTCCATTTCCTCCCAACTCTTCCTCTCCATTTCTCTCTCCATTTCCTTCTCTCAAACAATTCTCAACTTGTCCATTCAATTTATCAATTTCATTTTCAAATATTTGCAAAGCATCTTCACTAAACACGCTTTTCAAAGAGATAAAAACCGCCTTTTTACACACCCTTTCATATTGTTCTCTCAACGGATCATGAGGGGCATTTTCGTAATTATGCCTAAAATTTTCATTTAGAACCTCCAAATTTGCATATTTAATCCACCTTTTTAAGATATATTGTGAAGGAAGGTGAAGAACGTTATTTTGACCAAGTACTTTTAATGCGTGCATGCAAAGTATTCCATTTGTCTCAAATTTTTTACAACTACAATTAATTTCCAAATTTGAAGGGTTTAATTGCACAATTCCAAACAATGTTTTACCCGGAAGAGAAACCCTAAATAAATAACTCGGCCCATTTATGGAAATCGGTTCGCACAAGCATAATAATTGGTTCTTAAATTCCTCTTCAAATTCATTGTATATAGTTCTAGTGTATGAATTTGAGGCTTGAATTAACATTGGAGTTTCAACTAATAAAACCGGCTTAGTTTGTCTCGATTTATGATCCTCATATAATTCCTTCTCTCTGAGTTTAATCAAAGATTTTTGCAATTGCCCAAGAAATTTCAACAAAGGTAGTTTTCGATTGAAATATTTTCTAAAAAAGCCCTTCAAATTGTCGTACCAATTCAAAGTGGTCATAGAGGCGCAAAATATACCGTTTTGGTATATTAATCCCCATTTTTCTCGTACCGAATACAACTCTTGAATCCACAAATTGGTACCAAGAACATTTCGGTACCGGTTATTCAAATCGACCCAACCTTGGTGAAAATCCGCTTCGGTACCAAATTTTTCAAAAATATAATTTTTAAATTCGATTCGAAACTCGGGCTCAGATGAATATAAATTGGGTATATTTACTGAAGCATTCTGAATTATATGCCACAAACACAGTCTGTGATTTGTTTCTGGAAAAATTAATCCAACTGCTCTCTCAATTGGGGCCCAATTGTCAGTAAAAATAGTTTTTGGTTTTTTTGCACAAATACCCTCCAAAAATGTGTTAAATAACCAAACAAAGGTTTCGGTCGTTTCATCCAATAATAAAGCAGTTCCAAACATAACAACTTGTTTGTGATAATTAATTCCAAGAAATGTCACCATAGACAATTCATTTTTATTATTATTATTACAATTATTAAATCTATAACTTGTATCGAATAAAACCACATCGCCAAAATACGAATAATCCAAAATAGATTTCGAATCGGTCCAAAAAACATTCGTCACTTTTTCATCATCGTCCAATTGAACCGCGTAATAAAAACTCGGATCCTCCAATTTCTTACATTTCAAAAACTCCAACAAAAATTGCACATCTCCTTTTTCCAACTCTTTCATACGATCCGTATGCAAATGCGTCTCTTTCTCTCTCAACAAAAACCCTATCTCCTCACTTTCTCTCTCCTCCTCCAACGGAAAATCTAGGGTTTCATTTCCCTCACCCTCTTTTTCTTCGGACGAAAATGCCCTTCTATGAGACCTCAAAAGATGAGACTTACTCGGCCGTACCAACAAATGATTATGCTCATAAATGACTTTAGAAACCCTAAAAATCCCCTCAAAATCAACCTTGTATTCGATTCTCGCCATGCAATTTGTGCGTACCTCGTTTCTGGGTTTTTTCGTAAAATGTTTGCTGTGTTTCTGACGAGTCCCCTCTTTACTGCATAAAAAGACTCTATTGCAAATCGATCCGTTTCTTCTTCGACCTAAATGGCCTTTTCTCACGCTAAAACCCTTTTTTTGCGCGTAATTGTTGTAAAATGAGTAAGCTTGTTCTTCTGAGTTGAATATCATTCCTACTTCTGGCTCGGTTTGAGTCGATTTGTTTTTGTGATTTGTTGGTGTTATGTTATTATTATTGCTTGATGAGGGTTCAAGTGTTTTGATTGATTCGTTTGATGAAGATGAGTTGGATAATAAATCCATTTTGTTTCTATTGAGAAGAAGAATTTTTGGTTTTTAATATTGTTGAAATGAGAGTGTAGTGAGATTAATGCGATTCAGTCTTGATGGTACCATTATTCTGGTCCCTGTGAAAACTTAGGGGAAATACAAAGAAATTAAAGAGTGTATAAGAAAATGAATGAGCTGAAAATCGATAATTTTTTGTATTTTTATGTAAGTTATTAACTTATAAGGAATTTGCATGACATGTCAAATTCTAGCTCTTGCATAAAAATAACAAGATTTTACAAGAACAAAAAATTAAGATAAGTAATTTCATGAAATTATGAAATAAGTACCCAAAGAAAACCAGAGCTAAACTATACATGGAGTCAGTGAGTACAGTAGAGAGAGAGAGAGAGAGAGAGAGAGAGAGAGAGAGAGTACCTTATCAACAGTATATGCTAATTAGGGTTCGGAATTAGGGCCGAGAGACGACGGAGAAGCCGCCGGAGCTAGGGTGCCGATTAGGGTTCCTCCGGCGGAGCAAGATCTCCTATGCGACCGTCCGTATAGAAACTTCTGTGAGTGGGTTCTTGACTTGAACAAGGATTATGTGGATAGTGCTCATAAATTTTTTATGCTTAGTTCAGAATCCGCCGTTGATTTTCCGATGAATTGATTGCCAGCCGTTCCTTTGATAGAATTTTGAATCGTGTGGCAGGAAATATTTTCTTGGACTTATAGAAACTGAGAATTCAAATCCCCTGCTAAATGCAATCAATAATCGGGTAATTTCCATCTTATTTATCTTTGATGTCCTATTATTTTACACATAAAAATTTCGAATTTCCATTTGATAGTTGAACAAGGAAAAAGACTTTTTCAGAGGCCCCTTCTGACCTGTTATTTTAGCTATAACATATATACATTTTAGATAGTCCCTTTAGATAAGTAATTAATTATCTTAACTCCACCATAAATAACCCAACAAGCTAAATGGACTCCTTTTGACATGTTATTTTAGCTAATATATATACATTTGTTTTTTTATTTTGTTTGATGAATTTTTCCAGCTAAAAGACTAATTCGAACGGTTTCTAAAATTTCTTTTGATGTTCCATTCATTCACCCAAGTTAAACAAAACATAAACCCATTCAAAACTTCATTTTATAATCCACAGTAGAGTAGCAGGCTCCTAACTACCTTAAAACAAAGCAAAAAAAACTTATTCAACCTTGTGTTAAACAATATAAATTGAGACCCACGTCCAATGGGATTCTTCAACCCTCTCTCCTCAATGTCTTCCTCTCATCTCGTTACGGGTCGTAAGGTATTTCGTGATTGCATCGGGGAAATGACTACTGGGAAATTCGTTGAGTGCATCGGGCAACTGATTAAAAAACTGACGGATACTGGTGTGATAAATTCGCATCCATCGCCCCGTTCTATGATGATCCGATACCCAATATTCCGATGTCTACAAAAAATACATAAACTAGGTGAATTACCAGTTTTGCGTTCTTGGTAAAGATAGAACTTTTGCTCACTACTTGGCGGCTAATGATGAACAAGCTAAGAATTTTAAAGGTGGAAATGTGATAGCGAGTTTCCTCACCGGTGATACAGTGGAGGACAAAAAGCAGATTTACGCCGATAAGGCTTTCGAGGCGTGTCAGCAGCTCACGGACCAAAACAAGCTGTATGGGATCTTTCTTTGGTGTGCTGACGACTCGAAGAACAACGGGTTTAAATATGAGACAGCGTGTCAAGAGCTCCTCACTGGAACATGATTATCAATTTGTTGAAAATCATGTTCTGAAATTTGGTTTGATTTGTTGTTAATTAAATGGTGTCTTGGTTGATTGTGTGCTTTGAAAAAAAGAGCAAAAAAGGGTACAAAAGAAAAAGAATGTCGGCAGTTGGTCAATGGCTGAGTTTTGTGCCTTTGTTTCTTTCTTGTTTGTTGTTTATTATTGTTGAGTTAAATGGTGTATATATAATGTATTAATGGAGAATAAAAGGTGGAGTGATTGTTTCCTTTCTCGAATTGAAATATAAGACATATTTAAGTCCTAATTCGACATTATTACATTTTGAAAAACTGACAATCGCCGATTCCGATTCAGCTGATTCGAATCGGAATCGGCATGCTCCAATCTGATTAATTACTGATTCTCGTAATTAAATTGGTTTGATTCTTCATCCGATTCGATTGATTTCGATCTGATTCAGCCGATTTTAAATTGTTATTCTAAGGGACCGACTCCGGTAAAAAAACATGAAATTTTTTAAATATAAGAGCAGGAAAATTTATGATTTACCAAGTTTATATCAAAGCTATAGATCTCATATACAACCGTCCGAATACAATTTTCTGTGACTTGTACAAGTCCATTTTTTGACTTGTACTATTATGGTTACTTTAGAATTGCCGTTAATATTCACATCAATTGATCCCAGCCATTCATTTTATAACATGAGAAGTGCTCCTGAAATCCATGAATTCAAATCCTGAATTTTAGAAAATCCGAGAATTCAAATCCTTTGTCTCTTCGTAGTCATCCCTAATCCATTAGGAAACAAGAGTAGTTTAATACGCACTAAACCTTACTTAAACCATCTCAAAATTTTAACAATTAACAAATCCATTCAAACTAATCCTCCTCTGATTCTCCTTCTAAGTTCTTAACCCACCCTCCCAACACACACACACACACACACAAAATCGCCATTTTTGTTGGATACATGAAGCCATGAGAGACAAGAGATCAGATCGGTTCATTGTGCTTCCGTTTAATGTGAGCTGTGTCTCTCAAGCAAGCGTCTCTGTTTCTGAATCTAAACCGAAAAAGCAAAGTTTACCAAGTAAATATTTTCTTCTTCATTTTACTTATTTGTTAGCAAAATCTCAGATTTGAACGTCCTTTCATCTCAATTTTGTTTTTGGGTTTTTTTTACTTTTTATGAAACCCCATTTTGAGGATAGAACGTATTGGACCTAATATTTACTTCTTTGATGAGATCTGTGTGGAAAAACAGAGCAGCATTTTTATTTATTCTTTATATTAATTTTTCTTTTCATTTTTCAAGCTTAATTTCTAATTTAATGCAAAAGATATATTTCTAATTTCATGCGATTTCTTTTCCATTTTGCATTCAGAATGCAGAGAGGACACTGGAAAAGCACCGTTTCAGAAAAAGCCCAACATATCTAAACTGATAAAAAGCTTCAAAAGCAGCCTCTCTCACTTCTTGGAAAATTTGTACAAAGAAGACCAACATGAAGAAGAAGAAGAAGAGAGAGAAATGGTGATAGGTTTTCCAACCGACGTAAAACACGTAACGCATGTAGGTTTAGAAGGGTTGAATAACACCAAACAGAACGAATTGCCTGATTTTCTCTCTCTAAAATGTGTCTCCTCTCTCTCACTAGGGCAGTTTGAGAAGGCTATGGGAGCTCAAGCTGAGGCTGTGCAAGTTTGATTTTTTTTCTTTTTTCTTTTCTTTTCTTTATGAAGGATTTAAGAGGGTTTATGTACAATGTTGCCATGTAATTGGTTGAATCTTAACTCAAGCTTGACCATTAATGGAGCTGAAAAGAATGCATCTTTTCAAATTTTCATTTTCTTATTTCTCATAAAAATGAAATGAATCTCTTGCATTTTTGTTGTTTCTGTTGGAAAGTTTTGAGAAGGGAACAAAACATGTGAACTTTTCTTCTTTCCAAATGGGCAATAACAAAATATTAAAAAGAAATTATTTTTATTTTATTTATTATATATTAAATAATGAAAATTAGTTCATCTCGAAGATAATTTTTTTATTTTAAAACCGACAGCACCAGTTTACCTTTGCTAATAACGAGGTAATTTTTCCAAAGAAGAAGATTTCAAGGAAAATTATACATTAAAATTTTAAAATCCATTTCAAAATGTCTGACTTTGAAATTTGAGCACCCTTGTTGTTTTATGTGCACAGTTAATAACCAGTGAGTAATTTCAAGGCATATATTTTTCCAATTTTAACAGTGTAATCATCTAAATATCTCACTCAGAGAAGTTGAAAATACATATCAAGTATAATGCCATAAGATATGAAAAATGTGATCTAGACCCTCCTCTCTCATTCATATGTAGATAAAATGTGATTACATGGAATGGAAGTAATTTCAATTTTTTTTTGAAAGACTAGGAAACAAGAGGTTTAATATATTCTCATTTTTATAGGGACTTAAATGGCAATGTTCTACCTGGATTTATTGCCCAATCAGCATGGCCAGATTTGAATTTCAGGTTACCAGCAATTCAGTACTTGAATCCCTGGATTATTAAATATTCAGTATTTGAACTCCTAGATTATCAACAATACAGAACTGAAACATTTACGCGACAATCTAATAATGTTTCATTCCTATTATTTTTGAAGAACTGCAATTAAAATTACATTGCCCCTGATAGACTTGGAAACATTTTCCAAGACACTCAAAACTGTAGGGATGTACAATTTAAACAAAAAAATAATTCCAAAGATAATTCCTTAAGAACTAAAAAAGTCCCAAAATCTTTTGCAATTTTCCCAAATTCAGGTTGGAATTTCCTTCAAATTTTCCAGTCTCAAAATTAGTATCTCGATATAAACTTAATTGTACGGATTGAATTGGAATTTGAAGAAAAATGATCTAATTTCAGTACCTAACTATTTAATCTGAGATTCCAAATCAAAATCCGATTCATTTGTAGAGAGAGAATTGCAATTTGATTCAGTCATTTCTAACTCAATCGCATTGTTCTTTTTTGAATTTTCACCATTATTTTCCATTGATTTCAGTTTCGCTTTCTGTATTGCACGTATCTCATATCTATAAAATAAGAAAGCAAATGAATAATTACATAAGAAACAACAAGTTGGGTGTTTAATATTTAAATTAAAAATTAATAAAAATGCAGAACTCACGGTGCGATATGATTTTTAACTAGGAGAAAATATATCGTCCAAAACCGCCTCTCTTTCATATGCTTTGGGCACAAATTATATCTAAGCTTCGCAATTTCCTATATAAACAGCAATGCAATTTAAAGGTATATTTATAAACTATGTGTATCACAAAAAAAGAACAATATCAAATTCAAGCATTTCATCTGTTTATTTATTACCTTATTTTTTGAAAGAATGCAAATCGCATGTTTCTCTTGCCATTCTGAAAGATCTGATCTTAAACTCTCTCCTCCCTTGTTTCTATCACTATCAGCGCTCCGATCATCTAATAAATTAGTATAATATAACGAGAGATCAAATCAAAACATGCACAAATTCATCACACAATAGTGTTAATGTTTCAATTAAAACCCTCAAAGTCGAAATCTTTTGCAATCGACTCACAGTTTATTCGATATTTTTACACCAAAAAATCAACCTACGTGATCAATTAGCACATTATTCTCTGAATTTCTCACAATTACATAACCAAATTACAAAATCTCAACACTTTGAGGGGGCAGAAATGCAATTAACCAAAAAAAAAACACCTTGTGAAAGAGGGTAGGATTTGAATATCTCAACCGTGAAGGTCTTAACGAACTCAATTAACGAATCTGTAATCCCCAATTCTTCTTCTTCTTCTTTCTCACTTTCTTTTCCTTTTGAATTCTTCCTCGAATTATCGATCTCCTTCGTTAAATCCCCGCCGTCCGTCCGTTTCCTGAACGGCCATGGCAGTGATTTCACCAAGTTCATTATTTATTTTTCTCTCTTTTTGCTGAATTTTGTTCACGTTCTCTCTTTCTTGCTGAATTTTATTCTTTTTTGTTTGTTTGATGGGATTCAGAAATTTACAGGTTTGTTTGTTCTTTTGTTGCTTCTAGGATATTTTCATGGAAGACCTTGTAATAGTTTGTATTTCTAAAACACACCCTGAACTGGATAAAATGGAGAGTGACTTAGGTTCATCTCCAATTTGTCAACACTGGAGAAGTCCGGTATATTATAAAAATATTAAACATCATGAGCAACAATTAATCATGTTATATTACCACAAATATGCATTTATTATTGTATGAAAGTTAATCATGTTACATGTATTCTTTACAAAAAGATTGTATCATTCGCAACAAATTCATTTCAACCACTTCTCAACATTACAAAACACACACACACACATTACCAACATTCAAATCATTCATTTAAAACGCGAGGCACCCAACAAGGGCACCGGCAGCAGCAACAGCAAAAGCAGTTTTCTTGATGCTTGAAGCGCCATTGTGTTTCGAGGCATTGTCGTCTGGTCCGGTGCCAGCGACCGGAGAGCCGAGCAGGCCGGCAGAAGCATCAGGACCTTCAGCCGTTTCATCAACGCCTGTAGAGTCGTCAAAAGCAGCCGGGGCGTCCGCTCCCTCATAATCACCCACTGGGGCGGTAGCGATTGGAGTTAGGATGGTTGAGTCATCTGCAGATACTGCGAGGATTACCAGGAAGGCTGAGAGGGCGAAAAGGAGGGAGATGAGCGGACGAGTTCCTGCCATTTTGTTTGGTCTGCGAAGAAGAGATTTTACGCGAGCGAGCAGAAAGAGATTTTTCTTTTCTTTGTTTGGAGGCAAGAGGATATGAGGAGAAATACAGAGATTTAAACTTTGTATATATAGTTTATTTGGATCAAATTTTGTGTTGAGAAGGTTACTTGATTTTATCTATTTTTAGTTGGTTTGTTTGTTTTCACGAGTTGAATGATTTGTATCCACTAATCATTTCTCTAATTTGTTATTGGTCAAATCAAGGGTTTGAATTCTCAGATCTCTAATAATGATTTGAACTCCCAGATCTCTGAAAATCCAGTATTTCAATTCCATATTTAACCTAGTAAAACTCAACTCCCATCACTTCATCTTCTTCCCGCCATGAACAATGCATCCAGTTCTCTCTTCTCCAAATCACATCCTAACACTTCTCTCACAATGCAACTCTCTTTCCTCCCTCAAACAAATCCATGCAAAGATGATAATCCTCTCCATTTCCCACCCTTACCAACTTCTCTCCAAACTAATCTCTCTCCCAACATCTTCCAAATCCACAACTAATCAACTTTTCACACATTCGTCCCTCATTTTCTCGCAAATATCAGACCCGTCCACCTTCCCTTACAACCTTCTCATCCGCGCTTTAGCAACCTCATGGCAAAATTACCAACTCGCCCTTGATTATTTCACAAATTTGCTCCGTACAGGTCTATTTCCAGACCACTACACCTTCCCCTTTGTTTTTCTCGCCTGTGCAAATCTGCCCGCTTTAAAATTCGGACAGAACTCCCACTCATTAATCACAAAACTAGGGTTTTGCAAGCATGATCACACAATCCACTCATTAATCACAATGTATTCAAAATGCAAGAAACAGAGTCACGCACAAAAACTGTTCGATGAAATTCCTAACAAGGATTTGGTCTCATGGAACTCCATTATTTCAGGCTATGTTAAAATGGGGCTCGCAAGAGAAGCTTTGAAATTATTTAAAAAAATGCGGGCTGAAAAGTGGGGCCCAAATGAAGTGACTATAATCAGCGTTTTGGCTGCTTGTGGTGAAATTCAGGATTTGGAAATGGGGAAATGGATTGAGGGATTTGTGGCGAGGGCAAAATGGGAAATTGGGTCCAAAATTGGATCCGCTTTGATTGATATGTACGCAGAATGTGGAGTGTTAAATGAGTCTAGAAGAGTTTTTGATTCAATCAAGAAGAAAGATTTGGTTTTGTGGAATGCCATGATTACAGGGCAAGTATATATAATCATTTAGTAATTTGTTTTTGTTATGTTAAGATTAATTTAATTATTTTTTAACAGGTACGCGCAAAATGGCAAGTCAGATGAAGCAATTTCTCTGTTTAACACCATGAAAGAATTAAATATAAACCCTAATGAAATAACATTAGTTGGAGTTTTATCAGCCTGTGCTTCGGTTGGAGCCCTAGATTTAGGCAAAGAGCTTCACAATTACATTTTTTCCAAGGGCCTATTCGCGAATATTTTTGTGGGCACGTCCTTAATAGACATGCACGCAAAATGCGGCGATATAAATAACGCCCTCAAAGTGTTTGAAAAAATGCCTGATAGAAATATCGCGACTTATAATGCTTTAATTTCCGCGCTGGCATTAAATGGGAGGGGAAAAGATGCACTTAATATGTTTAATGAAATGATTGAGAGAAATATCTCGCCAGATGAAATTACATTCATTGGAATTTTATCTGCTTGTGTGCATAACGGATTGGTAAAAGAGGGTCGTGATTTGTTTGATAAAATGAAGGTCGATTTTCATGTAAGTCCGAAAATTGAGCATAATTCATTAATGGTGGATTTATTTGCACGAGCCGGGTTTTTAAATGAGGCTTGGAATTTTATTGAGGAATTAAAGGGTGAAATAGATGGAGCGATTTTGGGCTCTTTATTAAACGCTTGTCAAAAGTGTAAAAATGTGGAATTGGGGGAGAAAGTAATTAACAAACTTTTGGAGGTCGAACCGCGAAATTCGTGGAATTACATCGCTTCTTCTAGGTTTTATAAAGGGTTTAAGAGATTGGATGAATCAGCGGGAATTAGGGTTTTGATGAGAGAGAGAGGAGTGAGAAAAACGGCTGGCTGTAGTTGGATTGAGGTTTGTGGAGAGATGAACGAGTTTTATGCGAGAGATGAGTTGCATTTTAGGGCTGGGGAGATTTATGAGATGATTGGTTTGTTGGTTTGTGAAATGAGATTAGAAGGGTATTTTCCAAATTCTGAGCTTTTATGAGGGCCTTTTTGCAAATTTGTTGTAGTTATAGAAGCACCGAATGGTTTGGTGCGTTGAGTTTAAATGATGGATTGATTCTCTCCATTTTGTCAACTGGATTCGTCCAGTATCAGTTTTCAAGAGGAAAATGTCTTGGTAAGTCTTGATATTCTATTTTGTACTTATTATTGCAATATTTAGTTTTTTCCATATTAGTATTTAGTCAGACTTGATACTAGTGTCATAAATATTCAATTGAGTTGTACAATTTATTGGTAAGGGCATCTCTAGTGAAATTAAGGCTGGAGAAGAGACAAAGGTATTAAATAACCGTTGCTACTAACTACCACCAGTGTTGTGTATTTAAAACTGGAATATTTTCATGTGAGAGTCCTTGTTCACTATTACATTCTATACATATTACAAGTACTATTGCATAACATATTTATTTCTTTGCTTGTTTGTTAGATGTAAAAATTCTGTAAAGTTTGTGGATGCAGTATCATGTAGTGTTTAATGTTTTCTGTTGGATTTAAATTCTACCGGAGGTAGAGAGACATCAAAAAATAAATGTATGGTATTGGGTAATTTAACAATATTTCATTTGAATAGACAAAAATAGAGTAATGATTTTGACAGTCACTTTATTTCATAGAAATATTCAATTAAATCATTGTTGCATACATTAAATATACTTCAGATTTTGAGAGGTTAATATGATACTATGGATTTAGAAGGATAAATTTGATAATTTTGGTTTCCAGAACGGTAATACATGAAATTCTTTCAAGGAAAACGTAGGTGTAGATTCCACATTTAAGGTGGGTAAATTAAGTTAGTCTCAAATCTAGGTATCAAAAGTAAAATATATATATTTTTGTTTGATAAAAACGGAGAGCTTAAATATTAAATATCTCTCGCGTAATTCTATTAATCAAAGTTCAGTTATACAACTTCATTGATAATAGTTTTAGGTGATTTAAAGATTAAAAAAAACTAAACGAATTAAAGATGGGAGAAAACAGAAAAAGAAAATGAGGGACCGTCCCAGAAATAAAATAAAAATAGAAAGTAATTCCAGTAAACTTGGTTTTATTGCATGCTCCAAATATTGTTATGGTGTTCACCAAAAGAAGATTCTCTCTAGATGCCATACGTCTACCAGATACATCTAGTCTTAGCTAATTTTGCCAGAGGCATTAACTGCAAATAAAAGTTGGCATGATTGTAATTATTTCAAAAAATAAATTCTGTCCATCCATCCAACTATATCAGCAAACCTTGCATCCTTGAATCACCACAACCAAATTTCACACACCAAAAAATTCAAAATCATGAACAACCATCTATCTCTCCTCTTCCTTCTCACTTTTCTCATCACACTCCACACTTCACACTCTCTCTCAGCAAAACCTAATTCTCCCTCGACACATCGCTTCTCAAAAATCTACGCATTTGGCGACTCTTTCACCGACACAGGCAACACGCGTTCCACAACGGCTCCTTACTCCTTCGGATACGTTTCGAATCCTCCATACGGCACCACGTTTTTTCACCGCCCAACAAATCGTTACTCTGACGGCCGACTCGTAATCGATTTTCTCGCCAGCACTCTCTCTCTCCCCTTCATACCACCTTATCTCTCTAGTAACTCAGATTTCTCTCATGGAGTCAATTTTGCCGTGGCCGGTTCAACCGCAATTGAACATGCATTTTATGAGAAGAACAATATTACAATTGATATTGTACAAGAATCAATCGGGACTCAGTTGGGTTGGTTTGATAAATTTATGAAAGAAAAAGGTGGGGAGAAAGACTTTGACGATGCTTTATTTTGGGTCGGAGAAATCGGCGTGAATGATTACGCGTATAGTGTTATGTCGCCGGATCTTTCTACGGATCTTATTAGGAGTCTTGTGATTAAAAATGTTGCTAATTTTCTAGAGGTATTATTTAATCCTTATACAAAATTTCATTACTCTAAATATATTTGGGATAATCTCATGCGTAAACCCAACTAAAAACTTTCATACCCCTACAAAAAGCATATATTGTCTACATGACATTTCTAATGTTTTCTAAGGGTAGATTTTAAATTTCCCATTTTGTACTGGTATACATGACAATTTGAGATATAGTACACAAATTAAATCGCCCCAAATTATTCAACCATCACTTAACAAATCTCTTTTTTTTTTGAATTTCTAACTAGGCACTATTGAAAAGAGGTGCAAAACACATGATAGTCCAAGGCGTTCCTTTAACCGGATGTCTCCCTCTCACACTATCTCTCACTCCTACAACCGATAGAGACTCCCTAAATTGTTCCTCAGAAGTCAACAAACAAAGTCAAATCCACAACACAATTTTTCTCACAAAAATCAACCAATTACGCAAAAAATACCCGTCCGCCACGATTTCCTATGCCGATTACTCCGCAGCACATTATACAATCATGAAAAACCCTAAAAAATACGGATTTACACAGCCGTTCAAGACTTGTTGCGGATCGGGCGGGGGAGACTTGAACTTTGATTTTTTCAACACTTGCGGGTCACCGGGAGTGAAAAGTTCGTGCCCGGATCCGTTAAGGTATGTGAATTGGGATGGGGTCCACTTGACAGAGAGTATGTATAGAGTCGTTTCTGATTTGTTTTTTAAGCGTGGGTTTATGCGTCCCCCGTTTGGTGTTTTTCTCGGTGCGGCGGATCGTAGTTAGGGTTTTAGCTATAGATTGTTGTAATAAATTAGTATTATGAGTTGTGAGAATTAGAGCTGTGTGGAGTTTTGATGTTTTGAGTTTTAATGCACTAATGGTCGATCAAGGAAGACTTTTTATTTTTTATATTGAGTGATGACTAGTTTATTTTAGTTGTTTAATTTATTATCCGCCTCATTTACCTCCTGATAAATAAGGTATAAATAGTAATTGATGATTATTATTGCGAAAAAACGTGAGGTGATAACAACAGAGGGCTGCTAAAAATATCGTAACTTGAAAAAAATATACACAAATTATAGAAGAAGGGCTGCTATTTTTTTCTTTAGTTTTTGTTTTTTGAAAGAAAATAGGGGCTTAGATGCCCCATTTTCATGGCTTAGAATATTTTTTTTTCTTAAGTTTTTTTGAATAAATATGTTTTTGAAGTTGAAAAAAATATACACAAACTAGAGAAAATCATATCCCAGAAGTGAAATCAACAATCCATTTTATTTCCTAATAATTACAACACTTTAACAAAGACTATAATTAGTTACACTTCGCCATGATTGTGGATTCTTCTTTTTGTTTTGTCTGGCTTTTTCAATCGAATATTTGGAATTAAACATTCAAGAATTTTATCAATGGGCTTTTAGAAAGAACTTTAAGATTTTTAACTATGATCTAATTTAATGTGTTAAATATATCTTATTTGTAGTTTACGACGATTTGGATTTTAGAACGGTAATACATAAAATTCTTCAAGAAATGAGGTAGAATACCCGTTCAAAAAGATAAAAAGGCGGGTGTAGATTCTATATTTGATTAAGCGGATTGTTAATGAAGTTTCAAATTTATGTCTCTTAAGAATAAGAAATAGACCAAATCTAGCCAAATATTGTTTTTTCGATTATTTATCAAAATATTGTTTCCAGGATTGGCTAAAAAAACAATCTCTTCTCATTATCCATCCAATGTAAATTCAAATCTTCAACATACTATATTTACTACCCTATTTCATCTTGAATCACAATCCAAGTTTCAGACGATAGAGGATATATTATGAACACCATCATTATCTCTCTCCTCTTCCTTCTCTCTCTTCTACTCACACCCTACACTTCTCAATCTCTCACCACAAACCCTAATTACTCTCCCTCAAAATCTCGGTTCTCAAAAATCTACGCATTTGGAGTCTCCTTCACCGACACGGGCAACACAAATTTTACAGATTCAACCACTAATACATTCGGATATGTTTCAAAACCCCCGTATGGCATAACATTTTTTCACCACCCAACAAATCGTTACTCTGATGGCAGACTGGTAGTCGATTTCCTGGCCAGCACTCTTTCTCTACCCTTCCTGCCACCTTATCTTTCTCCTAACTCTGATTTTTCGTATGGAGTCAATTTCGCGGTAGGCGGTTCCACCGCAATTGAGCATAATTTTTATGTGAAAAATAACATCCCCGTTGCTGTCATGCCAGAATCAATCATGACTCAATTGGGATGGTTTGATATGTTCGTAAAAGAAAGAGGGGAAAAAGATTTTGACAATACGTTATTTTGGGTCGGAGAAATCGGCGCAAATGATTATGCGTATAGTAGGTTTAGAGTGAATCTGTCGGCAGACACTATTAGAACACTTGCGGTCAATCGTGTTATGAATTTTCTCGAGGTATTGTTCGATCTTGTTACAAATTATAATACTTGCAATTTGTTTAAACATAACCTCATCTGCACCAATCTTATCACCCAATACGAACACATATTATATACATATTTTCTTATGTTTTATGTTTTGCAGCTATAACTTGACATTTATAATGGTTTAATAGGTGTACTTATTAGAATTTCCATTTTGTGAGGTATATACATGAGAGGTTGAGATTATTTAGGGGTACACATGATAAAATTATCCCAAATCATTTAACCAGCACATAAGCAATCCTATTAGAACTAGAACCCAGTGAGACTAAGTATTATGATTGACTTGATTAATGAAATATTACAAAGACTCCTATTTAAAGGAGATTTTTTTTTTTTTTTTTGAGGAAAATTTAAAGGAGATTTATCTTTAGATTTAATCCCAAATTAATCCTAACCACTAGTCTGGTCTTAATTCTATATAAATACCTGCACTAGTCTGGTCTTAATTCTATACAAATACCTACCTTTAATTCGTCTTAATTATATACAAATATCTACCTTTAATTCTAATATCATATTAAGATATGCTAATCCTATCAAATCCTCTCTTTTTTTTTCTTTTTTTTATGAGAATATACAATAGGCGATCGTCTATTATTACTTATATTAAATAAAGGGTTGTATTTACATCATACCAGGAAATCAAAAAAAGAAAAGCAAAAGAAAAAAGAAAAAAAAAAGAAAAGAACAAAGGGTATTACAATTTCCTCTCGTTTTTTCTTACTAGGGATTGCTAAAAAGAGGAGCTAAACACGTAGTAATCCAAAACCTTCCTTTACTAGGATGTCTCCCTCTCACACTAGCTCTCACTCCTCCAACTGAAAGAGAAGCCCTAAATTGTTCCTCAGAAATGAACAAACTATGCCAAACTCACAACGCTCTCCTTCTCACAAAAGTCAACCAACTAAGCAAAAAATACCCGCTTGCCACAATTTCCTATGCCGATTACTACGCGGCGCATTATGCGGTCATGAAAAACTCTAAAAAATACGGTTTTACACAGCCGTTCAAGACATGTTGCGGATCGGGTGGAGGAGAATTGAACTTTAACTTTTTCAGCACTTGCGGGTCTCCGAATGTGAAAACCGCCTGCCCGGATCCGTTAAGATCTGTGAATTGGGATGGGGTCCACTTTACAGAAAGTATGTATAAAGTGGTTTCTGATTTGTTCTTTAAGGATCGCTATATGAGCCCGCCGTTTAACGTTTTGCTCGGCCGCGGCTGATGGGAATTCATAGATGATTATTGTTCTGATGTACATATCATGAGGAATTAGAGGTGAGATGGAGTTTTAAGGGTTTGGATTTAACACAATGTTGATTAATAAATTAGTTGTATGTAATTTGATAAATAATGTACAGATAATAACGAATATTTTCAGCAAAAAAGACATGATGGATCTAATTGCAAAGACTGGGAAAGTATACACAAATTATATTTTACAATCATCATAGAAATGAAATCTAATAATCCATGTTGTTTCCTAATAATTACATTACAACACTAGCCAATGTCTATAATTAGCGACATTTGGCTCCATTTTCTTCAAATTTATATACAATCAGAGGGACAAATCGTGATACCACGACAAATATACAACGGTATCTCCGATGAGTCAACCTCTCACTAAAACCCTAAAATCAAATTTACACACATTTACATTTTTATACAAGGTAATAATCATAGTAAAACACAAAGACATTTTCAGGCGTCATGAGCGGTAAAGTATCGATGTAATTATGAAATCGGTCAACATTTTCTCTCTCCAGAGTTTCTAAGTCAACCACGTCAGATTCACTTGTTAAAACCCAAAGATCTCTTGATTGAACCCTTTTTAAATTTCCTCTACAAAAAGGGCATGATTCGGATCTTGCATACCTGAAATTATAACCGCACAAAGCAAAATTAAACAAAATTGAAATGGGAAATTTGCAAAAAGAATTCCCTGGATTATACCAAATTTGCAAAAAAGCCACTGTATTTTATGAAATTGCAAAAAAAAAAACACTCAATTTACAATGATTGAAGTAAACTAACGGCATTATATTGTAACTAACAGCGTGGACTAAATTTAGAATTTCGTAAGAATAGAGGGTTTTTTTTCAATTTTCAATAATGTAGGGTCTTTTGGATAATTTCCTCTTAAATTAATTAATGATTAATTACCAGTCGCGGTAGCAATTAATACACATGTCATGATTACAATTCGGTAGAACCATTTTGGTACAAATCTCCATGCAAATTCCACATTCATTTTCTCTCTCCAAATCTTTATCCAATAAAACCTTTTTTGATTCGTCTCCCCTCTTTTTACCGATTTCTTTGTAACGACTTTTCCCTTTCACCGATTCTTCTTCAAATATATTTTCCTCCAATTGTTGTAAATAAGGATAAATAATCGCTGCAACAAAATTAATTTTGTTAGTAAAAATTAGGATAATAAAATACTAAATTTTTTGTTTAAGTTTATAAAAAAAATATAAGTAATTATACCGTAGAATTCTCTTAGACTAGCTCTTCTCTCGTATGTTGATATTGAGCTTTCTCCTTCAACATAAATCTTTAAATATAAAACATAATGATCTTAATATATAAAACAAATTGAAAAAGAAGAGTGCATTTAAAGAAAAGAAAAAAAAAATACCTTGCAAATAAGAATGTGAAAAAGACCCAAGTAGTTAGGAAGAGTGTAGAAACATCCACAACCGATCCATTTTATTAAATATAGAAAAAATGGAGCTAATGGATTATGTGAGAGTTTCATTTGTACACATGCGCCTCCATATACTCTTTGTATTGAATCCGCCCTAAAAAATATTACAATAAAAATTGTAACAAAAAAAATCGCAAACTAAAGAAATTTGAAAAAATTGTGTTAGTGATAATTAAATTTCACTTAGAAGAGATTAGGTCTACACTGTGAGCTTATAAACACAATTAGGTGTATAAATAAGAATTATTTGATAAGGTCCTTCATAAATTCAAAATTCAACTGCCACAAATCTTAACCAACCATAATTGCTCTAACTGATGAATTAAATTGCAAATGAAAAATGGCATTATAAAATCAAGAAAAAGTCCATCACGGATCTACACAATAAAAATATGATTTTTAAAGTAACTTGTGAGTTGGGACAAGTCATTGAAACAAAATGCAAAAATAAATAATTAATTCGAAACGGATTATAGGGGTTTTTGACTTTTTATTTTGCAAGTTTCCATCTGATTGGTACTTAACAACACCTATATTTTCAACATCATGATAATAGCTTCATTTTCAAGCAACGAAACCAACTAATCATCCTACTAAACGAAAACGATTACTCAATAATCACGAACAACTAATTGAAAGAGCGAAAAAGAAAGATTTTTTCTTTTTTTTTAACATACAAGGAATTACTACTCAAAAAGAACTTACAAGGAATTTGCATGATGAATATCTGCCTCGAGAGATTTGAGAGAACCTCTCAAAGATAAGCTCCTCCCTGCCTGTACCGGGCTCTCGTACATAGTGCCTATTTCTTGTAAATTTTTTCTCTTTTTGAGAGAAATTAAACCCTTTTGATCTTTGATTTTGGTGTTTTGAGAGAGAGAGAGAGGGAAGGAAGGAAGAGAAAAGAAGAAACTTGAAGAAAGAAAGAGAAGGGAAGGGATAGAGACTAGAGTCATTTTCATTATTAAATATCAAATGGATATATATTTACTTGCATATATGCCCACAATAAACTCATTTCTTAAAAGAGATTATTGGATACTTGAAAAGGATAAAAGATGCATGCATTATGTGACTTGTGCAATAGAAATAATGTTAAGATAAAGTCTTGAAATATCATTATTTAGTAGGTGAGGATAGGAACTCATTATCAAATGTGATCTTTTATAACTTGTATGATTATTTAGTTTGTGCAGCGTGTCAGTTGTCAATAAGTTGCACTTGCATCATATGGATAATATCTAATATATATGGTCTATTCTATAGTTTTTATAATTTAAAATTATGAAATTCATGGATTATTGGCTCGTGACTCGTTATACATTTAACACAAAATAAATTCAGACCATTGGATAAATAATATCTAAAAGTAATGGCCCCACATGCATTTTTTTATGATGCACTCTATACCCAATTCCAAGTTACAGTTTCTTTACCTATAAATTCAATCACCCAAGAAATAATTAAATATTTTGAATTTAAGAGAATCTCTAAAAAGTTAAAAATATAAAGCAAAAAAGAAAGGAAAAAATACTTTGTTGGAAAATATGATATCACTACTCTAACACGTCCAAATCACGGCACTTTTATATATATAGGGATAATTTCATATATGCCATTACAAAAACTCAAAATATCATATTTGTCATTACAAAAACTTAAATATCATATTTGCAATTGTAAAAACTTAAGAATATCATATATGCCATTACAAAATCTTAAATATCATATTTTCCATTACAAAAATTTAATATATCATATTTGCCATCAAATTTACTCAAAACTTAAAATTTTCCATATTTTTCGTTAAAATTAATGGTCCAATCTTATAATTACCATTATACCCCTAAATTTAGTTAATGAATTATATTTCATATTAAACATTCATTTGATGATCTCTCTCTCTCATCTCTCTTCATGATTGAAATTCATATATAAACAAAAATAATCTTCACTTCAATTTGTTAGTCAAAATAATTTGACACAAGAGAAAAATTATTCAAAAAAATAATTCATTTCTCTCATATCAAATTCTTTTGACTTCAAATTAAAAGAAAAAATTGTTTTTGCTTATATATGAATCTATAAATCATGAAGAGAGAGAGAGAGAGAGAGAGAGAGAGAGGGAGAGAGTTTAATATGAATCTAATTCATGAAATGAATTTAGGGGTATAATGATAATTATAAGATTGGACCGTTAATTTTAACGGACAAAATAGATGGTGTTAAGTTTTGAGTAAATTATCGCAAATTTGATATATTAAGTTTTTGTAATGGCAAATATGATATTTTAGGTTTTGTAATAGCATATATGATATTTTTAAGTTTTTATGATGGCAAATATGATATTTAAGTTTTTGTAATGGCAAATATGATATTTCAAGTTTTTGTAGTGGCATATATGAAATTATCCCTTATATATAATGTTTTTATTGTTTTAGACATATTTTATTTTTTATGCAGTATTTACTTTTACAATTTGTATATACTGTTTTTACCACTTTTTAGTATGCTATTTATTTTCTATATATTATTTTCATTGTTTACGTATATACTTTTGAGAAAATATTCACATCACATGCTTAAAGAGTGCCTAAACAGCCCTACCATATAATTATAGTTTTTTAGTTGTCTACTAATTGAGCTAATTGAAAAATAATATCGTTTGTATATCAATATATCTTTATATGCGTTCATTCTATCTTTTTATTTATCAATATACATTTTTGTAATTTGTTACACCTGACGATACTAGATGATAAAACCGGCAGTGTGTATCAGGTCCCCTACTCTTTACACGAAATGAATTATATATACTATTTTTTCAATGGCGGACAAACTCTGTCGTGATGTATCAGGTTTGTACTTTGTTTTTTTTTTCTTGCAATTTGCAGTTGGGAGAATAAAAATGAAAAATACAAAGATGAGATATATGCATACCTGCCTATCTTAAACAACAGTTTTGCTATTTACGCATGAAATCGAGACATACATTTAATTGTAATATTGCAAGAGCTCCAGGGTAAAAATGAAAATAGATAAGGGCTAAAATCGCTTTAAATGATTTGATCGATGGCTCTAATTTTCGAAATAAAAAGTATAGTAAATCAATAATTTCTTGAAAAGGAATTAAAACAAAATAGAAGTACTGAACCCTTGATTTAATAGGTGGATGAGGTTTGGGATCCAGTAGGGCTTAGAGAAGGAAAATGAAGGCCATATTTTCATTAAATACAAAAAATGAACACTGTAAAGGAGAGTTACAAATAAGGAACTGAAGGTACATGAGATTTTTTGTTGTGCAATACGACGATAATATATATATATATATAGGTAATAGATATTGCATAAAATTGAAACAATAGTATATATAATTCATTTTTTACAAACAGTAAATATTTAACCAGTGAAACAACATATAAAAAAATGTATATTAAAAAATAGATAAATAGTATATAAAAATTCCAAAAAATAAATAATATACAAAAAAATAAAAGTATGTATAAAACAATGAAAATATTATATAGATAAAATAGCATATTGAAAAGCGGAAAAAAAAAATATATAAATTTCGTTGTGATTTTGACGTGCTCTAGACCGTCGTGACTTCACATTTCCCTACGAATAATACTTCACTCCTTAAAAATGGAGTGATTAATCTACAATAACAATAAATAAAAAAAGAATCTCAAATCTGCTCTTTTTATACATTAAAAATATACAAATATTTCTAATATATTATGCTAAAAATATATTCAATCATTTGAAAAAAAAGGCGCTCAATCACAGTCAATATTAGCCCCAAAAACAGACCTTGAATCGCACACATTATTATCATATGCAATACGATGCGTGGGTTTGCGAAGAACTTCCAAGTACCGACTCTTAACTTAGTGTACCATCCATTTCTGAATGTTTCCATTTCACTCGTTACATATTTTAAATGGTAATTCCCACGATATGAAGGCAATATAAATAAATGTCTAAACGGCATGTTTCTAAAGAATTCAAGAATTTCTTGTGAATCACTCAACCCATTTTCTAATATTCCTTTTTTCACCAAAATATCAAGATCTTTTGATGTGGTAACAAGTCTGTACAACATATAGACATACTCCGTTACGTAATCTTCACCAGTACCGTGTCTGGAATTTTCAAAAGCCATTAAGTTTTTTAAGAGAGTGCACATAAAATTGTCTAGCTTAATAAATGGAATTATAAGAACTCCATTTTTGAATTCGACATCCAAAATTGAATGATTTTCTCCCTCCTTTTTCTTAAACGTAATACCAGTATTATAATATTTTGACAATTTGGTGATTAAAAACATCTCCCCACACGCTCCTCAAATTTCTCATTTTGCCCGTTAATGTGCAGCAAATTAGGCTTAAGGTATACTTGTATCAAATGCAAGAGATGATCAATTTTGACAGGCTCATTATTTAAATTCACATAATTATTACCATAGGACTTGAGCAATGATTCCACAAAGCTTCTTATCAATTCATCTAGTGCATTCTCATTTCCGGTAAGATTCCTGTAAAGTTCTTTGACAAAATAAAACGGGATTTGGTTTTCCATTAAAATCAAATCCCGAATAATTGATCGTCCAGTTATCATAAAAGAGATATCTAGTTTAAAATTACCTCTCATACAAGCCATCACACACATCATAAAGCATGAATCCTGTAAAGTAAGTAAAAATAATTCTTCTTCTGAAATACTAGACTGATCGAAATCCCAATAACTTCTTTTGACCATGCTAGAAACTTCACGCATTATACCTTTAAGATCTTCAAAATGCATGTTGTGTTTCTTTAAAACCAAATCCATTGAATCAGCCTTCGCCTTTGCGATAGTCAGCGTTTGAAATGCTGGATTATTATGATGATAAGGGCCCAAAGATACCAAAATTGGAGTATATGAATCAATGTTAAGATCTGCCATTGAGAATGATATCCTTTAGATAAGAGGAATTCTTCTTATTTATCTGTACGGATTATTTCTACACAATGGTATTATAACTGAAAAAATAATTGACTTATTAGAGAAAATGGAGAAAATAAATTTGAAAAGAGAAGTTTAATTAAACCTGCCGCGGTTTTCTTATTATGAATGTGGATGGATTTCATTCTACATTAATCAGTTAGCCTAAATTTAGAGTAAGAGAAAGGTAAAAAAACTATAAAATAATAACGGCCTTTATAACAAGATCATCGTTTATTACAACGAATTAACAGTAATGAAAGCGATTAAAGAAAAAATGGACGGTCAATAAAACAGAGGTTTGTGAAACTGTAAAATATCTGTATATTTTCAATTGATTAGTAAATCCAACTCATGGAATGTATGTCATAATCCAACAGAACAGCATGTCGTCAACAGAAATATTATATACTGTCATTTTTAATCTGCATTCAAATAGATAAATTGACAGTCTAGAGCTCTGTTGTAGTCTTTTTCTCTTTTTTTGCTTGATTTTTTTTCTTTTATTGTAATTCTGTTTATATCAATGGAATGCACCTATATATACTGTCATTTGTATTTTAAGAATTCTATTTTTTTGCATACATACAATATGCATAATTATTATTTTTACTAAATCAGATTAAGCCCATTTATTATATTAAGATCTTCTTCCATCCTCCCCAGATTTCTCATATTTACCGTTAGTTTGCAGCATATTAGGCTTAAGGTATAATTGTATCAAATGCAATATATGCTCAAATTTGAGAGGTTTATTATTTAAATTCACAGAATTATTACCATAGGACTTCAGCAATGATTCTACAAAATCAGTTGCCAATTCATCTGCTGCATTCTCATTTCCCGCAAGAACACTGTAAAGTTCTTTCACAAATCGGAATGGAAGTTGATTTTCCAGTAAAATCAGATCCCGCATAATTGATGCTCCCGTTACGATAAAAGGAAATTCTATCTTAAAATTCTGAATCATACAAGCCAACACACACATATCATAAAGCATGAATCCTGCAACATAAGGAAATAAAATTCTTCTTTCGAAACGTAGGACTCCAATTCCCAATAACAATCAGTGTTCATGCTAAGAACTTCAGTCATTTTACCTCTGAGATCTTGAAACCGCATGCTGTGTTGCTGTAAAACAAAATCCATTGAGTCAGCCTTTGCTTTTGCAAAAGTTGGGACTTGTATTTCCGGATTTTTATGATGGAAAGGGCCCAAAGGTACCAAAATTGGAGCATATGAACCTCTATCAAGATTGGTCATTGCCAATGAGGCCCTTTCGATAGGAAAATATCCATTATTTGAAGTGTATGGCCTCCAGTATCTTAGAAGAAAAAAAGGCATAGTTTGACTTCAACCAGAGAAAATGGAGAAAAGAAATTTGAAAAGAAAAGGTTTGCTAGCCCTATAGCGTTTTTTTAGTGCATTTCATTAAATATTAATCTGCTAGTCTAAATTTAGCATATGAGAATAGAAAATAGTAACGGCCTTCATAACAAGATTATCGTTTGTTACAACTAATTAACAGTAAGGAAAGAGAAATTAGAAAAAAAAAAGTCAGAGAATCCAAGGTAGCATACTATCAAAAAAAATTACAGTCATTTTTAATCTGCATTCAAATAGATAAAAAAAATGACAGTATATAGATAAAAAAAAAAAAGGTGAGTGGCTCTGTTGTACTCCTTTTCTCTTTATATACTGTTAATTTTTTTTTTCATTCATTTTCAAGTTTTCTAATAGATATTCTTTTTACAATACCTATATTGTTCATTATTTATTCTTACACCCATTTATAATTAAGATCAATCTCAAAAGATCAATAAAAAAGAACAAACAGAGTATATCATGGGCGCCCAATATCGTACCAATATACACTAAACAACTCAATTCGTGCATTATTTCGATTTTTATACTTTTTAATAAATATATATCGGACTTACATACCAATTATACATAAATATAGAGGAAAATCACACGTCTCGAAAGAAAAAAAAATGCAATAATTTCAGATAATTGTACAAATCATAATATAACCAACCAACCAAACAACCAACTCGAAGAAAGGCATGGATTGAAGTATATAATTAACCCCAAAACCAACAGCTTTTACATGTGTACATACAATTAAAATTAAAATTCAAAACTCTCATGCGATTAAAATACATAATTAATTTTGCAGGACCCACTTGTCAGATTGGCTTTGGGAATTGCCTTTTCCATATACCTTCCTATTTACACTTCAATCCTGTACAATCTCCAATTCAATTGCCCACCTAACAAACATTAGACCAAAAAAGTTTTTAAATCACTTCTACTAAAAAAAATATGCCAAAGCAAAATCATTTTTTAAGAAACCCATAATTTTTTAGTATTTTACAAAAACCCTATATTTCTTGATTCTTTCTTTTGGTCCCTATAAAATGAAATCAATTGTAATAAAACTTTGAAATATTCAGAAACGTTAATTTAAAACACCTATAATTACTATAAAATGCTCAAAAAGTAAAAATTTCCCACAATAAAAAACGGGATATAGGCAAGGTAAGTCCCTGTACTTTAATTGCAATTTGGTCCTTGTACTACTGATTCAAACTTTTTGCCCCATGTGCTTTGCAGAATTATGCATGGTTAGTTCCGGACTCGAGAACTAATCGTGCATCTTTTAATAAAGTACAGAAATAAAAAAGTTTAAATCAATAGTACAGGGACTGAATTGTAATCTAATTAAAGTACAGGAACTAACCGTGCCTTTATCCCGTTTATTTTTCCCCTAACAAAGCTAACTTTACAAACTTCAAAACATTTAGAAAAACCAATTTCACAACACCCCTACAAGGGAAATTTGCAGCAAAGCCCCTGCATTATGCCTAAATTGCAAATAAACCCTGCACTATTGGAAATTGCAAAAAACGCCTACCATTAGTTTTAATAGTTTAATCACTTTAAAAAAAATTACATATTAATTAATATTTCTCTTTAGAAAAATATTTTTGTTTCAGAAACATATTTTTTTTAACAAATTTTCTTCCTGAAAAATATTTTTTTAAAATAAATTTTGCAATTTTAGCAATAACGTATGGACTTTTACCGAAATTTCCAACAACGCAGGGGCATTTTTGCAATTCAAGCCTAACACAGTGCCTCTTCTGCAAACTTCCCTCAAAAACAATCCAACTTTTTCCCCCATCAACTCAACTCACCGAACACGAAACACAATCTCACTCAAACACTCCAGCACCATTCCCTCTTAACTCGCCCCCTACGCCTCTGGGGCATCCCAACATCCACCAACATAAAAAACTAAAATCACATTTGAATTCATTTCATTCATTCCATCGACTCACCTTACAAGAAAGAAACGCACTCCTCCTCCTCCTCCTCCTCCTCCTCCATCTCCATCTCCATCTCCCCCACTAACTCCCCCCGGGCGCCGGCGCTCCGAGGAAAACCCCCTTCCTGCTGACCAGCACGGCCTCCCCGCTCCTGGCCCCCCCTTCCTCCGCGGCCTCCTCCAACCTCCTCCAAACACTCTCTTTCTTCTCTCTCTCCTTCTTTTCCCTCTCCTGATCTTCAGTATACCGGGTCAGGCACTGGGAGAAGAAGTCGGGGTCGTGGTCCTGGAAGAGCTTGCGCACGTTCAGGGTCAGGGACTGGACGGCCGGGTTCCAGTGGGAGCTCGTGTTCAGCTCCAGGGCGGGCAGGATGATCGGCAGGATGCTTTTGTGGTTCTGCATGATCAGGCTCGAGATGTGGTCGTTGTTCCACAGGAATAATGCTCTTTCGGCCACCTGTGTGAGCAAACATGTGTTAGAAATCTGTTGGGAATCAGCAGTTAGTCTATGTTAGATTATTGTGCCTGCGTTATTGGATAAATAATTGTAGAACAAACTCTGTTGATATGAAATAAATTATCTCCAAGAGAAATCTGCCAAAACAATATAGTAAAGGTAATTTGCCGATAAATCCCTGCATTATGCCTGAATTTAAAAAAAACTGCATTACAGATAATTACAAAAAGACCCTCCAAACTGAGAAACTCAAAATATCATTTCATTACAAAACCATATCAATTAAGAAGATTACTCCAAGTGATTGAATAATATTAAATCTCATCTATCTCTAGGAACTATAAATGGCCTTTTTTGCAAGCATCAACAATCCAGGACATTTATTCATTTTGCAAAATTTTCTAAAAAAACACAGGGTTAAATTCGTAAAACTCACCTGAAAGTGCGAGCTATTCAAACACCTAGCAATCCTTCTGAAAAGCGGGACCATGCACTTCTGAAACTCGTTCGGCTGGATCATCTCAAGTATCTCCTCAAGCTCCCCTAAAAACATCACCTCCTTATTACTATTCACCACCGGCCAGTACTTCACCAATCCCCTTATCACCGTATCCCCCAATTTATTATCCTTCTCCACAAACTGATTTATGCAGTAACTCAGTTGTTGATGATAGCTCGCCACGCATTTGGCTTTATGTAAGGGGATCAACGCCCTTACTAAGAATAGTTTGTGCTCTTCCTTTAAGGGCAGAGCGAAGCCGTTGATTATCGAGCCAAGGATTTCTAACAGTTCGGCGATTCCGTTGTGCTTTTCCGTCTCGTAGATGAATTGGTAGAAGATGTTGTTGATTGCTTTTCGGATGAAGGGACGGTGGACCATGAATTTTCCGTAGACTCGGTGCAGGATCATTTTTAGGTATTCTCTCTCTCTAGGATCCTCTGAGTCGAACAAATCGAGGAGTTTTAACACGAAGGTTGTGTCGATGTATCGTTTCGCGAGTTTTGCGTCGGTTTCTGACGATTGGATGAATCGTAGGAATAATTCGTAGATTATTTGCAAGTGGGACCAGGCGGGCTCCATTAACGGCTCTTCTTCTTCCAGATCGAAAGCTTCTAGAACCTTGTTCTCTCTGTTTGGGGTTGTGAAGGCTCTGAAGAGGTTTAGAGAGACCATTCTTGCTATTTCTTGCATTACTATTTCGGGAAATTTCGAGTTGGCTGACGTGATGTAGTCGACTATTTCGAGTAAAGTTTGGCGTTTTATTTCCTTTTCTTTTATTTGTTTGGCCGGATCTGAAAAGTCAAAAATTACACAACAGAGGTTGAGTTTTTTCAAAAGTAGGGTTTGCTTTTCGGAATTGGGGACGTCTTTGAATTGTGGGAGCGGTTCGTAAGAGTTGCCGTTCAGTTTGGAATTAGGGTTTGTGGAATTAGGGTTTGGGTTTTGGGCGGAGTAAGGGTTGGAGAGAGAAGGCATTGGGGTGCTTTGGGTGAAGAGTCGGTCTCCAGATCTTGAACTGGAAGAAGAACTGGAGGGTCCAGTTGGGTCTTTTTCGCCGGATTTGGAGGTTTTTTTAGGGAACTTCCCTAAAAATTGCTTGATCATGCTATTTGTTTTTGTTTTTGCCAAAAAATGGAACTGGAATTACCACAAATTGTAAATTAGTATAGATAGCCCTGTTGAAAAGCTCAGAACTTTCCCAATTTTTGGCAATATGATTTTGAGGTAATTTCCTGATTTCGAGAGGTACCAATAATCAAATTTAGGTGATTCAAGCTTCGGATTTATGAAATCCGATGCTGAGCAGCAAAAAGATGCCTTGCTAGCTTGCAAAGAAATTTGTAAGGGTCAGCTGCATATAAAAAAAAAATGAGATTAATTTCGATATAAAACCAAAATCCAACAAAAATTGACCTAATAATTCAGTTTTAAGCCTAATGAGCTCAAAAACTAGGTCATAAAATCTCTAATAAACGAAAAATAAAGCATCAACGACAAAAGGTATTGATAGGTCGAACAACCAACTTTTTATCAGATCGCAGACAGAAAAATCACTCAAATCTCTTTCCTCCAACAACACAAATTCAAATCTGAAAGGACTCAGCAACTAAACAAACTATCAGCACAAAAGCACCGACTTCCAGACGAAATTCGGTGAGAACGAATAAAAATTAAAACAACTCATCAAAGTCAAAGCGGAGAAAAGTCAAATAAAGAAGGACCCAAGACGAGAAAAAAACTCAGACGAAAAAATGATGGGTTTTTTGGGCACCTCAAACATGGATTGTTTTCTTCTGCCTTCGTGTCCGGAGCTGAAGCAGGAGAGAAACGAAGAGGATTTGTTGAGGAAGCTTGAGAAGGAAAGAGACACTGTCTGAAACGAAGGAGAGAGAGAAGAAAGGAGAGAGGCTCTTTTTTTCTAGAGACAGAATATGCGTAGACCTGGTCCACGTAGACCGTTATAGATAGCGTGGAAAGAAAAGACTGGTTTTTTCTGTTATGCTCACAAAAATTTTGATATTTTTAGAATTGTGTGGTTTTGACCATTTCTCTTGTATTTTTTATTTATTTATTTGGTAAAGTAAACCTTCTCTTTCGGAAATAGCATCTTATGGTGATTGTATGAAGAAAATAATATTAAGGAATATATTTTAATAATAATAAGGAATATATTTTGTAATAATTAACATTTTGATATATGAATTAATGAAAAATAAAATTTAATGTGAATAGTTATGCATATTTTTTTAAGGATATTGAACAAAAAATGATATTTTACGGGTTTATATGTAAAAGATCAGAAAATTGTTTTTTTTTTTTTTTTTTTTTTTTTTTTTGAATGGTCAAGGCCTATGGGCAAGAAACATATGTTTCTATTCTAGATAGTGCGCAGTGGGCAAAAGTTGCAATAATACTGCATTCAAAATATAAATTTCCATCTGGTCTTTAAAATAAAAAATAAAAACATGATTTCATATGTAATGTACCCCTTAAAAACATCAAAATTTCATGTTAAGTCTGAAAAAGTGAATATATCATTTATACGTCCATAAATCATGGAATATGTATCATGCTCGAGGATAGTCCAAGAATTTTAGCAAATGCATGAAATTTTCATTTTTAGAAATCTATGATTATTTTGTGCCCTTAATAAGGGAAAAAATTATATACCATATAAAATGCAATTAAAAAACAGAAGAATACACACAAATAAAAAAAAAATTTGAAATGTACACAAATAAAGAATTAAAAAATTCGTCCAAATACATCCATAAACAAAACACATTACCACTTCAAATTAACAAATACAGCTTTACAAAACATATACATTTCCTCTTAATTAATCCAAATTGAATTATTAATATAAAGTTAGAGCTTGAATTTTCCTTAATTACTCGATTGGATTTCTCTAATTTGGGCTTGTGAAGAAGTGATTAAGGGATGGCATGATTTCAGATTTCTGGTTGCGAATAAACTTTCTGAAACCGTGTTCTTTGTACTTTTGTCCCTCTTCAAAATTTTCGAGTACTCCCGCTGCTCTATTTTCTTTGGTAACCCTACAAAAAAAAGAATAATTATGTTTCAGCCAATTAAAATCATGTTAATTGTTAATTGACACAGCACTCACATCTGTGAAAATGACCTCAAGAAAATTTTAATGAAAGAAAGCAACATTTGTTTATCAAAAAAAAATGTTTTTTTAACAACGAAATTTTAAGAAATTTGATAAAAATGGTTCAAAAAAAGAACTATTGCATTATTAAAACCATATCTTCATGCAAAATGTTTTGAAAGGAATTTTGATGCTAACAATTAATATTATCAAGTTTTACTGCGCAGAATTTTACCTCATATCAGGATTGCTTGTAATGTTCCATGCCAACTGCAAGCCACATATGCCAACAACTACACCGACTGATGCAAAAGGCGGGTACACCTTCATATCAAAAAAATAATAGAATTAAATATAATATAACATAAAAATATATTTTTTTCATAAAAAATACTAAAAAAGATTGATATAACAAGAAATTTTAGTTGAAGGCGTGATATAACAAGAAATTATAATGCACTTTTCTATCATAAAAATAGAATATATTATTATTTTCTTTTTCTCGCAAAAATAATTTACCCCGGACCTCAACCATAGGCGGAAGAAGCCGTTTGGAGCAGCAGGAATAGCAAGAGAAGCAAGAATGACAATTATAGACAGAAGTTTTATTTACTTTATGGTGTTTTGAACTTATGATCAGTCTTCAATATATGGTAGATTGATGGACCAAATTTAGCAGGAAAAAAAGGTCCAATTATAACAAAATGCATAACAGCTTCAACAAAATTATTTCTTTTATTAGAAATAATCTTTTGTAAGAAAAAAAAAATGAGAAATTAATGTGAGTCAAAATCGAAAATTGAGAAGTTAGTCTTTCGTGGTTGTATTTCCCAAATTACAATTCAGCCAAACGGAAAGTAGATTCTAAAATTGCCAAGAAAGCAGATTATAATTATATTTTTCGAGACCAAAAACCGACCCCAAATACAACCCTCTACCGATTGCAAATTACATTGAATAAATCCTTGTTCATTGCCCCCATTCAATTTCACATTTGCGTCAGAAGAAGATCTGGAATATCCGCACAATTCTGACCTATTTTTTTGGTCTGATGCCTCATTGGATCAAATGGGAAAATGCGATACCGAATTTATTGTTCGTGATGGATGAGGGAAATAAATTTGTACCAGCTTTCAACAAGAGAATGGAATTGTTACCATTTTGCAAGGCGAATTCTTGGAAGCTAAGAGCAATTCAATTAATTTCTGAATTTCATCTGACGAAATCATGTAGTTCTTACTCGGATAATAAAGAGGTAATTTCATGTTTGGAATCAGAGGTGTTGATTAATGAAGTGATGCTCTCTTGTTGGCAGGCGATTCCACAAGCTCGAGACTATATCTTATTGAAAATGCGAGTAAAAGATCCAAGTTTCCGATATGTATTGATAGAGGAAAATAAAAATGCGGATCACTTTGCTAATTTAGCAAGAATTATGGAGATATCCTATTCAAATATTATTCTTCCAAGAATAAGTGGTTAATGTTCAAATTTGATTTGCATCTAATTTTTTTTTGAAGTCCTCAGAGAAATATTTGTAAGAAAGGAAAATTTCTAAATTGATGCATATGAGTTTGAATGTTGAATTAAGAATATTTTTAACAGATAAATGTATTGTTTTTTCTCTTTTTTTACATTGTAATTGTGACTGGGCGTTATTCCCAGATTTTGAATAAAATGTCTGCGGGGTTGTAAAAACTAAAAGGAATCGGCAAGAAGCAAGCTTAACTGAAACTTTCAATAAAAAAGGGCAACAATATGTTTGGGCCCAATAAGGGAAAATTATTGGGTTAGAACTTAAAAGTGACCTGATCCAAGATTTTAAATCTCAGCCTTGCCTAATCCCAGATTTTGAGTTACAGTCTAGAAATGTTGGCCTCGACCCAATTCTATAGTCGTGAAAAGTGCATTTTTTGACAGTAATGGATATGATATTTATTCTCAAGCGCTTAATTTAATATCCTTCACACAAAATTTCTTCTAGGTGTTTCATGTAAATGCTGATGCAATTAGGATTGGTGATTTGGTTTAAAGAAGTGAAAAATTGGGCTTTTAGTCAAAAAAGAAATTTGCAAGAGATCCTCAATTGGTGTTTGTATTAAGAAAAACTACATGTGATCGCCTGTTTAGTTTTCTTTAATAGAGTTGGCTCATATGTACCTACACCTTACCAATTTCGCTTTTGATGAGTATCCAACTCATAACATTTTGATTGATGGAGTGATGCCTTACCACTTCACTAGAGGAGTTTTGGAGAGATATTTCAGCTTTGAAATTGACGAAAACTTTATGGTTATGATTGAAGTTTCAGCTCTGCAATCTATATTGATATTTCTTTTTTTTTCTTTTTTCTTTTTGCCCACTTCAGCACTGTTTTTTTAGCGATTTGAGAGTGATTATTTGAAGGAAGATTTAGGAGTGATTGGTTGTCAATAAATTTGAGCATTAATCAATCAATTAATTAGGATTTAGATTGGACTAAGATCAATGTGCAACTGATGTCGCGATTTCATATTTAGATTTAGAATACTATTTTGCATTGATTGATCAATTTCAGATTAGATTCGGATTGTTGAGCATTAATTTCAAGATTAAAATTTAGATTAAGTTTGAATTCGGATCATTCCTTGAATCAGATTTTTTTTCCTTTATCTTTTTCTCCATTTATGTTAATAATTTCTTTTACACTTGAGATGAACAAGAATCAAAATATTTTTCTTAATCATACATAATTTCTGAAGTTACAAATGCTGATATATAATTTTTACATTTCCAAGTGATAAAATCGAGGCTTCAAGATGAACTATAGTTAACAGGTTAATTATAATAATTAAATACAGCATTCACTTTAAAAACTCAAAATACACATGCACAAATGCAAATTTTCATTAATTCGTCATAATATTCAAAATCAAATACATCCATGATACAAAACATATTACCACTTCAAATTGAAAAATACAACTCTGAAAAACATATACATTTTTTTGTTGTTTGATTAATCAAAAACGGAAATATTAATTATGAAATTAATTAGAGCTCGATCTTTCCTTGATTATTGATTCAATTTTCTAATTTGGACTTGTCAAGAAGTGATTAAGGGTTGGCATGATTTCAGGTTTTTGGTTGCGAATAAATTTCCTGAAACCTGTTCCTTGTACTTCTGCCCCTCTTCAAAATTTTCAAGTATCCCTGCCGCTCTATTTTCTTTGGTAACCCTTGCAGAGAATAATAGTTACATATTAGCTCGTTAAAATGATGCTATTTGTTAATTGAGTTGAGACAGTACTCCAATTTGTGAAAACATCAAAATAGTTTTAATTAAAGATGGCAACCTCTTTTATCATAATAGGACTTGTAAGAAATATATTAAAAATGATTAAAGAAAAGAGGTCACTATAAAACACCATATTTGTATGGAAATTATTTTGAAAAGAAATTTTGATGCTTGTAAATAATATTGTCGAGTTTTATTATGCAAATGTGTTACCTCACATCAGGATTGCTTGTAATGTTTCGTGCCAATTGCAAGCCACAGATGCCAACAGCTACGCCGACTGATGCGAAAAGCGGGTACACCTTAAAATAAAAAAATAAAAAGAATAAAAAAAAATCTATCAGAAAATAAATATGTTTTTTTCATACGAACTAATAATGATATAGATATAAAAGAAAATTATAATGCATTATTTTGTTATGAAAAAAATTATATTATGAAATTTTTCTCAGCAAAAAATTTACCTCAGGCCTCAACCATCTATTTAAGGCGGAAGAAGCTATTGGAGCAGCAAGGAATATCGAGAGAAGTAGGAATCACAAATAAAGAAAAGTTTTATTAACTTCAAAGTGTTTTGTGTTTTGAACTTTATGACCAGCCTTCATTATATAGGTAGATTGACACTAAATTTAGCAAAAAAAAAAAGAAGTCAAATGTAACAAAATGCAACTGCATCAACAAAATTATTGCTTTTATTAGAAATAATGAACTGTTTATGTATGGAGAAAATGAATAATTAACAGTTAAGAGAAATTAATGTGAATTCAACCAAACGGTATATATGTAGATTATAGAAATTGTCGCAGAGCGAAAAGGAAACGATATGTTTGGGCCAATTAAGGGAAAATATACATTGATGTACAAATGGTCAAATCCAAGATTTAAAATCACGGTTTTAGCGTAATCCGAGATTTTGTGTTCTAGAAATATTGGACTCGTCCAAATCTGAGTCAAAGTGATAGTGCATTTTTTATAGTCGCGCATCTGCCATTTATTCTCAAGAGGCTTAATTCAATATCCTTCACAGAAGTTTTTAAGTTTCTACGTGTTCATGTGAATTTGACTCAGTTTTCAGTGTACCTTATGAAATTGGAATCAGTTTAAAGAAATAAGAATTACGATTTTATTCAAAAAAATTGAATTGATATTTAAACTTTACAATTTTGATTGGTATTTCGATTTTGCAATCTAGATTAATATTTCTTTCTTTCCAACTTGAGCATTGTTCGTTTTACAAATTCAGAGTGATGTTTGGTTTACTAAATCATTCAATTAATTAGGATTTAGATTAGATTGAGGTCAATTTGCAATTTATCTCGGGATTTAGATTAACTTGTCATCTCGGGGTGATTGGATCTATCTTTCCTTTCTTATACTTATGTAGATCGAATGTAGTAGGCTGTTCAAACGTTGTATTCTTTTAGTTCTTAGTTTTTAATTTCTTCATCCCCTTTGGAGATTTTGTAATTAATTTGTAATTCGATTTTTTATTTTTTAATGGTATCTCAGCCGGCTCTTCGCCTGCTGAAGCTTCAAAAAAAAAATCATCTCGGGACTTCATTATAGATTAATACTTCAGTTGGTGATCAGTTTTACTTTGGATTTAGATTGATCTCAGCATTAATATCAAGATTAAAAATTAGATTAAGATTGAATATCAAATTATCCATTGAATTTGATTTTTTATTTTATTATTCGGTATTTTATCCTCAGCTTTATGTTAATTTCTTCTATAATATTAGTAGATAATCTTAGCCATTCTCCACCTCTCCAGATTAACTTATCATCATGAGATCAACCAGAACCAAATATATAATTTCTAAATCAAATATAATTTTTGAAGTTCTTAATGCTTACATATAATTTTATATTTTAGGTGATAAATTAAGGTTGTAAGAGCAATTATAAATAACTGAATCAATTATAGTAAACATAAAACATGCACTTTAAAAGCATAAGAATATGGGACCTGATGGCTGATAGAGCACGACAGTACTGTAGCACGACCGATCCAATAACAGTATATATAATTTATTTTCTAATAACAATATATACATCACAATATATATAATTTAGTTTCTAATAACAATATACATAAAAAGTGAAAACAGTATATAAAATGGGAAAACAGTATATAAAAGTAAAAAAGTAAAAAATACATAAAGAATAAACAACAGTATATAAAATGGCAAAATAATACATAAAAATGATAAAACAGTATGTAAAAGTGCAAAAACAGTATATCTACAGTGCCGTCGTGCTACAGTGCCATCGTAATATCACATTTCCATAAGAATATACATACATAAATAGATAATCAAACTTCCATTTATTAGTCATAAAATTCAAAATCAAATACATGATACAGAACAAATTGCCATTTCAAATTGAAAAATATAACTCTAATAAACAAATAAATTTCTGATTAATCAAAAATGGAATTATTAATTTTAAAATTAGAGCTTGAATTTTCCTTAATTATTGATTTGATTTCTCTAATTTGGGCTTGTGAAGAAGTGATTAAGGGTTGGCATGATTTCAGGCTTCTGAGTGCGAATAAATTTTCTGAAACTGTGTTCCTTGTTTTTATGTCCCTCTTCAAAATTTTCAAGTACTCCGGCGGTTCTATTTTCTTTGGTAACCCTGAAAAATTAATAATAACATATTAGCCCATTGATACAATATTATCATAAAAATTACTCTTTAATGACAAGATTATAAGAAATTTGATAAAAGTGATTAAAAAAAAATTACACTATTAAATTATTTTGAATTGAAATTCAGATGCTAATAATTAATATTGTCGACTTTTATCATGCAAAAGTTTTACCTCACATCAGGATTGCTTGTGATGTTACGTGCCAACTGCATACCACATATACCAAGAGCTACACCGACTGATGCGAAAAGTGGATATACCTTCAAATAAAAAATAATATATCTATCAAAATTCAAAATATATATATTTCGCAAAAAAAATAATTGTAGGATAGACAAAAGAATTACCTCGGGCCTCAACCATCTGTTCAAGGCGGAAGAAGCCATTGGAGCAGCGACAGAAGTTTATATACTTTATGGCTGTTTGTGTTTTGAACTCATCACTTGTCTTCATTATATAGTAAATGATGGACTAAATTTAGCAAAAAAAAAAAAAGTGAAATATAACAAAATAGAACTAATTCAACAAAATTATTCCTTTTATTAGAAATATTTAACTGGTTTTGGTTTTGTATGAAGAAAATGAATAATTAACAAATAAGAATAAGAAATTAATGAGAATCAAAATATACAATCAAGCTGTCATTTTTTCATAGTTTTATTTTTCAAATTAAAATTCAACGGAATCACAATAGATTATAGAATAGTCAAAAAGCAATCTTAAAATAAAATCAAACGGTATGCTTGGGCCAAGGGAGAAATATGGGTTAATCCAAGATTTCAAATCTCGGTTTTGCCTAATCTGGGATTTTGAATTCTAGAAATCTTGAACTTGGCCAAATTCAATCAAGCGCATTATTGACAGTTGTCGATATGCCATTATTTAAAACTATGTACAATCAAATCACAGTTTCACACACTAACAAACGGATTTATTTGAAACTAATAACAATCAAATCGAAGTACATTTAAGAAAAACAAATCAAAAAATCTAATGAGCTTAAGAACAACTCGCAAATAAAATCGATCACATAACATGACTATTGCTTTGGAAAATGGTAGCTCATGACGGAACAGACGGCTTGCAAACCGGTGAAGAAAAATGTGAGGATAGGAGCGACAACTGAAAGAGTGTCCATGTGTCACCACAATAATTCTGCCTGAACTCTCCATATCTTATATTCCATTTTCTGCCGTGATGGTCTCTTATTTTCTCAAATAGATTATAGTTATCATCGGCCAACTTTATTTTGTAAAATACACTGCCTGAAATGCATTGCTAGTTGCAACTAAACTCAATCAAAATTAATTTAATATATGTTAACTACCGGAAATTCTGACCAGTTGACAGTAGGATCCTTCAAATCAAAGTTGAAAATAATACGATAGCACGAAATAATCTTATTTTGTAAATACTTGAAATAATCTCATTTTTAACTTATTTTTCTTATTATCCTAATTTGAAGTTTCAAATTCCAGCTTAAATAAGAAAAACAATTTCAAATTTTGCTTCATAACATGCTCAATAAACCCTGAAGCCGAATTTGAACACGTTTTTCTTAGTATTTCCTCAACAATAAATTGAGGAATTCTCTTTCCAGTGGATTTCCCAATTAGGAAACTTAATGAATCTGGCATGCCACTCTCAAGTCTTTTAATTGTGAGATGAATGCATTCCAAAACCACGAACCCGAAAATCAAAAAGCAGCCATCGAGTAAAATTGTCTAAATATACATCTGTATCCTTTTTAATTCGTCCAACCCGTAACAAGGCATGAGATACTCCATACTTTGCTTGATCTCATAAAAAGTAACTCAGGAAAAACAATGGGATAGGCACTGACTGAAGAAAGGCGCAGTAACTGGGGGTCCTATTACAAATTCATGATTGTCAAGTTTCGGATAATCTCCAAAAACATTGATACGTAAGGAAAAGCAGCATTTCTTTTTCACCTGGACAATTTTGAATTTTTTTTTTTTTTGAATATATCCAGACGGGATTCAAACTATGTCAAGATTGGGACTCGGGATAGGAGTTCGAGGTCAAACCTATCCTTGGAAACAGTCCTCGAGCCGGATGATGAAAAATTGTCATGTCCAGTTCGCGAACGAACACTCGAAAAGTTTCCGGAACATCAACATCGTCGTCGGGGTTAGGTGCTAGAATTCCAAATGGAATGATTTTGAATATAGGGATATGAATACAGATTCGGATAGTTTTTATTTGAATATGGATACATATTTGGTTATCGATTTGGCTCCCATATACGGATAATATCTGTATCCAGATAATTTATTATTTGAGTAGTATCCGTTTTCGGATATTTCACTCTATATAGAATACATATATTGATGTTTATAAGGTTACGTGTATATATATTTTGAGTTTTTATCATATTCGGATACTGATATTAATCATATTCATGCTAATATTTTGTAAATGTAAGTGTGTAAATGGGCAGATATAATCGCATCGCTTGTGAATGACGAGGAAGGGAATAAGATGAATTATGTATTATAGGAAAAGAGAAGATTATTTTTATGAGATCAAGCAAAGTGAGGAGAGGAGTACCTCATGCCTTGTTAGAGCTGGAAGGGAATGAGGGATGTCTTTTGCAAGGTAAAGAGTATTTCTCATATTTAAGTATAGGAAGGTGAGACTATTTCCCATACTTATATATAGGTAAATGAAGAAGTCAAAAAATTCATGATAAATAAGTTTCACCTTCCGCTATAACCTCTTTTTTAATTTCTATTCAATCTCTTTCATAAACTACCATTAAATATTTCTTCATATTATACAACTCACGATGTATGTAAAGTGTCTCACACAAAATAAAACAAAACCAATATACAAATCAATAATTAATTATTTTTTTGCTATTAATATTATTTTACAAGTTAATAGTATTATTTATAATAAATAACATAAATTACACCAAATCACAGTTCCACGCAATTACAAACTGATTTATTTGAAAGTAAGCACAATCGACCGGCACGCATAAACCCAAACAAATTAGAAAAAAGCCAATACAACTTAAGAACTACTCGGTAATTAAATCAATCACATGAAGACATGTCTATTTTTTCGGAAAATGGTAGCTCAGGACAGAATAGACAGCTTGCAAACCGGTGAAGCAAAACAGAAGGATATAAGCAGCAACAACAAAAAGAGTAATCCATGGATTATCGCAATAATTTTGTCTAAACTCTCTGTACCATATATTGCATTTTCTGCCGTGATGGTCTATTATTTTCTCATATAACTTCAATGCATCACTGGGCATCTGCATCTTCAAATTCACACACTGAATGTCATCACTCAATCGGTTCAAATCCAAACCTCGAATGGTCTCCAACACTTCCTTGTCAGTTTTGAGCGTGTTGGCCAAGATCCCGGACCGTCGAAATATCTTCACGTCCTTCTTGCTCTTCACGAGTTGCCACATTGATGCCACGTACGATGTGGCGTAAAGCCCGGTGGTAAAGCAGTTAATTTTCGCCTGGTGTTGTTCAAAGATCACGAGCATATGCAAAACATATTTTGTATGATCCGTGATAACTAAAGTCGGCATCTTGAGAATCCCTTTTAATTTAAAGGCTCCCCAGAGTCCGTGATAGAATGTGATGTCAAGAGGACTATCAGACCCTTTTATGTTGAAAGATATGCCGGATTCTTGAAGCTCTGAAGCAGCCGGAATTGCTCTGAACATTTTTAGGGGAAAATACCCTAGATGATATTTGTGAAATGGAGTGCTGGTCCAATGGAAAAGATGAAGCAGGTGATGAAAATTTTCGGGGGTTTTTGTTAATTTCCTTTTTTCAGGATCCCTTGGTGGTGACATATCGCGGAAAAACATAAACGCGAGTTTTTTTATCGAGCATCTTGTGAGCTTCTTAAGTTCTACAGAGGGCACGCACTCAATCGCACTGAAAGGGATTTGGTTGTTGTACATTAACAAATCAAGCTTAATCTGCTCTGATAGTCCTGCTATTGTTTCAATGTTAGAATAAAAGGTTCCCTGTTGATATATGCGAAATGGACTTAACAGAAGAATATCTTCCAAAATGGTGAATACGCAAATTATAAAGCACGCATCGAGTAACATCATCTCTAGAAATGCATCCATATCCATTTTAAATTTGAACAACTCGTAACAAGATAAACCATCTATCGTTTTCTTGATCTCGGAAAAATAACTCCTCCAATTGAACCGAAATTTCTCTTGAAGGTAACTCACAACATCCCATTTCTTCTCAGTCGTCATATAAATTTCACCCTTGTCCTGAAGGTCATGGTGGTACGGCCCAATTGCCACCACCCTCACTTTCTGAAGATATTCGGGCCCATCCAATTTACAAATCATACTCTTATATTTATCATCAAAGCGTGCGATGATCGGTAAGTTAGACAGTTGAATGGAAACCCGTTTTTTCTTCAATTCTGTCACCAACGGATCGTACTGAATTTGAACTGGCAGCCAACCAAGAAAAGCATGGGGTATGAAGGTTATTTTGCATATCTGCACATAATTATGTCCTTCTAATCCGACAGTGGCCCCTTCTTGACTTACTTTCTTTGGATCGTAGTTGAACCGAACCTGCACACATTCAACATTTTGCTCATCAGTATAATCCTCCAACGCAACTTCACAGTTTTGTATCCCCAAATCGCCCCCTTTGATCGGTTCTCCATACGTGATGACCAAACAGGACCAACCCCCCTCACGATTTTGCGATTCCACAATACATTTCTTCTTGATTTCTTGATTTATTGGCTCTAATTCTTCTACAGGTTTGTGTATATCAGAATCAGTTAAAGGGTAGGAAAACCGTACGCTCACCAGCCCTGTAGACTCATTCTTCTCAAAGAACAAGGCATGTTTAAACTCGAGTGGGGATTTGCTTGATTCTCCAGCTTCTTCAGTAGTTGGCTGATATCCGCTTGAATCTGCAGATATAATTCTTTCCAATATGCATTTTGTGCTTTATTAATTAAGGTGCTCAAAGGATAGGACATTTTGTGCAATTTACAATAATGCAGGGGCTATTTTGCAATTTAGGCATAAATCAGGGGTTCTTTTGCAAATTTCCTTTTATTTGTTAGTTAAGTAATAAAAATACTTCATCATGAGATAGATAACCGTCAGGCACAACAAAGCTGTCCTCACTTTCTTCTTCTTCCTCCTCTTTCGGAATTTCTTCCTCCATTTCCTCTTCATTGTCCTTCTCGCAATCAGACAAACTCTCGCTTCGATCCTCCCTCAAATTTAGAAATATAAAATTAAATTAGTTAATATTATAATTAATAAACTTAAAAACAAATAATTTATCATTTTAATAATAGAAATAAAAGTTGTTTTATTACTTCTTCCCGTTCATCATCGCTATCGACCTCGTAGTCTAACTCCGGGTCCATTTTGAAAGGCCGCCTGGCTCCAATCACAGAACTGTAGAGTTAAAATTAAAATTAAATATCCTAATACAAAAATTGCAATAATAAATACATCACTAAATTTAATTTAAACAAAAAATAAATTACCTTTTATTGCTCGGAGTGCCATAATAAGCGGGCCTATGGCTCTTATCGAACTGCAAAAGCTTCTTCTTAATCACTCTAACAGGCCCCACATTTGACAGATCATTTTTTTTTTTGAATGCACATTTGACAGATCATTTGATATTGGTTCTTTAATTTCGTCCAAAATATTATCAAAAAAATTATCCGTTTTTGTGGGCGAGTTGTCGTTCTTCTCTGGAATTCCATGCTCTGAAGTTTCAGTACTTTTATTATTGCTCTTTTTGCTTTTAATTAGAACACTTTCCATCATGGTAGCTTGTTTTTTGATCAGATTTTGCTTTTTCAACTCGGCCTCTTCTTTCTCTCTAATCTTTTGTTCTCTCTCCGCCTCCTCTTGCTGCTTTTTGAGTTGTTTTTTTAACTCGGTCTCTTCTTTCTGACCAGCTAACAATAGGATCCTTCAAATCAAAGTTGAAAATAATACGATAACAAGAAATAATTTCATTTTGTAAATACTTGGATAATCTCAATTTTAACTTATTTTTCTTATTATCCTAATTTGATGTTTCAAACTCCAGCTTAAATAAGAAAAACAATTTCAAATTTTGCTTCATAACATGCTCAATAAACCCTGAAGCCGAATTTGAACACGTTTTTCTTAGTATTTCCTCAACAATAAATCAAGGAATTCTCTTTCCACTAGATTTCCCAATTAGGAAAATTAATGAATCTGGCATGCCATTCTCAAGCATTTTAATTGTGAGACGAATGCATTCCAAAATCATGAACCCAAAAATCAAAAACAGCCATCGAATAAAGCATGTCTAAAAATACATTTGTATCCTTTTTAATTTGTCCAACCCGTAACAGGGCACGAGATGCCCCTTACTTTGCTTGATCTCATAAAAAGTAACTCTTTCTATCAAACTCGCACCGCTTGTGAAGGACGAGGAAGGGAATAAAATGAATTATGTTTTAGGAGAGGAAAAGAGAAGATTATTTTTTTGGAGATCAAGCAAAGTGAGGAGAGGAGTATCTCATGCTTTGTTAGAGCTGGAAGGGAATAAGATGTGTTTGGAAGGAAAGGAGTATTTCTCATACTTATGTATAGGAAGGTAAAGAGTATTTCTCATACTTATGTATAGGTAAATGAAGAAGTCAACAAATTCATCATAAATCATAAGTTTCACCTTCCTCTATAACCTCTTTTTAATTCTATTTAATCTCTTTCATAAACTACAATTAAATATCTCTTCATATTATACGACTCATGATGTATGTAATGTGCATCACAAAATAAAACAAAAACAATCAACTAAATAAATCAATAATTATTTTTTACTATTGATATTATTTTAAAACTAATAGCATTATTGATAATAAATAACACAAATTCAACCAAATCACATTTTCACACAATTACAAACTGATTATTTGAAAGTAAGCACAATTGACCGACACGCACAAGACCAACAAATTAGAAAAAAAGCCAATACAACTTAAGAACAATTCAGTAGTTAAATCAATCACATGAAGACATCTCTATTGCTTCGGAAAATGGTAGCTCAGGACTGAATAGACGGCTTGCAAACCGCTGAAGAAAAACACAACGATAGCAGCAACAACCGAAAGAGTAATCCACATATTACCGCAATAATTTTGTCTAAACTCTTCGTACCGTATATTGCATTTTCTGCCATGATGTTCTCTTATTTTCTTATATAATTGACTGGGAATCCACATCTTCAAATTCATACCCTGAATGCCGTCACTCAATTGTTTCAAATCCAAACCTCGAATGGTCTCCAACACTTCCTTGTCGGTTTTGATCGTGTTGGCCAAGATCCCGGACCGTCGAAATATCAATACGTCGTTCTCGCTCTTCACGAGTTGCCACATTAATGCCACGTACGATGTGGCGTAAAGCCCGGTATCGGTATGTAAGTTAATTTTCCTCTGGTGTTGTTCAAAGATCACGAGCATATGCAAAACATATTTTGTATGATCCGTGATAACTAAAGTCGGCATGTTGATAATCCCCGTTAATTTAAAGGTTCCGAAGAGTCTGTGAGAGAATGTGATGTCAAGAGGACTATCAGACCTTTTTTTGTTGAAAGATATGCCGGATTCTTGAAGCTCTGAAGCGGCCGGAATAGCTCTGAACATTTCTAGGGGAGTGGTCGGAATAGCTCTGAACATTTGTAGGGGAGAAGACGCTAGTTGATATTTGTCAAATGGAGTTCTGGACCAATGGAAAAGATGAAGCACGTGATGAAATTTTTGGGGGGTTTTTGTTAATTTCCTTTTTTCAGGATCCCTTGGTGGTGACATATCGCTGAAAAACATAAAAGCGAGTTCTTTTATCGAGCGTCCTGTGAGCTTCTCAAGTTCTACAGAGGGCACGCACTCAATCGCACTGAAAGGGATTTGGTTGTCGTACATTAACAAATCAAGCTTAATCTGCTCTGTTCGTCTTGTTATTGTTTCAAGGGTAGAATAAATGATTCCGTGATGAAATCTGGAAATTGAACCTAACCTAAGAAGATCTCCCAAAACGATGAATACGAAAATTAGAAAGCAGGCATCGAGTAACATCATCTCTAGAAATACATCCTTATCCATTTCAAATTTGTCCAACTCGTAACAAGATAAACAATCTGTCGTTTTCTTGATCTCGGAAAAATAACTCTTCCAATTGAACCGACAGTATTTTTGAAGGAAAGTCACGACTTCCCATTTCTTCTCAGTCGTCACATAAAGTTCACCCTTGTCCTGAAGGTCATGGTGGTAAGGCCCAATTGCCACCACCCTCACTTTCTGAAGATCTTCAGGCCCATCCAATTTACAAATCATACTCCTCTTATATTTATCAACAAAGGGTCTGATGATCGGAGACGGTGGAATGGAAACCTGTATTTTCTCCAATTTTTTCACCAACGGATCGTACTGAATTTGAACTGGCAGCCAACCAAGAACAGCGTGGCTTATGAAGCTTATTTTGCATATCTGCACATAATTATGTCCTTCTAATCCGACAGTGGTCCCTTCTTGAATTACTTTCTTTGAATGGTAGTTGAACCGAACACGCACACATTCAACATTTTGTTCGTCAGTGTAATCCTCCAACGCAACTTCACAGTTTTGTATCCCCAAATCGCCCCCCTTGATCGGTTCTCCATACGTGATGACCAAGCAGGACCAACCCCCCTCACGATTTTCCGATTCCACAATACATTTCTTCTTGATTTCTTGATTTATTGGCACTTCTTCTACAGGTTTGTGTATATCAGAATCAGTTAAAGGGTAGGAAAACCGTACGCTCACCAGCCCTGTAGCCTCATTCTTCTCAAAGAACAAGGCGTGTTTAAACTCGAGTGGGGATTTGCTTGATTCTCCAGCTTCTTCAGTAGTTGGCTGATATCTGCTTGAATCTGCAGCTGTTTCAGTACTTGGCTGACAAGTCACCGCCGGCAATTGAGGGTGACCCATTTCAAGGTCCATTTGATATTTTTTTTTTTTTGTTTTGGGTGGGGGGGGTCTTAGTTAGCTGGCTAGTTTGTTATCTTCTCACCCAAAATGAGTGTTGTTATGGAAAAGAAATTTAAATTTTGATGGGATGGTTCCTATGGCTTTGGTAATGAAGATATATATTGATTTTTGCTTGGATTATAATTGCAGTGTTCTAAAAACCGGATCATTCCTTGCTCGCTCAGCAATTCAACTCATGTGCTGTCTGTACCCCTTAAAGTTCACTAGTTTTGCATATTTTGTATTAACCTATTTCAATTTCAAATCCATAGATACCCCTAAAAGCCTAAACATTATTCTTCCTTTCCATATTGAATACTGTTCGAATATTGCAATATAAGAAAACAATATTAAGCTCACAAAATCAAAAAGAATATCAAAACTAACAAGCAATAAGTGCATAAAGAAACATTCTGATTCATAGCTTTAGCTCTACAACATAACAACAAAACAGGCATTATCCCCAAATCACCCCTAAAAGCCCACACATTCAAAATTCAAGCCCCCAAATCAAAGTCTACATACTCTAAATCAAAAATAAAAAAGTCCACATACCCAAAACAAAACACCATTAAAAAGAGCCCTATATACATAAAAACCAGCAAGGGGCTCATATCAAATCAAAGAGGGCTGACTTGGGGAAATTTCTGGACCGTTGGATCGGTCTAAAACAGATCTGGATTTAGAAAAAGACGGTGGAGTTTTTTCACTGTTATTGTGGTCTCCTTCTGGCCGTAGTAAACATCGATTTGAGAAATACATTGATATGCTCTTTTTGGGCCTTCTTTCCGTAAAATATATATATATATAGATCAAAATGGTAAATGGAAATTGATTATTATGGCCTAAAATGGTAGTTTATAAATAAATCAATAAAATGGTAAGCCGAGCCTATCCAAAACCTCTTTCTTGACCTAATATAATAATAGAACAAAAAATAAGTTTATTTACAGTGTCAAGATAATGAAAATTAACATTAAATTAAGGGATTTATTATGACAAAATTAAAATGTATGTAAATTACCTCCCAGCGACTGTCAACAAAATTGAAACTAGATATTTCCCGCACTTTATTCCTAAGTTGAGTCTTGGAAGTATTGGAGAAATTCTGAAGCAATAAATCCAACAACTTGTTCAGTCCATGTGGGCAAGACTGTATCAATAGAACCTGCAATAAAAATATTTAAAAAATTATATTTTCACACATAATCAAATAATCACGCATTATTTTCTCTCCAAAAAAGATAGTTAATAATTAATAATTAAAATAACTACGTACAAATTCAGGCAAGTCAGAATCAGATACAACCACTGAAGAAGGAGAACTAAAACTCTTATTATTATTAACTTGATATGGGGAATTATTTGCAACATTTTGGTCAATATTTGCATTTTGGTCCCCAGGTAAGTCCATAATCGCACCATTAGGGTAAACTTTCATGCAAAGGGCCTGAATGCAAATTTGCTCGAGTTTCTCTAACCCTGTTAAATCCTCCTTTTTGAGCAAGTCCAGTTTGGAATGATCTAGGTTTGAGATTATCAAAGGCTGGCTCTTTTTTAGGGCTTGTTCGGTTAAATTGTTGAGTGTTTTTTGCTGCTTGAAAAATGCCCTAATTTCTTCGGTTTGAGGACTGGAGATTAGGGTTTCTTCTCCTTTCTCTTTTGATTGGGATTTCGACTCAATTCCCTGCAAAAATAATGATTTGTTAGTCATAATTCTATTTTTTACACATTTGTTTATTTACGGACATCTGCATTAAAAAACATGCATTATGCCTAAATCGCAAAAGAGGCCCTGCATTATTAGATATTGCAAAAAAAAACCATCTAAAATTAATGTTATTGAAGAAATGTTGAAAGCATTTTATTAATTAAGGTGCTCAAAGAATATGACATTTTGTGCAATTTACAATACTGCAGGGGCTTTTCTGCAATTTCAGCAAAACACAGGGGTTCTGTTGCAAATTTCCTTTTATTTGTTAATTAATTAATAAAAATACCTCATCATCCGAGAGATAACCGTCAGGCACAACAAAGCTGTCCTCACTTTCTTCTTTCGGAATTTCTTCCTCCTCATTGTCCTTCTTGTAATCAGACAAACTCTCGCCTGGATCCTCCCTCAAATTAAGAAATATAAAATTAAATTAGTTAATATTATAATTAATAAACTTAAAAACAAATAAGTTATCATTTTAATAATAGAAATAAAAATTGTTTTATTACTTCTTCCCATTCTTCATCGCTGTTGACTTCGTAGTCTAACTCCGGGTCCATTTGACAGATCATTCTTTTTTTTTTAATGCACATTTGACAGATCATTTGATATTGGTTCCTTAATTTCATCCAAAATATTATCAAAAAAATTATCAATTTTTATGGGGGAGTTGCCGTTCTTCTCTGGAATTTCATGCTCTGCAATTCGTTGCAATTTGAGCTCCTTGTTGAAGTTTTTCTTGGGGGTTTTTCTTATTCTCGAACGAGTTGGATTGCTTTGAGACAGGTTTTCTTCCATGTGTATAAGTGTGAACTGTAAGGGTAAAACGGGGTAATTTTCCTCAGGATTTTTAAGTACGAAATTGTATAAATGTAAAATAGTAAATGAATGAGTGAATGAATGAAATTAACCTCCAAAGATCTTGTGAGGATAATTTTTCTTTATTAGAGAAGAAATTAACCATTAATAGAGTAACAGTTCCATTATCCATCTCTTTCTTACAATTCAGCCCGTCAACCTTTTCCTTATTTGAATACTCATTTTCTGAAGTTTCAGTACTTTTATTATTGCTCTTTTTGCTTTTAATAAGAACACTTTCCATCAAGGTAGCTTGTTTTTTGATCAGATTTTGCTTTTTCAACTCAGCCTCCTCTTTCTCTCTCTTCTTTTGTTCTCTCTCCGCCGCCTCTTGCTGCTTTTTGAGTTGTTTTTTTAACTCGGTATCATCTTTCTGACCGGTTGACAATAGGATCCTTCAAATGAAGATTTTTTTTTTTTGCAAAATAGCACTTTTTGTAGAATAATTAATCCGATGGCATTTTTTTCAAAAATATTTCAACAGATAGCACTTCCGCTAGACCCTCTGACGGAACTGAAGTAGTTCCGCCAGAGGGTCTGGCGGAACTAGGAAATATTTTTTTTGTTGATCCCGGCAATTTGGCACCCTTAAACACGCTTAATTAATGGAAAAGGGATTTTTGGCCTAATTTAGACGGTGAAATTGGCCCAAAAATGAAGAAAATATAGGTTCCGCCAGACCCTCTGGCGAAACTGAAGAGCATTTTCAACTTACAATCTGACCCAAAAAAATTCAAAAAAATAGACAAGTTCCGCTAGGCCCTTTGGCGAAACTAGACCATTTTTTTCAACTTATAATCTGACCCAAAAAAATCAAAAAAAATGGTCTAATTCCGCCAAATGCTCTGGCGGAACTAGCTCGAAATAACTAGTTTCGCCAGAGGGACTGGCAGAACTAGACCATTTTTTTCGACTTGCAACCTGAGGCAAAAAAATCAAAAAAAATGGTCTAATTCCGCCAGATCCTCTATCGGAACTAGCTCGAAATAACTAGTTCCGCCAGCTTGTATGGCGGAACTAGACCATTTTTTTCAACTTATAATCTGACCCAAAAAAATTAAAAAAAATGGTCTAGTTCCGTCAGACCCTCTAGCGGAACTAGCTCAAAATAACTAGTTCTGCCAGCTTGTCTGGCGGAACTAGACCATTTTTTTCAACTTACAATCTGACCGCAAAAAAATCAAAAAAATGATCTAGTTCCGCCAAATTAGTTCCGCCAGAGGGTCTGGCAGAACTAGACCATTTTTTTCAACTTGCAACCTGACGCAAAAAAATAAAAAAAAATGTTCTAGTTCCGCCAGACACTCTGGCGGAACTAGCTCTAAATAACTAGTTCCGCCAGAGGGTCTGGCGGAACCTGTCTCAGCATGTCTTCCGGACATGTCTGACCCCAAAAATTAAGAAATAGCCTAGTTCCGCCAGTCAGTTCAATCATTGGACCCTCTTATAAAACGATAATCTTTCTCCCTCTCCCCAAATCTAACCTAAAGTCCGGCCCTAACAAAAGAAATACTATTTAGGCGATTTTGAAGTGTATTTGATGTGTATTTGAGGTGATTTTGACCCAAATAAATAGAGAAAATAGAAGAAAAGGAAGACGGAAATTAGGTATTCTATTATAGATTTTTTGATTCATTAAATAATTAATTAATTTTATTATAGATTTGTTGTTAATTTGTTGAAATATTATTGCAATTAGTAAGAAGAAAATGGCACAAAACTCTCAAATTCTTGTATATTACGATGGTCTTATTGTAAATCTACCGGACGGATGCAATTACGACCCGGAGGAACCGACTTATATTCCAGAAAGTACAACCGCAAATAGGGATTATGACCAATTGTGTAACGAAATTTATGAGAATCTCGGTTGGTCGTATAGTGATATTCTTTTAATCCGAGGTCTGCTTCCTTCCCTTAAGAAAGGCATTTGGCATTATAGATTAGTGAAAATTATGAATAATACACAATTGGTTAATTTTGCGGAGCGCGTCATAAAAGTTGGGATGGAGGAATTAGAAATATATGTTGATCACGTCCAAAATAAAGAATATCAGATAGAAACTAGTAGTAGATCAAATGTAATTCGAAATGCAGACGAAAATGAGATATTAGAACCCGTTGAAAATGAAATAAATAATGAAAATGCGAATGAGGACCCGTTTGCGACCTTTGATATGGCACGTGTGAGCGATAATGTACTTCCCGAAATAAATGATGATGAAAATGAATTAGAAGAGGAATCAGAAATGGAGTCAGAGGACGAGGAAGAAATTTATGGAGATGGCGATGAAGAAATGGAGAGAGTGAACCATCAGACGGGATTTATATATACGGAAGGGGGTAAGATGGTTAGTATAGGTACCTTAGGTGATGCGCCAGCTGCAGAATTCGAAGATAGTTCAATATGGGAATATGCGAGAAATGATGTCTTATCTGGTATGAATGTGAATGAAAATGATGATGAAATATTATATAAGGGACGTACATTTGAAACGAAATCAGAACTACAATCGGCTGTAAGAGCATACGGTGTTAAACATCACCGAGAAATAAAAGTAGAAGTAGATCACTCGAATAAAACGAGATATATTGTGATATGCAAGCTTAAAGATGAAGGTACTAGATGATGTAGTTGGAGGATACACGCTTCGATTAATAAAAAAAATAATTTATGGGAAATTAAAACATTTAGACAACCACACGAATGTATTAACCAAACACCTAGAAGAGACCATAAACAGTTAACGAATACGCTTGTTAGGGGGCTAATTCTAGATATCGTAAGAGTGGATTTAGATGTTAAACTTGTAACCATAATAGAAGTCGTTAAATTGAAGGTTGAATATATCATTTCGTATTGAAAGGCTTGGCACGCAAAACAACATGCAAAACAAAATTGAAGGTTGAATATACCATTTTTTTGATTTTTTTGGGTCAGATTGTAAGTTGAAAAAATGGTCTAGTTCCGCCAGATCCTCTGGCGAAACTAGTTATTTCTAGCTAGTTCCGCCAGAGGGTCTGGCGGAACTAGACCATTTTTTGATTTTTTTTTTTTTTTTTGGTCAGATTGTAAGTTGAAAAATTGTCTAGTTCCGCCAGACCCTCTAGCGGAACTAGCTAGAAATAACTAGTTCCGCTAGAGGGTCTGGGAACTAGACCATTCTTTTTGACTTTTTGGGTCAGATTGTAAGTTTAAAAAATGGTCTGGTTCCGTCAGACATTCTGGCGGAACCAGTTATTTCTAGCTAGTTCCGCCAGAGCGTCTGGCGGAATCTGGCGGAACCTATATTTTCGTCATTTTTGGGGCAATTTCACCGTTCAAATTGGACCAAAAATAAATTTTACCTAGTTCCGCCACACCCTGTGGCGGAACTAGCCTTTTCCATTAATTAAGTGTGTCTAAGGGTGCCAAAATGGCCGAGATTAACAAAAAAAAAAATCCCTAGTTCCGCCAGACCCTCTGGCAGAAGTGCTACCTACCCAAATATTTTGAAAAAAATGTTATCTGATTAAGTATTCTTCAAAATAGTGCTACTATTCAAAAAAATTCTCAAATCAAAGTTGAAAATACGATAACAAGAAATAATTTCATTTTGTAAATACTTGAATAATCCCATTTTTAACTTATTTTTCTTATTATCCTAATTTGAAGTTTCAAACTCCAGCTTAAATAAGAAAAACAATTTCAAATTTTGCTTCATAACATGCTCAATAAACCCTGGAGCCGAATTTGAACCCATTTTTTCTTAGTATTTCCTCAACAATAAATCAAGCAAATCTCTTTCCACTAGATTTCCCAATTAGGAAACTTAATGAATCTAGCATGCCACTCTCAAGTCTTTTAATTGTGAGACGAATGCATTCCAAAATCATGAACCCAAAAATCAAAAGTCATCGAATAAAGCATGTCTAAAAATACATTTGTATCCTTTTTAATTCGTCCAAACCGAACAGGGCACGAGATGCTCCTTACTTTGCTTGATCTCATAAAAAGTGACTCTTTCAATCAAACTCACACCGCTTGTGAAGGACAAGGAAGGGAATAAGATGAATTATGTTTTAGAAGAGGAAAAGAGAAGATTATTTTTTTGGAGATCAAGCAAAGTGAGGAGAGGAGTATCTCATGCCTTGTTAGAGATGGAAGGGAATAAGATGTGTTTGGAAGGAAAGGAGTATTTCTCATACTTATGTATAGGAAGGTAAAGAGTATTTCTCATGCTTATGTATAGGTAAATCAAGAAGTCAACAGTTTCATGATAAATCATAAGTTTCACCTTCCTCTATAACCTCTTTTTAATTCTATTTAATCTCTTTCATAAACTACAATTAAATATCTCTTCATATTATACAACTCATGATGTATGTAATGTGCATCACAAAATAAAACAAAAACAATCAACTAAATAAATCAATAATTATTTTTTACTATTGATATTATTTTAAAACCAATAGCATTATTGATAGTAAATAACACAAATTCAACCAAATCACAGCCAATACAACTTAAGAAAACTCAGTAGTTAAATCAATCACATGAAGACATCTCTATTGCTTCGGAAAATGGTAGCTCAGGACTGAATAGACGGCTTGCAAACCGGTGAAGAAAAATGCAAGGAAAGCAGCAACAGCCGAAAGAGTCCATATATTCCATTTAATGCCTCGATGGTCTCTTATTTTCTCATATAACTCATATGCATCCAAGGGAATCCACATCTTCAAATTTATACCCTGAATGTCATCACTCAATTGGTTCAAATCCAAACTGCGAATGGTCTCCAACAATTCCATGTCAGTTTCGAACTTGTTGACGAAGATCTCGGACTGTCCAAATATCTTTACGTCCTTCTCTCTCTTCACGAGCTGGCACATTAATGCCACGTACGATGTGACGTAAAGCCCAGAATCAGACATGTTAATTTTCTTCTGGTGTTGTTCGAAGATCACGAGCATATGCAAAACATATTTTGTATGATCCGTGATAACTAAAGTTGGCATCTTGAGAATCCCTTTTAATTTAAAGGCTCCCCAGAGTCCGTGAGAGAATGTGATGTCAAGAGGACTATCAGACCCTTTTTTGTTGAAAGATATGCCGGATTCTTGAAGCTCTGAAGCAGCCGGAATAGCTCTGAACATTTCTTGGGGAATATACCCTAGTCGATATTTGTCTAATGGAGTTCTGGACCAATGGAAAAGATGAAGCACATGATGAAAATTTTGGGGGGTTTGTGATGATTTCTTTTTTTCAAGATCCGTTGGTGGTAACATATCGTCGAAAAACTTAAACGCGAGTTCTTTTATCGAGTAGCTTGTGAGCTTCTCAAGTTCTACAGAAGGCACGCACTCGATCATACTGAAAGGGACTTGGTTGTCGTACATTAACAAATCAAGCTTAATCTGCTCTAATCGTCTTGCTGATATTGTTCCCGGATGAAATATGGGAAATGAACTTGACCTAAGATTAGGTGACAAATTGGTGAATACGTAAATTAGAAAGCACGCATCGAGTAACATCATCTCTAGAAATGCATCCATATCCATTTTAAATTTGTCCGACTCGTAAAAAGATAACCAATCTGTCGTTTTCTTGATCTCGGAATAATAACTCTTCCAATTGAACCCAATGTTATCTTGAAGGTAACTCACGACTTCCCATTTCTTCTCAGTCGTCACATAAAGTTCACCCTTGTCCTGAAGGTCATGGTGGTACGGCCCAATTGCCACCATCCTCACTTTCTTAAGATCTTCAGGACCATCCAATTTACAAATCATACGCTTAAAGGGTGCGTTGATCGGTTTGTTAGAAGATTTCAGAATGACCTGTTTTTTCTCCAATTTTTTCACCAACGGATCATACTGAATTTCAACTGGCAGCCAACCAAGAACATCGTGGGATATGAAGGTTATTTTGCATATCTGTACATAATTATATTTTTCTTCTAATCTGACAGTGGTCCCTGATTGAATTACTTCCTTTGGATCATAGTTGAACCGAACCCGCACACATTCAACATTTTGTTCATCAGTATAATCCTCCAACGCAACTTCACAGTTTTGTGTCCCCGAATTGCGCCCCCTGATCAGATCTTCATACTTGCGGGGGGGAGGGGGGGGGCGGGGGGGCGCCGGGGGGCGGGGGGGGAGGGGGAGCGCGGCGGGGGGGGCGCGGGGTTGGGGGGGGGTGGGGGTTTGGGGAGGGAAACCCATTTCAAGGTCCATTTGATTTTTTTTTTTTTTTTTTTGGGTGTTTTTGGTTTTTTGGGTGTGGGGAGGGTTTTTTTTGGGGGGGGGGGGGGGGGGGGGGGGGGGGGTTGGTTCTCTTAGTTTGTTATCTTCTCACCCAAAATGAGTGTTATTATGGAAAAGAAATTTAAATTTTGATGGGATGGTTCCTATGGCTTTGGTAATGAAGATATATATTGGTTTTTGCTTGGATTATACTTGTAGTGTTGTAAAAACCGGATCATACCTTGCTCGCTCAGCAATTCAAATCATGTGCTGTCAGTATCCTTTAAAGTTCACTAGTTTTGCATATTTTGTATTAACCTATTTAAATTTCAACTGCATAGATACCCTTAAAGGCCTAAACATTATTCTTCTTTTCCATATTGAATGCTCCTCCAATAGCTTGCAATATAAGAAAACAATATTATGCTCACAAAATCAAAAAGAATATCAAAACTGACAAGCAATAACTGCATAAAGAAACATTCTGATTCATAACTTTAGTTCTACAACACAACAAAACAGGCATTATCCCAAATCACCCCTAAAAGCCCACACATTCAAAATTTGTCCCCCAAATCAATGTCTACAACCCTAAATCAAAAGTAAAAAGTCTACATACCCAAAACAAAACACCATTAAAAAGAGCCCTATATACATAAAACCAACAAGGGACTCAGATCAAAGAGGCCTGAATTGGGGAAATTTCTGGACCGTTGGATCGGTCTAAAACAGATCTGGATTTAGAAAAAGATGGTGGAGTTATTTCACTGTTATTGTCGTTTCCTTCTGGCGGTGGTAAACATCGTTTTGAGAAGTACATTGCTATGCTCTTTTTGGGCCTTTTTTCTTTAAATAAAAAAATGGTAAATGATAAATGGTAAATGATTATTATGGCTTAAAATGGTAGTTTATAAATAAATCAATAAATATTTGATTATTAAGTACCAGGAGAAGGAGTAGCTGGTAAGCCGAGCCTATCCAAAACCTCTTTTTTGACCTAATATAATAATAGAACAAAAAATAAGTTTATTTACAATGTCAAGATAATGAAAAGTAACATTAAATTAAGGGATTTATTAGGACAAAATTAAAGTGTATGTAAATTACCTCCCAGTGACTATCAACAAAATTGAAACTAGATATTTCGCGCACTTTATTCCTAAGTTGAGTCTTGGAAATATTGGAGAAATTCTGAAGTAATAAATCCACCAACTTGTTCAATCCATGTGGGCAAGACTGTATCAATCAAACCTGCAATAAAAATATTTACAAAATTATATTTTCATACATAATCAAATAATCACACATTATTTCTCTCAAAAAAGATAGTTAATAATTAATAATTAAAATAACTACTTACAAATTCAGGCAAGTCAGAATCAGATAAAGCCACTGAAGGAGGAGAACTAAAACTCTTATTATTATTAACTTGATTTGGGGAATTATTTGCAACATTTTGGTCAATATTTGCGTTTTGGTCCCCAGGTAAGTCGATAATCACGCAATTAGGGTAAAATTTCATGCAAAGGGCCTGAATGCAAATTTGCTCGAGTTTTTCTAACCCTGTTAAATCCTCCTTTTTGAGCAAGCCCAGTTTGGAGTGATTTAGGTTTGGGATTATCAAAGGCTGGCTCTTTTTTAGGGCTTGTTCAGTTAAACTGTTGAGTGCTTTTTGCTACTTGAAAAATGCCCCAATTTCTTCGGTTTGAGGGCTGGCGATCAGGGTTTCTTCTCCTTCCTCTTTTGATTGCGATTTCGACTCAATTCCCTGACAAAACAATTTGAATTTTTGCTTCATAACATGCTCAATAAACCCTTAAGCCGAATTTGAACACGTTTTCCTTAGTATTTCCTCAACAATAAATCAAGGAATTCTCTTTCCACTAGATTTCCCAATTAGAATGAATCTGGCATGCCATTCTCAAGCATTTTAGTTGTGAGACGAATGCATTCCAAAATCATGAACCCGAAAATCAAAAACAGCCATCGAATAAAGCATGTCTAAAAATACATTTGTATCCTTTTTAATTTGTCCAACCTGTAACAGGGCACGAGATGCTCCTTACTTTGCTTGATCTCATAAAAAGTAACTCTTTCAATCAGACTCGCAGAGCTTGTGAAGGACGAGGAAGGGAATAAGATGAATTAGGAGAGGAAAAGAGAAGATCATTTTTTCGAGATCAAGCAAATTGAGGAGAGGAGTATCTCATGCCTTGTTAGAGCTGGAAGGAAATAAGATGTGTTTGGAAGGAAAGGAGTATTTCTCATACATATGTATAGGAAGGTAAAGAGTATTTCTCATACTTATGTATAGGTAAATGAAGAAGTCAACAAATTCATGATAAATCATAAGTTTCACCTTCCTCTATAACCTCTTTTTTAGTTTCTATTCAATCTCTTTCATAAACTACCATTAAATATCTCTTCATATTATACAACTCACGATGTATGTAAAGTGTATCACACAAAATAAAACAAAATCAATCAATTATACAAATCAATAATTAATTATTTTTTGCTATTAATATTATTTTACAAGTTAATAGTATTATTTATAATAAATAACATAAATTACACCAAATCACAGTTCCACGCAATTACAAACTGATTTATTTGAAAGTAAGCACAATCGACCGGCACGCATAAACCCAAACAAATTAGAAAAAAGCCAATACAACTTAAGGACTACTCAGTAACTAAATCAATCACATGAAGACATGTCTATTGTTTCGGAAAATGGTAGCTCAGGACTGAATAGACAGCTTGCAAACCGGTGAAGAAAAACAGAAGGATATAAGCAGCATCCATGGATTATCGCAATAATTTTGTCTAAACTCTCGGTACCATATATTGCATTTTCTGCTGTGATGGTCTGTTATTTTATTATATAACTTCAATGCATCACTGGGCATCTGCATCTTCAAATTCACACACTGAATGTCATCACTCAATCGGTTCAAATCCAAACCTCGAATGGTCTCCAACACTTCCTTGTCAGTTTTGAGCGTGTTGGCCAAGATCCCGGACCGTCGAAATATCTTCACGTCCTTCTTGCTCTTCACGAGTTGCCACATTGATGCCACGTACGATGTGGCGTAAAGCCCGGTGGTAAAGCAGTTAATTTTCGCCTGGTGTTGTTCAAAGATCACGAGCATATGCAAAACATATTTTGTATGATCCGTGATAACTAAAGTCGGCATCTTGAGAATCCCTTTTAATTTAAAGGCTCCCCAGAGTCCGTGATAGAATGTGATGTCAAGAGGACTATCAGACCCTTTTATGTTGAAAGATATGCCGGATTCTTGAAGCTCTGAAGCAGCCGGAATTGCTCTGAACATTTTTAGGGGAAAATACCCTAGATGATATTTGTGAAATGGAGTGCTGGTCCAATGGAAAAGATGAAGCAGGTGATGAAAATTTTCGGGGGTTTTTGTTAATTTCCTTTTTTCAGGATCCCTTGGTGGTGACATATCGCGGAAAAACATAAACGCGAGTTTTTTTATCGAGCATCTTGTGAGCTTCTTAAGTTCTACAGAGGGCACGCACTCAATCGCACTGAAAGGGATTTGGTTGTTGTACATTAACAAATCAAGCTTAATCTGCTCTGATAGTCCTGCTATTGTTTCAATGTTAGAATAAAAGGTTCCCTGTTGATATATGCGAAATGGACTTAACAGAAGAATATCTTCCAAAATGGTGAATACGCAAATTATAAAGCACGCATCGAGTAACATCATCTCTAGAAATGCATCCATATCCATTTTAAATTTGAACAACTCGTAACAAGATAAACCATCTATCGTTTTCTTGATCTCGGAAAAATAACTCCTCCAATTGAACCGAAATTTCTCTTGAAGGTAACTCACAACATCCCATTTCTTCTCAGTCGTCATATAAATTTCACCCTTGTCCTGAAGGTCATGGTGGTACGGCCCAATTGCCACCACCCTCACTTTCTGAAGATATTCGGGCCCATCCAATTTACAAATCATACTCTTATATTTATCATCAAAGCGTGCGATGATCGGTAAGTTAGACAGTTGAATGGAAACCCGTTTTTTCTTCAATTCTGTCACCAACGGATCGTACTGAATTTGAACTGGCAGCCAACCAAGAAAAGCATGGGGTATGAAGGTTATTTTGCATATCTGCACATAATTATGTCCTTCTAATCCGACAGTGGCCCCTTCTTGACTTACTTTCTTTGGATCGTAGTTGAACCGAACCTGCACACATTCAACATTTTGCTCATCAGTATAATCCTCCAACGCAACTTCACAGTTTTGTATCCCCAAATCGCCCCCTTTGATCGGTTCTCCATACGTGATGACCAAACAGGACCAACCCCCCTCACGATTTTGCGATTCCACAATACATTTCTTCTTGATTTCTTGATTTATTGGCTCTAATTCTTCTACAGGTTTGTGTATATCAGAATCAGTTAAAGGGTAGGAAAACCGTACGCTCACCAGCCCTGTAGACTCATTCTTCTCAAAGAACAAGGCATGTTTAAACTCGAGTGGGGATTTGCTTGATTCTCCAGCTTCTTCAGTAGTTGGCTGATATCCGCTTGAATCTGCAGATATAATTCTTTCCAATATGCATTTTGTGCTTTATTAATTAAGGTGCTCAAAGGATAGGACATTTTGTGCAATTTACAATAATGCAGGGGCTATTTTGCAATTTAGGCATAAATCAGGGGTTCTTTTGCAAATTTCCTTTTATTTGTTAGTTAAGTAATAAAAATACTTCATCATGAGATAGATAACCGTCAGGCACAACAAAGCTGTCCTCACTTTCTTCTTCTTCCTCCTCTTTCGGAATTTCTTCCTCCATTTCCTCTTCATTGTCCTTCTCGCAATCAGACAAACTCTCGCTTCGATCCTCCCTCAAATTTAGAAATATAAAATTAAATTAGTTAATATTATAATTAATAAACTTAAAAACAAATAATTTATCATTTTAATAATAGAAATAAAAGTTGTTTTATTACTTCTTCCCGTTCATCATCGCTATCGACCTCGTAGTCTAACTCCGGGTCCATTTTGAAAGGCCGCCTGGCTCCAATCACAGAACTGTAGAGTTAAAATTAAAATTAAATATCCTAATACAAAAATTGCAATAATAAATACATCACTAAATTTAATTTAAACAAAAAATAAATTACCTTTTATTGCTCGGAGTGCCATAATAAGCGGGCCTATGGCTCTTATCGAACTGCAAAAGCTTCTTCTTAATCACTCTAACAGGCCCCACATTTGACAGATCATTTTTTTTTTGAATGCACATTTGACAGATCATTTGATATTGGTTCTTTAATTTCGTCCAAAATATTATCAAAAAAATTATCCGTTTTTGTGGGCGAGTTGTCGTTCTTCTCTGGAATTCCATGCTCTGAAGTTTCAGTACTTTTATTATTGCTCTTTTTGCTTTTAATTAGAACACTTTCCATCATGGTAGCTTGTTTTTTGATCAGATTTTGCTTTTTCAACTCGGCCTCTTCTTTCTCTCTAATCTTTTGTTCTCTCTCCGCCTCCTCTTGCTGCTTTTTGAGTTGTTTTTTTAACTCGGTCTCTTCTTTCTGACCAGCTAACAATAGGATCCTTCAAATCAAAGTTGAAAATAATACGATAACAAGAAATAATTTCATTTTGTAAATACTTGGATAATCTCAATTTTAACTTATTTTTCTTATTATCCTAATTTGATGTTTCAAACTCCAGCTTAAATAAGAAAAACAATTTCAAATTTTGCTTCATAACATGCTCAATAAACCCTGAAGCCGAATTTGAACACGTTTTTCTTAGTATTTCCTCAACAATAAATCAAGGAATTCTCTTTCCACTAGATTTCCCAATTAGGAAAATTAATGAATCTGGCATGCCATTCTCAAGCATTTTAATTGTGAGACGAATGCATTCCAAAATCATGAACCCAAAAATCAAAAACAGCCATCGAATAAAGCATGTCTAAAAATACATTTGTATCCTTTTTAATTTGTCCAACCCGTAACAGGGCACGAGATGCCCCTTACTTTGCTTGATCTCATAAAAAGTAACTCTTTCTATCAAACTCGCACCGCTTGTGAAGGACGAGGAAGGGAATAAAATGAATTATGTTTTAGGAGAGGAAAAGAGAAGATTATTTTTTTGGAGATCAAGCAAAGTGAGGAGAGGAGTATCTCATGCTTTGTTAGAGCTGGAAGGGAATAAGATGTGTTTGGAAGGAAAGGAGTATTTCTCATACTTATGTATAGGAAGGTAAAGAGTATTTCTCATACTTATGTATAGGTAAATGAAGAAGTCAACAAATTCATCATAAATCATAAGTTTCACCTTCCTCTATAACCTCTTTTTAATTCTATTTAATCTCTTTCATAAACTACAATTAAATATCTCTTCATATTATACGACTCATGATGTATGTAATGTGCATCACAAAATAAAACAAAAACAATCAACTAAATAAATCAATAATTATTTTTTACTATTGATATTATTTTAAAACTAATAGCATTATTGATAATAAATAACACAAATTCAACCAAATCACATTTTCACACAATTACAAACTGATTATTTGAAAGTAAGCACAATTGACCGACACGCACAAGACCAACAAATTAGAAAAAAAGCCAATACAACTTAAGAACAATTCAGTAGTTAAATCAATCACATGAAGACATCTCTATTGCTTCGGAAAATGGTAGCTCAGGACTGAATAGACGGCTTGCAAACCGCTGAAGAAAAACACAACGATAGCAGCAACAACCGAAAGAGTAATCCACATATTACCGCAATAATTTTGTCTAAACTCTTCGTACCGTATATTGCATTTTCTGCCATGATGTTCTCTTATTTTCTTATATAATTGACTGGGAATCCACATCTTCAAATTCATACCCTGAATGCCGTCACTCAATTGTTTCAAATCCAAACCTCGAATGGTCTCCAACACTTCCTTGTCGGTTTTGATCGTGTTGGCCAAGATCCCGGACCGTCGAAATATCAATACGTCGTTCTCGCTCTTCACGAGTTGCCACATTAATGCCACGTACGATGTGGCGTAAAGCCCGGTATCGGTATGTAAGTTAATTTTCCTCTGGTGTTGTTCAAAGATCACGAGCATATGCAAAACATATTTTGTATGATCCGTGATAACTAAAGTCGGCATGTTGATAATCCCCGTTAATTTAAAGGTTCCGAAGAGTCTGTGAGAGAATGTGATGTCAAGAGGACTATCAGACCTTTTTTTGTTGAAAGATATGCCGGATTCTTGAAGCTCTGAAGCGGCCGGAATAGCTCTGAACATTTCTAGGGGAGTGGTCGGAATAGCTCTGAACATTTGTAGGGGAGAAGACGCTAGTTGATATTTGTCAAATGGAGTTCTGGACCAATGGAAAAGATGAAGCACGTGATGAAATTTTTGGGGGGTTTTTGTTAATTTCCTTTTTTCAGGATCCCTTGGTGGTGACATATCGCTGAAAAACATAAAAGCGAGTTCTTTTATCGAGCGTCCTGTGAGCTTCTCAAGTTCTACAGAGGGCACGCACTCAATCGCACTGAAAGGGATTTGGTTGTCGTACATTAACAAATCAAGCTTAATCTGCTCTGTTCGTCTTGTTATTGTTTCAAGGGTAGAATAAATGATTCCGTGATGAAATCTGGAAATTGAACCTAACCTAAGAAGATCTCCCAAAACGATGAATACGAAAATTAGAAAGCAGGCATCGAGTAACATCATCTCTAGAAATACATCCTTATCCATTTCAAATTTGTCCAACTCGTAACAAGATAAACAATCTGTCGTTTTCTTGATCTCGGAAAAATAACTCTTCCAATTGAACCGACAGTATTTTTGAAGGAAAGTCACGACTTCCCATTTCTTCTCAGTCGTCACATAAAGTTCACCCTTGTCCTGAAGGTCATGGTGGTAAGGCCCAATTGCCACCACCCTCACTTTCTGAAGATCTTCAGGCCCATCCAATTTACAAATCATACTCCTCTTATATTTATCAACAAAGGGTCTGATGATCGGAGACGGTGGAATGGAAACCTGTATTTTCTCCAATTTTTTCACCAACGGATCGTACTGAATTTGAACTGGCAGCCAACCAAGAACAGCGTGGCTTATGAAGCTTATTTTGCATATCTGCACATAATTATGTCCTTCTAATCCGACAGTGGTCCCTTCTTGAATTACTTTCTTTGAATGGTAGTTGAACCGAACACGCACACATTCAACATTTTGTTCGTCAGTGTAATCCTCCAACGCAACTTCACAGTTTTGTATCCCCAAATCGCCCCCCTTGATCGGTTCTCCATACGTGATGACCAAGCAGGACCAACCCCCCTCACGATTTTCCGATTCCACAATACATTTCTTCTTGATTTCTTGATTTATTGGCACTTCTTCTACAGGTTTGTGTATATCAGAATCAGTTAAAGGGTAGGAAAACCGTACGCTCACCAGCCCTGTAGCCTCATTCTTCTCAAAGAACAAGGCGTGTTTAAACTCGAGTGGGGATTTGCTTGATTCTCCAGCTTCTTCAGTAGTTGGCTGATATCTGCTTGAATCTGCAGCTGTTTCAGTACTTGGCTGACAAGTCACCGCCGGCAATTGAGGGTGACCCATTTCAAGGTCCATTTGATATTTTTTTTTTTTTGTTTTGGGTGGGGGGGGTCTTAGTTAGCTGGCTAGTTTGTTATCTTCTCACCCAAAATGAGTGTTGTTATGGAAAAGAAATTTAAATTTTGATGGGATGGTTCCTATGGCTTTGGTAATGAAGATATATATTGATTTTTGCTTGGATTATAATTGCAGTGTTCTAAAAACCGGATCATTCCTTGCTCGCTCAGCAATTCAACTCATGTGCTGTCTGTACCCCTTAAAGTTCACTAGTTTTGCATATTTTGTATTAACCTATTTCAATTTCAAATCCATAGATACCCCTAAAAGCCTAAACATTATTCTTCCTTTCCATATTGAATACTGTTCGAATATTGCAATATAAGAAAACAATATTAAGCTCACAAAATCAAAAAGAATATCAAAACTAACAAGCAATAAGTGCATAAAGAAACATTCTGATTCATAGCTTTAGCTCTACAACATAACAACAAAACAGGCATTATCCCCAAATCACCCCTAAAAGCCCACACATTCAAAATTCAAGCCCCCAAATCAAAGTCTACATACTCTAAATCAAAAATAAAAAAGTCCACATACCCAAAACAAAACACCATTAAAAAGAGCCCTATATACATAAAAACCAGCAAGGGGCTCATATCAAATCAAAGAGGGCTGACTTGGGGAAATTTCTGGACCGTTGGATCGGTCTAAAACAGATCTGGATTTAGAAAAAGACGGTGGAGTTTTTTCACTGTTATTGTGGTCTCCTTCTGGCCGTAGTAAACATCGATTTGAGAAATACATTGATATGCTCTTTTTGGGCCTTCTTTCCGTAAAATATATATATATATAGATCAAAATGGTAAATGGAAATTGATTATTATGGCCTAAAATGGTAGTTTATAAATAAATCAATAAAATGGTAAGCCGAGCCTATCCAAAACCTCTTTCTTGACCTAATATAATAATAGAACAAAAAATAAGTTTATTTACAGTGTCAAGATAATGAAAATTAACATTAAATTAAGGGATTTATTATGACAAAATTAAAATGTATGTAAATTACCTCCCAGCGACTGTCAACAAAATTGAAACTAGATATTTCCCGCACTTTATTCCTAAGTTGAGTCTTGGAAGTATTGGAGAAATTCTGAAGCAATAAATCCAACAACTTGTTCAGTCCATGTGGGCAAGACTGTATCAATAGAACCTGCAATAAAAATATTTAAAAAATTATATTTTCACACATAATCAAATAATCACGCATTATTTTCTCTCCAAAAAAGATAGTTAATAATTAATAATTAAAATAACTACGTACAAATTCAGGCAAGTCAGAATCAGATACAACCACTGAAGAAGGAGAACTAAAACTCTTATTATTATTAACTTGATATGGGGAATTATTTGCAACATTTTGGTCAATATTTGCATTTTGGTCCCCAGGTAAGTCCATAATCGCACCATTAGGGTAAACTTTCATGCAAAGGGCCTGAATGCAAATTTGCTCGAGTTTCTCTAACCCTGTTAAATCCTCCTTTTTGAGCAAGTCCAGTTTGGAATGATCTAGGTTTGAGATTATCAAAGGCTGGCTCTTTTTTAGGGCTTGTTCGGTTAAATTGTTGAGTGTTTTTTGCTGCTTGAAAAATGCCCTAATTTCTTCGGTTTGAGGACTGGAGATTAGGGTTTCTTCTCCTTTCTCTTTTGATTGGGATTTCGACTCAATTCCCTGCAAAAATAATGATTTGTTAGTCATAATTCTATTTTTTACACATTTGTTTATTTACGGACATCTGCATTAAAAAACATGCATTATGCCTAAATCGCAAAAGAGGCCCTGCATTATTAGATATTGCAAAAAAAAACCATCTAAAATTAATGTTATTGAAGAAATGTTGAAAGCATTTTATTAATTAAGGTGCTCAAAGAATATGACATTTTGTGCAATTTACAATACTGCAGGGGCTTTTCTGCAATTTCAGCAAAACACAGGGGTTCTGTTGCAAATTTCCTTTTATTTGTTAATTAATTAATAAAAATACCTCATCATCCGAGAGATAACCGTCAGGCACAACAAAGCTGTCCTCACTTTCTTCTTTCGGAATTTCTTCCTCCTCATTGTCCTTCTTGTAATCAGACAAACTCTCGCCTGGATCCTCCCTCAAATTAAGAAATATAAAATTAAATTAGTTAATATTATAATTAATAAACTTAAAAACAAATAAGTTATCATTTTAATAATAGAAATAAAAATTGTTTTATTACTTCTTCCCATTCTTCATCGCTGTTGACTTCGTAGTCTAACTCCGGGTCCATTTGACAGATCATTCTTTTTTTTTTAATGCACATTTGACAGATCATTTGATATTGGTTCCTTAATTTCATCCAAAATATTATCAAAAAAATTATCAATTTTTATGGGGGAGTTGCCGTTCTTCTCTGGAATTTCATGCTCTGCAATTCGTTGCAATTTGAGCTCCTTGTTGAAGTTTTTCTTGGGGGTTTTTCTTATTCTCGAACGAGTTGGATTGCTTTGAGACAGGTTTTCTTCCATGTGTATAAGTGTGAACTGTAAGGGTAAAACGGGGTAATTTTCCTCAGGATTTTTAAGTACGAAATTGTATAAATGTAAAATAGTAAATGAATGAGTGAATGAATGAAATTAACCTCCAAAGATCTTGTGAGGATAATTTTTCTTTATTAGAGAAGAAATTAACCATTAATAGAGTAACAGTTCCATTATCCATCTCTTTCTTACAATTCAGCCCGTCAACCTTTTCCTTATTTGAATACTCATTTTCTGAAGTTTCAGTACTTTTATTATTGCTCTTTTTGCTTTTAATAAGAACACTTTCCATCAAGGTAGCTTGTTTTTTGATCAGATTTTGCTTTTTCAACTCAGCCTCCTCTTTCTCTCTCTTCTTTTGTTCTCTCTCCGCCGCCTCTTGCTGCTTTTTGAGTTGTTTTTTTAACTCGGTATCATCTTTCTGACCGGTTGACAATAGGATCCTTCAAATGAAGATTTTTTTTTTTTGCAAAATAGCACTTTTTGTAGAATAATTAATCCGATGGCATTTTTTTCAAAAATATTTCAACAGATAGCACTTCCGCTAGACCCTCTGACGGAACTGAAGTAGTTCCGCCAGAGGGTCTGGCGGAACTAGGAAATATTTTTTTTGTTGATCCCGGCAATTTGGCACCCTTAAACACGCTTAATTAATGGAAAAGGGATTTTTGGCCTAATTTAGACGGTGAAATTGGCCCAAAAATGAAGAAAATATAGGTTCCGCCAGACCCTCTGGCGAAACTGAAGAGCATTTTCAACTTACAATCTGACCCAAAAAAATTCAAAAAAATAGACAAGTTCCGCTAGGCCCTTTGGCGAAACTAGACCATTTTTTTCAACTTATAATCTGACCCAAAAAAATCAAAAAAAATGGTCTAATTCCGCCAAATGCTCTGGCGGAACTAGCTCGAAATAACTAGTTTCGCCAGAGGGACTGGCAGAACTAGACCATTTTTTTCGACTTGCAACCTGAGGCAAAAAAATCAAAAAAAATGGTCTAATTCCGCCAGATCCTCTATCGGAACTAGCTCGAAATAACTAGTTCCGCCAGCTTGTATGGCGGAACTAGACCATTTTTTTCAACTTATAATCTGACCCAAAAAAATTAAAAAAAATGGTCTAGTTCCGTCAGACCCTCTAGCGGAACTAGCTCAAAATAACTAGTTCTGCCAGCTTGTCTGGCGGAACTAGACCATTTTTTTCAACTTACAATCTGACCGCAAAAAAATCAAAAAAATGATCTAGTTCCGCCAAATTAGTTCCGCCAGAGGGTCTGGCAGAACTAGACCATTTTTTTCAACTTGCAACCTGACGCAAAAAAATAAAAAAAAATGTTCTAGTTCCGCCAGACACTCTGGCGGAACTAGCTCTAAATAACTAGTTCCGCCAGAGGGTCTGGCGGAACCTGTCTCAGCATGTCTTCCGGACATGTCTGACCCCAAAAATTAAGAAATAGCCTAGTTCCGCCAGTCAGTTCAATCATTGGACCCTCTTATAAAACGATAATCTTTCTCCCTCTCCCCAAATCTAACCTAAAGTCCGGCCCTAACAAAAGAAATACTATTTAGGCGATTTTGAAGTGTATTTGATGTGTATTTGAGGTGATTTTGACCCAAATAAATAGAGAAAATAGAAGAAAAGGAAGACGGAAATTAGGTATTCTATTATAGATTTTTTGATTCATTAAATAATTAATTAATTTTATTATAGATTTGTTGTTAATTTGTTGAAATATTATTGCAATTAGTAAGAAGAAAATGGCACAAAACTCTCAAATTCTTGTATATTACGATGGTCTTATTGTAAATCTACCGGACGGATGCAATTACGACCCGGAGGAACCGACTTATATTCCAGAAAGTACAACCGCAAATAGGGATTATGACCAATTGTGTAACGAAATTTATGAGAATCTCGGTTGGTCGTATAGTGATATTCTTTTAATCCGAGGTCTGCTTCCTTCCCTTAAGAAAGGCATTTGGCATTATAGATTAGTGAAAATTATGAATAATACACAATTGGTTAATTTTGCGGAGCGCGTCATAAAAGTTGGGATGGAGGAATTAGAAATATATGTTGATCACGTCCAAAATAAAGAATATCAGATAGAAACTAGTAGTAGATCAAATGTAATTCGAAATGCAGACGAAAATGAGATATTAGAACCCGTTGAAAATGAAATAAATAATGAAAATGCGAATGAGGACCCGTTTGCGACCTTTGATATGGCACGTGTGAGCGATAATGTACTTCCCGAAATAAATGATGATGAAAATGAATTAGAAGAGGAATCAGAAATGGAGTCAGAGGACGAGGAAGAAATTTATGGAGATGGCGATGAAGAAATGGAGAGAGTGAACCATCAGACGGGATTTATATATACGGAAGGGGGTAAGATGGTTAGTATAGGTACCTTAGGTGATGCGCCAGCTGCAGAATTCGAAGATAGTTCAATATGGGAATATGCGAGAAATGATGTCTTATCTGGTATGAATGTGAATGAAAATGATGATGAAATATTATATAAGGGACGTACATTTGAAACGAAATCAGAACTACAATCGGCTGTAAGAGCATACGGTGTTAAACATCACCGAGAAATAAAAGTAGAAGTAGATCACTCGAATAAAACGAGATATATTGTGATATGCAAGCTTAAAGATGAAGGTACTAGATGATGTAGTTGGAGGATACACGCTTCGATTAATAAAAAAAATAATTTATGGGAAATTAAAACATTTAGACAACCACACGAATGTATTAACCAAACACCTAGAAGAGACCATAAACAGTTAACGAATACGCTTGTTAGGGGGCTAATTCTAGATATCGTAAGAGTGGATTTAGATGTTAAACTTGTAACCATAATAGAAGTCGTTAAATTGAAGGTTGAATATATCATTTCGTATTGAAAGGCTTGGCACGCAAAACAACATGCAAAACAAAATTGAAGGTTGAATATACCATTTTTTTGATTTTTTTGGGTCAGATTGTAAGTTGAAAAAATGGTCTAGTTCCGCCAGATCCTCTGGCGAAACTAGTTATTTCTAGCTAGTTCCGCCAGAGGGTCTGGCGGAACTAGACCATTTTTTGATTTTTTTTTTTTTTTTTGGTCAGATTGTAAGTTGAAAAATTGTCTAGTTCCGCCAGACCCTCTAGCGGAACTAGCTAGAAATAACTAGTTCCGCTAGAGGGTCTGGGAACTAGACCATTCTTTTTGACTTTTTGGGTCAGATTGTAAGTTTAAAAAATGGTCTGGTTCCGTCAGACATTCTGGCGGAACCAGTTATTTCTAGCTAGTTCCGCCAGAGCGTCTGGCGGAATCTGGCGGAACCTATATTTTCGTCATTTTTGGGGCAATTTCACCGTTCAAATTGGACCAAAAATAAATTTTACCTAGTTCCGCCACACCCTGTGGCGGAACTAGCCTTTTCCATTAATTAAGTGTGTCTAAGGGTGCCAAAATGGCCGAGATTAACAAAAAAAAAAATCCCTAGTTCCGCCAGACCCTCTGGCAGAAGTGCTACCTACCCAAATATTTTGAAAAAAATGTTATCTGATTAAGTATTCTTCAAAATAGTGCTACTATTCAAAAAAATTCTCAAATCAAAGTTGAAAATACGATAACAAGAAATAATTTCATTTTGTAAATACTTGAATAATCCCATTTTTAACTTATTTTTCTTATTATCCTAATTTGAAGTTTCAAACTCCAGCTTAAATAAGAAAAACAATTTCAAATTTTGCTTCATAACATGCTCAATAAACCCTGGAGCCGAATTTGAACCCATTTTTTCTTAGTATTTCCTCAACAATAAATCAAGCAAATCTCTTTCCACTAGATTTCCCAATTAGGAAACTTAATGAATCTAGCATGCCACTCTCAAGTCTTTTAATTGTGAGACGAATGCATTCCAAAATCATGAACCCAAAAATCAAAAGTCATCGAATAAAGCATGTCTAAAAATACATTTGTATCCTTTTTAATTCGTCCAAACCGAACAGGGCACGAGATGCTCCTTACTTTGCTTGATCTCATAAAAAGTGACTCTTTCAATCAAACTCACACCGCTTGTGAAGGACAAGGAAGGGAATAAGATGAATTATGTTTTAGAAGAGGAAAAGAGAAGATTATTTTTTTGGAGATCAAGCAAAGTGAGGAGAGGAGTATCTCATGCCTTGTTAGAGATGGAAGGGAATAAGATGTGTTTGGAAGGAAAGGAGTATTTCTCATACTTATGTATAGGAAGGTAAAGAGTATTTCTCATGCTTATGTATAGGTAAATCAAGAAGTCAACAGTTTCATGATAAATCATAAGTTTCACCTTCCTCTATAACCTCTTTTTAATTCTATTTAATCTCTTTCATAAACTACAATTAAATATCTCTTCATATTATACAACTCATGATGTATGTAATGTGCATCACAAAATAAAACAAAAACAATCAACTAAATAAATCAATAATTATTTTTTACTATTGATATTATTTTAAAACCAATAGCATTATTGATAGTAAATAACACAAATTCAACCAAATCACAGCCAATACAACTTAAGAAAACTCAGTAGTTAAATCAATCACATGAAGACATCTCTATTGCTTCGGAAAATGGTAGCTCAGGACTGAATAGACGGCTTGCAAACCGGTGAAGAAAAATGCAAGGAAAGCAGCAACAGCCGAAAGAGTCCATATATTCCATTTAATGCCTCGATGGTCTCTTATTTTCTCATATAACTCATATGCATCCAAGGGAATCCACATCTTCAAATTTATACCCTGAATGTCATCACTCAATTGGTTCAAATCCAAACTGCGAATGGTCTCCAACAATTCCATGTCAGTTTCGAACTTGTTGACGAAGATCTCGGACTGTCCAAATATCTTTACGTCCTTCTCTCTCTTCACGAGCTGGCACATTAATGCCACGTACGATGTGACGTAAAGCCCAGAATCAGACATGTTAATTTTCTTCTGGTGTTGTTCGAAGATCACGAGCATATGCAAAACATATTTTGTATGATCCGTGATAACTAAAGTTGGCATCTTGAGAATCCCTTTTAATTTAAAGGCTCCCCAGAGTCCGTGAGAGAATGTGATGTCAAGAGGACTATCAGACCCTTTTTTGTTGAAAGATATGCCGGATTCTTGAAGCTCTGAAGCAGCCGGAATAGCTCTGAACATTTCTTGGGGAATATACCCTAGTCGATATTTGTCTAATGGAGTTCTGGACCAATGGAAAAGATGAAGCACATGATGAAAATTTTGGGGGGTTTGTGATGATTTCTTTTTTTCAAGATCCGTTGGTGGTAACATATCGTCGAAAAACTTAAACGCGAGTTCTTTTATCGAGTAGCTTGTGAGCTTCTCAAGTTCTACAGAAGGCACGCACTCGATCATACTGAAAGGGACTTGGTTGTCGTACATTAACAAATCAAGCTTAATCTGCTCTAATCGTCTTGCTGATATTGTTCCCGGATGAAATATGGGAAATGAACTTGACCTAAGATTAGGTGACAAATTGGTGAATACGTAAATTAGAAAGCACGCATCGAGTAACATCATCTCTAGAAATGCATCCATATCCATTTTAAATTTGTCCGACTCGTAAAAAGATAACCAATCTGTCGTTTTCTTGATCTCGGAATAATAACTCTTCCAATTGAACCCAATGTTATCTTGAAGGTAACTCACGACTTCCCATTTCTTCTCAGTCGTCACATAAAGTTCACCCTTGTCCTGAAGGTCATGGTGGTACGGCCCAATTGCCACCATCCTCACTTTCTTAAGATCTTCAGGACCATCCAATTTACAAATCATACGCTTAAAGGGTGCGTTGATCGGTTTGTTAGAAGATTTCAGAATGACCTGTTTTTTCTCCAATTTTTTCACCAACGGATCATACTGAATTTCAACTGGCAGCCAACCAAGAACATCGTGGGATATGAAGGTTATTTTGCATATCTGTACATAATTATATTTTTCTTCTAATCTGACAGTGGTCCCTGATTGAATTACTTCCTTTGGATCATAGTTGAACCGAACCCGCACACATTCAACATTTTGTTCATCAGTATAATCCTCCAACGCAACTTCACAGTTTTGTGTCCCCGAATTGCGCCCCCTGATCAGATCTTCATACTTGCGGGGGGGAGGGGGGGGGGCGGGGGGGCGCCGGGGGGCGGGGGGGGAGGGGGAGCGCGGCGGGGGGGCGCGGGGTTGGGGGGGGTGGGGGTTTGGGGAGGGAAACCCATTTCAAGGTCCATTTGATTTTTTTTTTTTTTTTTTTTGGGTGTTTTTGGTTTTTTGGGTGTGGGGAGGGTTTTTTTTGGGGGGGGGGGGGGGGGGGGTTGGTTCTCTTAGTTTGTTATCTTCTCACCCAAAATGAGTGTTATTATGGAAAAGAAATTTAAATTTTGATGGGATGGTTCCTATGGCTTTGGTAATGAAGATATATATTGGTTTTTGCTTGGATTATACTTGTAGTGTTGTAAAAACCGGATCATACCTTGCTCGCTCAGCAATTCAAATCATGTGCTGTCAGTATCCTTTAAAGTTCACTAGTTTTGCATATTTTGTATTAACCTATTTAAATTTCAACTGCATAGATACCCTTAAAGGCCTAAACATTATTCTTCTTTTCCATATTGAATGCTCCTCCAATAGCTTGCAATATAAGAAAACAATATTATGCTCACAAAATCAAAAAGAATATCAAAACTGACAAGCAATAACTGCATAAAGAAACATTCTGATTCATAACTTTAGTTCTACAACACAACAAAACAGGCATTATCCCAAATCACCCCTAAAAGCCCACACATTCAAAATTTGTCCCCCAAATCAATGTCTACAACCCTAAATCAAAAGTAAAAAGTCTACATACCCAAAACAAAACACCATTAAAAAGAGCCCTATATACATAAAACCAACAAGGGACTCAGATCAAAGAGGCCTGAATTGGGGAAATTTCTGGACCGTTGGATCGGTCTAAAACAGATCTGGATTTAGAAAAAGATGGTGGAGTTATTTCACTGTTATTGTCGTTTCCTTCTGGCGGTGGTAAACATCGTTTTGAGAAGTACATTGCTATGCTCTTTTTGGGCCTTTTTTCTTTAAATAAAAAAATGGTAAATGATAAATGGTAAATGATTATTATGGCTTAAAATGGTAGTTTATAAATAAATCAATAAATATTTGATTATTAAGTACCAGGAGAAGGAGTAGCTGGTAAGCCGAGCCTATCCAAAACCTCTTTTTTGACCTAATATAATAATAGAACAAAAAATAAGTTTATTTACAATGTCAAGATAATGAAAAGTAACATTAAATTAAGGGATTTATTAGGACAAAATTAAAGTGTATGTAAATTACCTCCCAGTGACTATCAACAAAATTGAAACTAGATATTTCGCGCACTTTATTCCTAAGTTGAGTCTTGGAAATATTGGAGAAATTCTGAAGTAATAAATCCACCAACTTGTTCAATCCATGTGGGCAAGACTGTATCAATCAAACCTGCAATAAAAATATTTACAAAATTATATTTTCATACATAATCAAATAATCACACATTATTTCTCTCAAAAAAGATAGTTAATAATTAATAATTAAAATAACTACTTACAAATTCAGGCAAGTCAGAATCAGATAAAGCCACTGAAGGAGGAGAACTAAAACTCTTATTATTATTAACTTGATTTGGGGAATTATTTGCAACATTTTGGTCAATATTTGCGTTTTGGTCCCCAGGTAAGTCGATAATCACGCAATTAGGGTAAAATTTCATGCAAAGGGCCTGAATGCAAATTTGCTCGAGTTTTTCTAACCCTGTTAAATCCTCCTTTTTGAGCAAGCCCAGTTTGGAGTGATTTAGGTTTGGGATTATCAAAGGCTGGCTCTTTTTTAGGGCTTGTTCAGTTAAACTGTTGAGTGCTTTTTGCTACTTGAAAAATGCCCCAATTTCTTCGGTTTGAGGGCTGGCGATCAGGGTTTCTTCTCCTTCCTCTTTTGATTGCGATTTCGACTCAATTCCCTGACAAAACAATTTGAATTTTTGCTTCATAACATGCTCAATAAACCCTTAAGCCGAATTTGAACACGTTTTCCTTAGTATTTCCTCAACAATAAATCAAGGAATTCTCTTTCCACTAGATTTCCCAATTAGAATGAATCTGGCATGCCATTCTCAAGCATTTTAGTTGTGAGACGAATGCATTCCAAAATCATGAACCCGAAAATCAAAAACAGCCATCGAATAAAGCATGTCTAAAAATACATTTGTATCCTTTTTAATTTGTCCAACCTGTAACAGGGCACGAGATGCTCCTTACTTTGCTTGATCTCATAAAAAGTAACTCTTTCAATCAGACTCGCAGAGCTTGTGAAGGACGAGGAAGGGAATAAGATGAATTAGGAGAGGAAAAGAGAAGATCATTTTTTCGAGATCAAGCAAATTGAGGAGAGGAGTATCTCATGCCTTGTTAGAGCTGGAAGGAAATAAGATGTGTTTGGAAGGAAAGGAGTATTTCTCATACATATGTATAGGAAGGTAAAGAGTATTTCTCATACTTATGTATAGGTAAATGAAGAAGTCAACAAATTCATGATAAATCATAAGTTTCACCTTCCTCTATAACCTCTTTTTTAGTTTCTATTCAATCTCTTTCATAAACTACCATTAAATATCTCTTCATATTATACAACTCACGATGTATGTAAAGTGTATCACACAAAATAAAACAAAATCAATCAATTATACAAATCAATAATTAATTATTTTTTGCTATTAATATTATTTTACAAGTTAATAGTATTATTTATAATAAATAACATAAATTACACCAAATCACAGTTCCACGCAATTACAAACTGATTTATTTGAAAGTAAGCACAATCGACCGGCACGCATAAACCCAAACAAATTAGAAAAAAGCCAATACAACTTAAGGACTACTCAGTAACTAAATCAATCACATGAAGACATGTCTATTGTTTCGGAAAATGGTAGCTCAGGACTGAATAGACAGCTTGCAAACCGGTGAAGAAAAACAGAAGGATATAAGCAGCATCCATGGATTATCGCAATAATTTTGTCTAAACTCTCGGTACCATATATTGCATTTTCTGCTGTGATGGTCTGTTATTTTATTATATAACTTCAATGCATCACTGGGCATCCGCATCTTCAAATTCATACACTGAATGTCATCACTCAAGTGGTTCAAATCCAAACCTCGAATGGTCTCCAATACTTCCTTGTCAGTTTTGAGTGTGTTGGCCAAGATCCCGGACCGTCGAAATATCTTTACGTCCTTCTTGCTCTTCACGAGTTGCCACATTGATGCCACGTATGATGTGGCGTAAAGCCCGGTGGTAAAGCAGTTAATTTTTGCCTGGTGTTGTTCAAAGATTATGAGCATATGCAAAACATATTTTGTATGATCCGTGATAACTAAAGTCGGCATCTTGAGAATCCCTTTTAATTTAAAGGCTCCCCAGAGTCCGTGAGAGAATGTGATGTCAAGAGGACTATGAGACCCTTTTTTGTTAAAAGATATGCCGGATTCTTGAAGCTCTGAAGCGGCCGGAATAGCTCTGAACATTTTTAGGGCAAAATACCCTAGTTGATATTTGTGAAATGGAGTTCTGGACCAATGGAAAAGATGAAGCAGGTGATGAAAATTTTCGGGGGTTTTTGTTAATTTCCTTTTTTCAGGATCCCTTGGTGGTGACATATCGCGGAAAAACATAAATGCAAGTTCTTTTATCGAGTGTCTTGTGAGCTTCTTAAGTTCTACAGAGGGCACGCACCCAATCACACTGAAAGGGATTTGGTTGTCGTACATTAACAAATCAAGCTTAATCTGCTCTGATCGTCCTGCTATTGTTTCAATGGTAGAATAAAAGGTTCCTTGTTGATATGTGTGAAATGGACTTAACTGAAGAATACTTTCCAAAATGATGAATACGCAAATTAGAAAGCAGGCATCGAGTAACATCATCTCTAGAAATACATCTATATCCATTTCAAATTTGTCCAACTCGTAACATAATAAACCATCTATCGTTTTCTTGATATCGGAAAAATAACTCTTCCAATTGAATCCATAGTTTTCTTGAAGGAAATTCACGACTTCCCATTTCTTCTCAGTCATCACATAAAGTTCGCCCTTGTCCTGACGGTCATGGTGGTACGGCCCAATTTCCACCATCCTCACTTTCTGAAGATCTTCAGGCCCATCCAATTTACAAATCATACGCTTATATTTATCATCAAAGGGTGCGTTGATCGGTTTGTTAGAAGGTTTCAAAATGGAAACCCGTTTTTTCTCCAATTTTTTCACCAACGGATCGTACTGACAATGGTCCCTTCTTGAATTACTTTCTTTGGATCATAGTTGAACCGAACCCGCACACATTCAACATTTTGTTCGTCAGTATAATCCTCCAACGCAACTTCACAGTTTTGTATCCCCAAATCGCCCCCCATGATCAGATCTTCATACTTGATGACCAAGCAGGACCAACCCCCCTCACGATTTTGCGATTCCACAATACATTTCTTCTTGATTTCTTGATTTATTGGCTCTAATCCCTCTACGGGTTTGTTTATATCAGAATCAGTTAAAGGGTAGGAAAACCGTACGCTCACCAGCCCTCTAGACTCATTCTTCTTAAAGAACAAGGCATGTTTAAACTCGAGTGCGGATTTGCTTGTTGGCTGATATCTGCTTGATGAATCTGCAGCTATTTCAGTGCTTGGCTGATGAGACACCATCGGCAATTGAGGGAGACCCATTTCAAGGTCCATTTGATTTTTTTTTTTTTTGGGGGGGGGGGGGGGAGGGGGGGTGTCTTAGTTAGTTAGCTAGTTTGTTATCTTCTCACCCCCCCAAAATAAGTGTTGTTATGGAAAAGAAATTTAAATTTTGATGGGATGGTTCCTATGGCTTTGGTAATGAAGATATATATTGAATTTTGCTTGGATGATACTTCAGTGTTCTAAAAAACGGATCATACCTTGCTCACTGTGCAATTGAACTCTTGTACTGTCTGTACCCTTTAAAGTTCACTAGTTTTGCATATTTTGTATTAACCTATTTAAATTTCAACTCCATGGATACCTAAACATTATTCTTCTTTTCCATATTGAATACTATTCAACTAGCTTGAAATATAAGAAAACAATATTAAGCTCACAAAATCAAAAAGAATATCAAAACTAAGCAATAACTGCATAAAGAACCATTCTGATTCATAGCCTTAGTTCTACAACACAACAACAAAACAGGCATTATCCCAAATCACCCCTAAAAGCTCACACGTTCAAAATTCAACCCCCCATATCAAAGTCTACATACCCTAAATCAAAAATAAAAAGCCTACATACCCAAAATAAAACACCATTAAAAAGAGCCCTATATACATAAAAACCAATAAGGGGCTCATATCAAATCAAAGAGGGCTGAATTGGGGAAATTTCTGGACCGTTGGATCGGTCTAAAACAGATCTGGATTTAGAAAAAGATGGTGGAGTTGTTTCACTGTTATTGTGGTCTCCTTCTGGCGGTGGTAAACATCGTTTTGAGAAGTACATTGCTATACTCTTTTTTGGCCTCTTTTCTGTAAGTTCAAAGAAAAGGAAAAAAAATATTATGATGGCTTAAAATGGTAGTTTATAAAAAAATAAATAAATAATGTGTGATTTAGTAAGTACCTGGAGAAGGAGAAGCAGGTAAGCCGAGCCTATCCAAAACCTCTTTCTTGACCTAATACAAGAACAGAACAAAAATAAGTTTATTTATGGTGTAAAAATAATAAAAATAACATTAATTTAAGTGATTTTATTAAGACAAAAATATATAATTTAAAATGTATGTAAATTACCTCCCAGCGACCATCAACACAATTGAAAGAAGATATTTCGCGCACTTTATTCCTGAGTTGAGTCTTGGAAATATTAGAGAAATTCTGAAGCAATAAATCCACCAACTTATTCAATCCGTGAGGGCAAGATTGTATCAATCGAACCTACAAAAACAAACAATTAAAAAAGTTATATTTCACCCATAATCAAACAATCACGCATTATTTCTCTCAAGAAATAATAATAAATATTACTTACAAATTCTGGTAAATCAGAATCAGATACAGCTGTCAGAGCTGAAGGAGAACTAGAACTCTTATTATTCACTTGATTTGGGGAATTATTTGCAACTTTGTGGTCAATATTTGCATTTTGGTCCCCAGGTAAATCGATAATCGCGCCATTAGGGTAAACTTTCATGCAAAGGGCCTGAATGCAAATTTGCTCGAGTTTTTCTAACCCTGTTAAATCCTCCTTTTCGAGCAAGCCCAATTTGGAGTGATTTAGGTTTGAGATTATCAAAGGCTGGCTCTTTTTTAGGGCTTGTTCGGTTAAATTGTTGAGTACTTTTTGTTGCTTGAAAAACGCCCTAATTTCTTCGCTTTGAGGGCTGGCGATTAGGGTTTCTTCTCCTTCCTCTTTTGATTGCGATTTCGACTCAATTCCCTGCAAAGCAAAAATGACGATATATAAGCAAATATATTTATTTGTTTGTTTATTTATGAAAATTTGTAAGAAAAACCCTGGATTATGCCTGAATTGGAAAAACAACTCTTTTATTGAAAAATGTAAATGTTTTTATTAATTAAAATGCTTACAACATGTTAAACAAGCAGCATTACTAACTAACAGACACTAATTTCAAATTTTATAGTAATAGAGGGACTGCCACTTTTTGCAATTTCCAATAACACAGAAACTTTTCTTTCTGCAATTTAATCATAACACAGGGGTTCTTTCACAAATTTCCAAATATCTATTATTAAATAATTAATGAAAATACCTCATCGTCAGAGAGATAACCGTCAGGCACAACAAAGCTGTCCTCACTTTCTTCTTCTTCCTCCTCTTTCGGAATTTCTTCCTCCATTTCCTCTTCATTGTCCTTCTCACAATCAGACAAACTCTCACCTGGATCCTCCTTCAAATTAAAAAATGAAATATACATCAATTATTAATATTATAAATTAATAATTATCGCTTCAATAATAGAGATTAATTAAAAAGGAGAAAAGCATTTATATTACTTCTTCCCATTCTTCATCGCTGTCAACCTCGTAGTCTAATTCAGGATCCATTTTAAAAGGACGCCTCGCTCCAATCACAGAACTGTATTCATATTTTTGTAAATTAATATTATAAGAAAAGAATTGCAATAATAAAAACAGAATAAATTTATAGTAAACAAAAGATTAAAATAATAACCTCTTTTTGCTCCAAGTGCCGTAATAAGCAGGCCTATGACTCTTATCAAACTGCAAAAGCTTCTTTTTAATTAAGCGAGTCGGTCCCACATTGGAAACATCATTTGGAACCGGTTCTTTAATTTCGTCCAAAATATTTTCAAAATTATTTTCAGGTCCTTGGTCCATTTTTTTGTGGGAGTTGTTTTTCTCTGCAATTTCGTGCTCTGCAATTCGTTGCAATTTGAGCTCTTTGATGAAGTTTTTCTTCGGATTTTTTCTTATTCCCCAACGAGTCGGTTTGTTTTGAGATGAGGGTTTCTTCCAAGTGTTTAAGTGTGAGCTGTAAAGGGTAAAATTGTAATATTCATCAGGATTGTTCATTAAGAAATTGTATAATAAAGTGAAATAGTAAGTAAATGAACGAATGAGATTTACCTCCAAAGATCTTGGGAAGACAAGTTTTCTTTATTAGAGAAGAAATTATCCATTAATAGAGTAACGGCTCCATTATCCATCTCTTTTTTACAATTCAGCCCCTCAGCTTTTTCCTTATTTGGAGACTCATTTTCTGAATTTTCAGTACTTTTATTGCTCTTTTTGCATTTTATAAGAAACCTTTCCATCATAGTAGCTTGTTTTTTGATCAAGTTCTGTTTTTTCAACTCGGCCTCTTCTTTCTCTCTCCTCTTTTGTTCTCTCTCTGCTTCTTCTTGTTGCTTTTTGAGTTGTTTATTTAACTCAGCCTCTTCTTTCTCTTTCCTCTTTTGCTCTTTCTCTGCCTCTTCTTGCAACCTTTTTTGCTCCTTCTCCTTCATTTTTCATAAACAAAATATTATATGTAATTTGAATATTTTGAACTAACATTATTTAAATAAAGCTTTGCTCAAACGATTCAAACTAGAGTCTGAATCATTAGATATATATTTTTTCACCTAGTGGTTTCATTAAAGAAATTAGTTATCTTAATTCTTAAACAATGATGAACAAATCAGTGAATATACGGCAACAATATTGATTAACTAACTAACTAATTAATTAATATTGTTAGTGAAAAAAGAATATTTTTTGTTACATTTTGTAGTTTTTCTTTTTGAGCTTGGCGATCGATTTTCTTCTTTTCTTTCTCAGCATTTTTCTTGCTTTTCTCCATTTCCTTTATCAACTCTTTCTCTTTCAATTTAGCTTCCTTTTCAGCCCTTCAATCCAAAAAACAAAAATAATAATAATTAAAAAAAAAAAAAACTTCATTGAACTAAAAAATGGAAAAATTGAGAGAGAAAAGGTATCAAATTCATACATTTCAGTGTTGTTTTTTTCTTTCAGTTTTTCTACTAAGGATCGAATGCCTTCCAAATTTAATACTTTTCCTAAATTTGATGAAGCTTTAACTTGAGCATTTAAATCTTCTGAATTTTCCATTGCAGACAAAGTTGCTGAAAAAGTAAGAAAAAAAGGTACATTAGTTTGAAATAAATAGATTTTAACAATAATGGTTCAAGAAATATTTAAGGAAAATAAAAAAAATAATAATCATGCTTTCAAACTTAGGTTTTTGTAAGACAATTTCGCGATAAACGTTATCTCACAGTATATCGTATTTCGCAATAATAATCATGCATTAATTAAATTACCAACTATCTAAAAAGGTATTTTGGCACGAAATGTTTTTTCTTTTTATTTAAATTTTTTGGCATGAAATGTTATTTCAACTAAAAAAAATTTACCTGAAAGTGAAAAAAAAACTCAATAGGTTGTAACAATAAAAAATCAAGAATAGGTTTCTACAAGGCAATTTTGCGATAAACGTTATCTCACAGTATATCATACATATATAGATGCATTAATTACTAACTATCTAAAAAGTTATTTTGGCGCGACTTTTTTTTAATTTAAAATTTTTTTGTCATGAAATGTTATTTCAAATAAAAAAAATTACCTGAAAGTGCAGAAATTCTCTCATGAATTTTCTTTCTAGCCAAGCGTCTCATACTTAAAATACCACGCATATTTTGTGGAAATAACTTCAAATCCCTTGTCTATCCAACAAAAATAAAACAAAAAACAAATTAACATTTAACCAAAAATTACAATGCTAAAAACAAATTATTTTCCTTTCTTTTTTACCTCCCAGCACCATAAACAAGACTCAGATTCATCTTCCAATACATCAGCATCAGCATTTGAAATTCCATACATAATTCTTTGCCCAACAAAAAGAACCGAGCTTTTCACTGAAGCCAATGTGATTCCTTCTCTCTCCTTCACCTTCTCATGAATCTCCTCTACCAAATTAGAGAAGGAAACCTCTTTCTCTTCCAATAAACAAGCGATTACTGAATTTGTGTTGTTATTCGAAGAAATTGCATTCGTCAGAATTGAAGAGGGGTTGGAAAATTCCTTGTAGAATTCAAAGAGGCTGTTGATTTCTTGCTGGAATTCAGACTTTAGGGTTTCTTTGTTGTTGGCGAAGAGGTTTAAGTCAAACGATTGTCTCTTTCGTTTGAGTTGCTTCTTTGGCCCTTTATCAGTCGTTGGATCTGTAGTAGAATCTACAATCATCGGATCTTCCATCTTGAAGCAGTTTCGAACTATCTAACGCCTTTTTCTGAGGTTTTCTGAGATTTTTAGAGATCTTGTTCTACTGTTTTTACGTTTATACCTCTTAAAGATCACTGTAAATGAAAAAAGAGAAAAATTAGACCAAAAGCAAAGAGAAACCCAGTTCGTTTCAGTGCAAAAAGAATAACTGAAGATCTAATGGAGATTGAATCTTAAAATTCAAGAAAGAAAGAAAAAACAACAGTTCACTAAACCTACACTAAAAAATTGCCATACAACAAAAATCACGACGAAAATCTCCCTTCATACCTTCCGATAAACCACAAATCGACTAAAATCACAATAAAATAGCATCAACCGATCCAATTTCTCAGATCAATCGCTGCAAAATCTCCCTCTTTTCCTTTCCTCTCGCCCTCTTTTGCTGTTTCTTCACTCAAGAAGAAAATAAAACAAAGGGAGTCGAAACGATAAATATTACTTCATATTTCCGTAACGTGCTTTAAGATTCGTGCGAGCGGAGATTCAGTGACGTGGGGGGATCCGGGACGTTGAAGTGGACTGTAGAGGGCGCGTGGTTTGGGAATTCGTTCGCGCCAATTAAATCCTGGCGCAATGTGAAAAATATTTGGTGTGGTGTCCCTGCTGCGCAGTAGGATATGTGTTGAGATGTGTCGCGGATCTGACGGCTAGGATTGGATCTTGGCCGATTTGGGAAATTTTGGTACGATGAATTGGCGCCAATTTGGGGAAATTTTGGTAGGATGATCCGCTCTGATTCTTTTGGTAGATCCGTAGATGCGATTGTGGAGTAAAATTAGAAGGACACGTATAATAAAGGTGGACGATTGCTAAGTAGATTGGGTTCGTGCATTACATTGGTAGAGAGCAATGAATTTATAGTGCATAATTATTTTTATGTAGATTTCTAAAGTGATAGGTAGAGAGAAATATTTTTTGTTTATTTTTGTGAATGGTTTTTATTTTGTGCTTTTTAACTTTGTTCATTTTAAATTTTTCGACTACCATTTTTCTGTTGAAAGACAAAATAGTTTGAAACAATACAATATCTATGGTAATTGAAAGAATGAAGCTATAAACAAATACCTATCCACATATTTTTCTTAGAAAATATCTATCCATATATTTTTTTTTCATAAATTCTTCCAACAAAATTAGAATTTTTTTTTATTATTCGTCTATTCTTCGCAATTAATAATGAAAAAGTTGCTCATTAATTGCTAGTTAGAAAAATAAAAACTAAATTTATATGAATTAATTGCTAGTTTGAATATTCATCTCTTTAGAAACATCTTTTTAAATAATTTATATGAATTAGTGAAAATAAGAAGGTAGCATGTTATTTTTTGGTTAGGCAAATCTTGAGATAGATGATCCCCCACACGAGTATTTACATTTAAATTCAAGAGTTCAAAATAAGTTACAATCAGTAATAGGAGGGATATGAGGCAAAGGTTCCAACCACTCAATATAAGAAAATGAAAGAAGGTAGCATATTAGTTAATATCACAGGTCGAATAATCAACGACTCTAAGTCGGAATCATTCGATTGAACTCATAATTTATCCCAATTTGATCATCAACATATTACAAGGAAAGAAAGAAAAATGAGATGCAGGTGAGGTGGAGAGAAAGCATAAAGAGTGAAACTGCTCTCTCTCTCTAGCTTCAGTAAAAAGCTCAAATTAAATATTTTTGACATTTTATCTTTTTAAGTATTTTATTTTACCGTTGAGGTACCAATTTGTACCATGCTTAATTTAGACAGAGATATTTTTTTAGATTTATTTGTTTCTAATGTGTGTTGCTAGAAAACAAATATTATTACTAAAATATATATATGATTTAAGTTTTTAAGTCCTTCCATTATTTTTATATTTTTCATTTTGTTGTTTTTTTCAACTTCGTAAATTTAAAAATACATTTTTTTATATTCTGATTTGTCCAATTTCAATATGAGTCGGGGTGATTCTTCTTCTACGGACATTGAACTATTCCGATCACATTTTCATATTCAGAATTATGATTGATACAATGTTGTGTTGTCTTACTTCAAGTCTTTCTTACTGTTAGTCATAATTCTTGTTTTAATTTAATAAAATATTTTAACTCTATTTTTTTATGAATATGGAATAAGATCAACTAGATTTTAGTGTGTTGAATAATTTTCTTCGTACATATTGAAGTACGAAACCCCATGCCCAAAAAGTGAAGAAAATAATCATTTGTTTGGTATCACCACATGGCTAAATTTCGGTCCCTCTAGAACATAAGGCAATAATAGAACGCAAATCAAAAAGTATTTCTCTTTCTTGTCTAATAAAGTAGATTTCAAAAGCCTCTTTCTTAAAAGATAAAACACTCATTCCTTACTCGACAGCTCAAAACTTGCCGGTACAAATCAATTGATATTTTTCAGAATGTATTATCGTATTTTAATTATTAATACAATAAAATATAAATATCACCCCCAACCTAATAATCATATAAAAATACATCCACGAAATCAACTTATTTAAAAAAAAACTTCAACAATTAATCCAATATTGGTCCAAACTGGTTACTATTTCCAAACTTTGGTATCTAGTCCAGTTCATAACACACAAACGCGGCGCAGCCAAAAACTTCAATTTCACAAGAGCGGGAAACCCAATAAAATAAAACCCCAATCTCCTCTTGCACATCGCCCCCTCAACTTTCAAACCATCACCAGCCCAAACAAGCCACAGCTCTAAACCCCAAACTTCGCTTCACGAGGGCTCATCCGCAAAATTACATGGCGAGCTACTCCTTCCCGGAGTTGCCGGCGAAGGAGATCGCGAAGGTGCTCGGCGAGGAGGGCATCGCGGCGGTGACCGCCGCTGATCTGGCCAAGCCTACGGCGGAGCTCGTCAAGGCCATCTTCTCCAGCTTTTTCAATTATCTCGACCCTCTTAGGTTTTGTTTTTGTTCTACTCTTTATTCTACTCATCTTTCGTAGATTTAACTCTCAAAGTATCAAGTATAGTTTCAGTATACTAAAATGAAGTTTCAGAATACTCTTTTCTTGCTGAAAAGAAACTCTAGTTTCAATTGTTACCTTCCATTTAAGACTCAAATAAACTCAAATTTGGCTAAAAAACCTTGAATCGCTCAATCAATCCTCAATCTAACACAATACACAAACTGATTCTTCTTTAACTTTCAATTACGATAGAAACGATTCAGAAGGGCAGATCGGATTTAGGACTCTGCAACTGCTTGAAAACCCAGAACATCACGCTCATGCGATTCTGGAGCTGGGTCTGTTGAATAAAATAAAGAAATTCTTCGCATTAATTTCGTACCATGATTTCAATCTGAAGGATCTTATAAGGCCGAATCCTAGAGACACGATTCGACATCTCAGTTGTGTTGTTAATTATATTTACTACAGGTCTATTTTCATTTCTGCCGTAAAAAACATCATAATACTATTTATTAGTGTCTTGGGGAATTAATGATTTTTTTTTTGGTATTTTAGGAACGATAAATTGGTTTTACTGAAACCACTGTTAAAGGAACTTCCAAATTATGATGAAAGAAAAGCTCAGCTCACTGAACGAATCGATGAAGTACCTTTTTACCCTTTATTAATTAATTAATTAATTAAAATCTCTATTTTTTTTATTAATCTTTCAACCCTCATTTACCCCATCACGCCTCAATTATTCTTCAATTTCCTCCAAACATTCAGAGGAAAAGTCAACATGCGAAATGACCGAAATACCCTTGATTATTATTTTATTCAGATAAAAACGGAAATATCGAACCGTGAGATGGAGGTCAAAATGGAGGAGCCAGCTGTCAAGCAGGTGGAATCAGAAGTGAGAGAGTTGGATATTTTGATTCAGAGTTATAACAAGCAGCAAGCGAATCTCAAGACCGAAGCGAAAGATCTCACTGACAAAATCGGCTCATTAAATGATAAGGTTAATTATTATTATTATTTATGTGGTGGGAAAAGTGAATAGTGAGATGGATTAGTTTTGTGTTTTTATTTATCTCAAGACCGAAGCTGAGAACATTGGTTCATTACATGACAAGGTTAATTATTATTTTCTAATTAATGGTGAGGGAAGAATGAATAGTGAGGTGAATTAATTGTGTTTTATTTATTTATTTATTTCAAAACCGAATCGGAAGAACTAACTCAGAGTTCATTAAACAATAAGGTTAATTATATTAATTTAATTTATGTCGAGGGATAAATGAAAAGTGAGATGAAGTGATTGTGCTTTTTTATTTATCTCAAACCGAATCGAAAGAACTCACAGAGAAAATCGGTTCCTTAAATGATGAGGTTTTTGTTTTAGAAAATTTTAATTATTTTTAATTTATGTGAAGGAATAAACAATAATATGATGAATTAATTATGTTTGTTTATTTATTTTTATGATTAATTTGTAGATTTCGAAAGCCGATTTTGAATTGATGAAACAAGCGCAAGAAAATGCCGAATTAGAGTCACAGATAGTTCAATCGCCAGAAAAGTTTCAGGTACTTTTTTTCATCTTTTTTTAATATTTTTTTTACATAATAATTATTTTTTTAATTGTTTTGACATTTTCTTGGTGAAAAAGAAAGCACTAGAGGAGAAAAAATCAGCGAGAGAAGAAGCTAAAAACGCGGAGAAATTATTAATGCAAAAAGTCCAAAAGAAAACTTCTGATCTTGAAACTTATACAAAGGTATTATTAATAGATTTTGATTTGTTTTATTTTTTTGTGAATTTTACGAATGTACCCTTGCAAATTTTGGTTTTGCTGTTTCATTGCAGGCTAATGAGAAGATCTCTAAGCACTTGAACAAAATGCAAGCTTTACAAGAGCAAGTATGTTTAAACACTTTATTATTATTATTATTATTATTATTATTATTATTATTATTATTATTATTATTATTATTATTATTATTATTTTTGTTGTTGTTTTCTTTATTATTGTAATTATTATTATTATCATTATTATTATTATTATTATTAGTACTATTATTATTACTATTGTTATTAATCTTACTATTATTATTTTTATATTATTGTTTTTATTTATATTATATAGTTTTAAATATATTCTAGAATTAAGCGAGAATATAATATAGGCCTTACCTCCATTGCTGATGTTTATTTATTTATTTAATTTTTTTTAGGGAAACAAGAATAAAGCTATAGAAAAAGAAGTAAAGGCGCTAAAATCAGAATTAAGCGACAAAAGAATATCTCTTAAAACACTCGAAGCTCAAATAGTTGAGAAGCAAGGAAAAGGTTCTATTAATTTTATTATAAATAAAAAAAAACTTAATTTACAAATTTCTCAATTAATTGTTTTTTATTTTTCTAATGAGACAGTGAAACAAGCTGATGAGGTGTTAAAGACTGCTGAAAGAGAAAAAGATGAGGAAAATTTAGAAGGGAATAAAAAAATAAATGCTTCAAAATCCGAAATTCAGTGGAAATTAAATTGCCTTAAACCAAGGGAAAGAAAAGCTGAGTCAATCATTAATGAGGTACTTAATTAACTAACTATATTTAACCTAATTATTTTTATTTGAAAATACTGTCAGAATTTCATATTTTTTATTATATTTTTTAGGTAAAGAAATTAGAAGAAGGAACTGAAGCAATAAGAGCCGATGGAAATGCAAAGCAGCTGCAAATTCTCTCCAAAGCTGAAGAAATTTCTAAGGCTGTATGTTTAACTTATTCTTACTTCTCTTTAATGATATTATTTTTCTCTCCGATTGACACATGGCAGCCTCTTTGTTTGACACATGGCAGCCTCTTTGTTTGACACGTGGCAGCCCATGTTGCTGACATCAGCAATTTATTTTTCTGAAAAAATACGGGCCTGTCCAGCCTAGCAGTCCACTTCAGTCTTTTTAAATTTTATTCACTGTCATTTTCTGAGTAGACCTAACATTCAAACCTTAGTTCAAAGGATCACTATATAAACATGTGATGTAAAATAAACACCAAACCCGGCATACATGTGATGTAAAATAAGTGCACAAAAAAATTAATTAACTAATAAAGATGCTATATCTTTTATGATGAAGTTATTCTACTTGGAACAAGGGTCATTTTTTGAGACTTTTCTTACTTTTTCTCTCTCACGTCGAGGTCCAAGTTATGAAGAAAAACTTAAAATATCAAATTATACTCTTTCTAAAAAAAGAAAAAAGTTTCAAAATTACTTACACAGTTGTAAATATAAATTTTCTCACTATCAATCTCCTGAGCCTCAACGATGGAATAATCAATGTAGCAAATAGCAAGTATATTTTCAAAAAATTAAAATATATATCAAATTATATCTTTCGAAAATAAGTTTCAACGTTACTTACATAATTATCAATATAATATTTGCTTTCGCTATCAATTTTCTGAGCCTCAATGATGCATGCCTGTAAATTTTGAAAATATCATGTGTAACTATAGAATTTCAAGCATAAAAAATAAATCTATAAATAAGGGTATATGAGACACATCAATATTATTCTGAAGTTGGAAACAAAAATATAATGTTTTACCTTTGTTTTCATATTTTTAAAACACTTGCAATCTTAGCGAAGCGGAGCGAGGGTTACGCTAGTAAATATATAATTTTAATTTTATTTGCATAAATTAATTTTATCATTTCCTAATTTTTTTGTATTGTTTTCATAATCAGTTTGAGAATTACGAGAAGAATATCACAGGGCCGGTGGTCGAAAGAGCTCAAAAACTGGAGAAGCAAATGAAATTACTTGATAGTTTAAATTAAGTAATATAGTTTAGTGTTTTAATTGTATGGTTGGTTTATTTGAAAAATGTTATGGTTTTTTCGTTGCATCTTTTTTGGTTAAATGAAATCTTCTATCTGGTGTGTGAACGGTTTCTAAATGAGAAGCAACTTAGTTTATTGGTAAAAGAAATGGGAAAGATACTTTTATTTTGGATGTTATCCAATTGCCGAGTGTTTTTTGCGGTGCCATCAAAAGTTCGTATTTTATAATATTTTGGTATAAATTTTTTGCTGAGTATTCACATACATATTTTTTGTTAAATATCAATGTAATCAGTCTGAGTATGAGCCTAGAAAATTAAAAAATTTTGTTGTCTTTTCGGTTTATTCTACATCTTTTCAAATTCATTTTGAGCCTTTTTGAGCCTTTTTAGCCCAATTTATTTTATGTACTCAGTTTGAGTGAGTCCTTTATATGAGCCCAGAAAAGTAAATCTTTTGTCTATCTTTTCAGTTTAGTTTACATCTCTGCAATTTATTTGTTGGCCTTTTTTAGCCCAATTTAAACCTCCGAATATAAATTTTGGAGATAAAATTTGTTAGACACGGTCTACTTGATTTAATACAAACCGATAGTCAGATAAGCAGAACCAATAAATTCCAAGTATAATATAGTAAGCTCGATATGTGTTTCTAGCTCTTGTGGCTAATTCTTTCCCCACCATATTGAAGATCCATCCACTAGTTCCATTTCCATCAAAGAAAAGGAGAAAAATAGTAGAAGAAAAGGAGATAGAGAGAGATGAGAATAGCAGTGAACTCGCCCCGCTCGACCTATCCGTTGATCGTGGCGAAGAAAAACAAGCACAAGCCTCCCAAGGTTTGTACGTGATTAGACTTATTTCTGAATTCTTTTCGCTACTTTTTGAATGTTTTTATACGCCAATGCTTATGGGTTGCTCTAATTTTCGGATGTGATGTATTTGTTGAGCTCGGTGAATCTATTTGAAGTGGAAAATCATCCAATTGAGGTGCTGATTAACTGTGTTTAATTAGCGATTTTTAATAAATTTACGCATGAGTCCTTAATAGATTGCGTCAATTTTGTAAGTACGTGATTAATTGCGAACTCGATTTTATGTGCAATTTAATAGATCATTTATTTTCTTTTAAATTGTGAAGCGAAATATATCCTTCAAATGGAAAGATTAACAAATTATAAATTCCCCTAGGGTTCTGCAAATAATGCTGCTAGAAGAATCACTTCAAATGTGAAACTTAACTTGCAGATTGTGAAGGTAATCTTTTTACTTGCACATCTTAGTTTTATTTTTCAATTTATTTTTTATTACTTAAACCACTCACTAATCATTATTAACATTCAGTATAATCACTATTATTATCCGTTCGTAGATTTTTTTTTTCTTAAATTGAAAAATATTTATTAATTTTTTTAGGAGTTAAAAAAGAATAATAAAACAAATGAACCAAAAGTGCGTACAAGCTTTCGTAGAAAAAAAGGCGCAAAAGATTCCAAAGAGCTTCTAGAAGACTCTGATCCTAACAAGTCAGCCTCATTTTTATCACTTAAATAATTTTACCCATTTCCTCCATTTTTGCCATTTTATTAGAAAATAACATTATATATTTTTTTTAATTTGGTCCCCTTCAATATTATTTTTTTAATTCTCATCTTAACAAGTTAGCCTCATTTTACCCATTTTTCCCTTCATTTTTGCCAATTTTATTAGAAATGAATAAAATATTATTTTTTTCAAATTTGGTTTAGCATAACAGAGGAAGAATGGGAGGAAACAGGAGATCCTGTAACCCTAATTGACGGATATAATTTATGTGGATTTTGGGATAAATTAAAACCCGATTTTAAGGCTGGAAGGCTCGATTCTGCGCGTGACAAACTCTTAATTCCTCTCATCAAGTACAGTAAAATTACCGGTTTGCCCCTCTTCCTTCACTATATTAAATATTCATTTTTAAGGGGAAACAATTAAAAGAAAATGACTTTTTATTTATAATTTGTTTTCTTATTATGGGAAAAAGGAGAATTTACTTTCTTTGAATTGTTATGTAGGGGAAAGAATAGTAGTTGTTTATGATGCTCATAAATCTGGAAATTGTAGAAATAAAGATAATTTTTTCGGGTAAAACTATTTTCTTATTATTTTTTTATGAATGTTGTACATTTTTTTGTATTTATTTATTTTTTTCATTTTCTTTCGCAGGGTGGATATAGTTTTTTCTGGTAGACTTGAGGCAGATGATTGGATAATAAAAGAGGTAATTTTATATATATAATAATTCAACATATTTGATATTTCTGTTTTTTTATGGGTATATATGAAAATTTCCCTTAGTTGAAATATTAAATACTAAAATATAGGTTGAAAATTTGAGGAAGGCACACCATCCTGTTTTGGTTGTCTCATCTGATATTATGGTGCAAAATGAATCGCTAGAATTGGTACGAAATATTATAATTTTACGTTTTGGTCCCTCAATTTCTGAGAAACGACGTCTTTTTGTGATAAATTGTTTTATGTATTGTTTTGATTGATCCATATTTTACTTAGGGTGCTTCTGTTTGGAGCTGCAGCACATTTGTTAGAACAGTATGTTTTTTTTTCTTTTTTTCATTTCTTTATTTATTTTGTGTGTAGTCATATTTTCCTATTTTTATATTTTACATCCATGATGAAATACACTATTTTGTAGTTCTTCTCATGTTTTTAATTTTTTACTTCTGTAGATTGAAGATTCAGAAGAGGTTCTAAAGAAAGATAGGTTGGATTTCATAACATTTTTTATTGAGCTTGTACTATTATCAAGTTTTGGTAAATTATTTATTTATTTAATTATTTGTTGATTGTGGACAGCTTTGAGCAAAGGAGAGCAAGAATGGAAGATAGTTATCACTGGCCGATAAGCTTAAGAAAAAAGAAAAAGAAAAAGAATAATCACTCTTCTGAACTGGAGATCTTGGTTGAAGATGAAGAAGAGTGAGTCATTATTTTTCATTAATCACAATAATAACAATTGAACTGAAACATGGTTTGTGGTATAATTTGCAGAGATGATAATTATGAGGATCCCTTTGAAGATTTGTATGAAGACGAAGAGGAAATATACGATGCATTGTATGAAACGGATAAAAGATTTTGGTAATATATGGCAAAATGTACATCTGCTTTTAATTTTTGTACATCAACTAACATGATTTATTTCCATGTTTTGTATCATAATCTAATCTTGGAATATAATCAAATCAGCTTTGTATTTTTGTACATCAACTAACATGATCTATTTAAATGTTTTGTATCATAATCCAATCTTGGAATATAATCAAATCAGTACATTGCTGACTTGTGTACATTTATCTTATTTTCAAGAAAACAAAATCATTACTAGCATGCATACTGATTATTAAAATATAATTTTTCCAATTATTTCGAACCGTGATTTTATCTTTTTTTCATTTACTTTGTAATATTATGAAGTGCAAAATTTCCTTGTAAGGCTCAAACTTATAGCAACAGCAAACAAAACTGATTCCATATCACAATAAATTTAATTTTAACATGCCACATTATCCTAGAGATAAACAAAAGTAAAATTATGGTGCAAATAAAAAAAAGAAAAATAAAATAAAATAAGCAAAGTTGGCCAAGATCCAAATCGTACCGATCAAAAGACATACTGATTATAGAATTAAAACATTTGTCCATTAATATCCTTTTTTCACCACACAAAGTTCATGAAAACAAATACCAAACTTTTCCAGGGTTTTATGAGGAATTAATACTCCTCTGCAGCACTAGCAGCACTCAGATCCACGCTCAGATCCAGCTCCTGCAAAATAATACACACACAAAAAGTAAGCAACAATAATAATAATAAATAATTCACTTGTAACCTCACAAACCCTCAAAATTCTAACACCCATACAAAACAAGAAAATTACCTTTCCGGTGATCTGTGTGTACATCGAAAGCACGTCCAACACAGTCGACTCAAAGTGCGTCGTCGCATCATAACTCTGCAAATTCCCCAGAAAAATAAAAAAATTAACAAAAGAAATACAACTAAACATTTATAACACATTTACTCAAACAGAAAATTAAATTAAATTAAGAGAAATTTTGCAAGAAAAAGCCCCTACGTTACGCCAAAATTGCAAAAAAGCCCAAAATTTTCCAATACTACAGACACTTTTTTGCAATTACAGCATAACACAGGGGCCTTTTTGCAAATTTCCCTAAAATAAAATTCATCCTTGAAGGCGGAAACGTAGCAATTCTCATTCAATAGCAGGCTCACCGACAGGCTCATAACTCTCAACTCTAACCAATATCTCACCGACAGCAGATTTTCTCTGAGATATTTCACTCACCAACACCAAATTAACAAAACCAAACTTTTTATTATCCTTACGGTGGAAATGAAGCAGTTGTCGAGAGTGGGCTCGTTGACCGGCTCGAATCTGTCGTAAGTCTCGAAGAAGATCTCGTCGACCGGGCCGAGCAAGTCGACTCCCGGCTTGAGCTCCGCTTCGGGGTTGTCCGTCTCGGCCTCGCACGACACGAAGGCGATGAACTTGCCTTTCGGAGCTACGTTGTGCGAGTACGAGCAGCAGAACAGGTACCTGGTTTGGAAAGGAAGGAAAGTAATGAATGAAGGCGAGAAAATGTGAAAAAGGAAAATGTAAAATTTAAATTAGAAAAATTCTATAGAAAAAGCCCCTCTGTTGTGCTTAAATACCAACAAAAGCGTCTCCGTAAATAAAAATTATATAAAAAAACTAAAACCTACTGTTTGTTAAGAACTAACAAGGTTAGTTAATTCATCTTAATAATTCCAATTGATATTTTTTAGTTTAGTGAGGAATTTGCAAATAAAAAAAGCACGAGTTATGCTTAAATTAAAAATAAATAAAAAAAACTCCGTAATTGGAAATTGTGAAAAAGACCCTACTATTTGTTAAGATCTAACACCGTTAGTTAATCCATCTTAATCACTATAATTAATATTTTTTTGAATAAATTACTTCTGTTTACTCTCATTCTACTAACACGGTAGCACCTTTTTTTAAAATTATCTGAAGAACCAAGGTATTTTTTTCACACTTTTCAATAATGGAGGGGCTTTTTCGCAATTTAAGCATAATGCGGGGTTTTTTTTGCGAATTTCACTTTATATTATTATTATTATAATTATTATTATTATTATTATTTACATGTCAGATTTGCGGCCGAGTTGCTTTTGAGGCAGAATGACTTGAACCGAGTGACACTCGTTAATGTTGGGAATCGGGTGGCTCATTATCGCAATCGCCCTTGCAACTTTTCCCACTTTCCTAACCTGGCAAAGAAAATTAGAGAATGGTAAGAAAATATTTAACTTTTCCAAACAGGGGCTTTTTTGTAATTAGTGAAAAAGACAAGGTTTATTTTGGAAAAGAAAGGGAACCTTGTTGGACAAGTAAGAAGGGTCGCAAACGACTTTCTTGCACTTGGCGGTTTCGCCCTCTGAGGTGACCCCACATGCTTTTCCTTCCATATCAAACTCAACCTGAACAGAAATATATTCTAATTATAGTAAAAAAATTACAAAAAATGAAGGAAAAATATATATTCAAGGAGTAATAAATGTTATTTATTTGTTGTTTTACCTTGCATTCTGGCTTGTTAAGCATGTAGGTCCCGCCATACACAGCACTGAGCCTTGCAAAAGCCTTTAAATACAAAAAGAGTACGTTTAATTATGAAATTTAAGAATCTATACATAAATAATAATACAATGAAAAAGGAAAAATATATTAAACCTGAGGCAGCTCTCCTAGACCGTATAATGGGTAGATATACGGGGACCCGCCTTGAAACCTAGCAAGAGACTCCGCATAAAGCTATTATAAAAACCAAAAAATAAATATTTGATGAAAAAAATCTTTGTACTTTTTATATAATTTTTGGAGCGAAATATTTATTTACCTTCATCCTTTTAACAGTGTCAAGAGCCGGCTCGTTCAAATAACGGTCGTCTCTGTGAAGAGCCAGCGCGTGTCCAATGAAGTCTATTGTATTATCATCCAAACCATATTTCCTACAAAAATAATATTATTTAATTAATTAATCAATTATTTCACCATTTAATAAAATAAAAAAAAAGAGAAGAAAGAAGAGCTTACGAAATGAGTTCTTTGGTGGTGATTCTAGTAAGGTCGAGTCCTTCGTGGGTCTTTGGGTCATTTTCATTATAATCCTGGACGTAAATGAAAAATTTTCTCGCCCTTCTTTTCTCAAACAGGCCCATTAATGGGGACTTGAGCGCTTCCATATCTGTAGCTGGCACTTTATGCACCTACCAATAATATAATATTGATTAAACTTCCACCATAAATCATAATTAATGAACAAATAAAGGAATAATTACGGTAATATATATTTATATTTCTTTTAATGTTTTGTACCTTTCCTTTGTTAAAGACAAAGCCACCATCTACAGCTTTGAAGGAGAGATATTTGGTGACATCAGTGTGGATTAGTACTCGTACCAACGTACCGTTTGCCATCATGAACTGAAAATATTAAGTCGCGCTAATTAAAAAAATTTAAAATTATACAGAATTAAATAGAATATTGTACATTTTTTTATATGAATAGTACCTTTGGGACCATATCAACATTGTAGTCCCTGCTTGCTCCCAAATGAGCTGGCGGCTTCTCGTCTCCTCTGAATCTCTTCCACATCTGAAAATTTAGATTACGATTTAGTTATGCAAATGATTAATTAGAGAATTCATGAATAGAAGGAGATAATTTGAGAGATAGAGTTGCCTGGATGAGATTGAGTGAGGAAGATTCTCCACCGTAATAATCGTTTCTATCCATGTGCAAAACCTAAATAAAATATAGGAGACTAAGGATTAGTAGTAATAATTATAAGTAAAACGCTTTATTAAGAGAGATCAAATCAGATCAAGTTAAAGATGAGAATCATATAAATTCTCTAAAAATCACTGGATCGAACTCATTTTATTCTTCTTTGATCCTGACTTATTTTCTTTGCTTTCGAACTCAGCTCCAACTACCGATCCAAATTCCTATCTTAAAACTGTGTAGAAAATCGACCAGTAAATCCAAAATTCAAACAAAACACAAAGTAAAAACTGGATCGAGACGGATCGAGGCAGTAAAAGGAGATAATAAGATCACATCAGGCCAGATCAGATTGAATGAAAGTAAGAAAGAGAGAGACCTTGAGGCCGTCGACGGAGAGAAGGCCGCTGAGGATGCACTCCTTGAGGCCCGTGCCGAGCACTATCACGTCGTACTCCTCATCCATGGCGATTTGGTGTTGAAACTGATCTGAATTGGTTTGGTTTAAAGAGAGAGAGAGAGAGAGAGGAGAGAATTGACGACGGAGAGAATATGAAGAGATAGTGGGAGGGGAGAAGTATAGATGCTTTGCTTCCCGGATTTATTTTATTTTTATTTTTATTTTTATTTTATTTTATTTTGTTTTGTTTTGTTTTGTTTTTATTTTTATTTTTATTTTTTATTTTTATTTATTTTTATTATGTCATTATTGTTACCTTCGGTGTGAACGTGAGTGACTCACCGTGTTGTCTTTCTGGGTTGAAATGGAAATATCCTTTTGTTGCTTTTGCATATATGCCCTCCCTAAGTTTACTAATACTTATGATACCCTTTCTATTGGACTAATATTTCCTTTTGAAGCTTTATTTACCAATAATTATTTTCTGGTTATATAATTATCATTATTCTTCTTACAGTTTTCTTTAGGTATGCATATCATCTTAGTTTATTTTGTGAGAAAATAAACCAAATCTTTTTAATTAATACAAATATGAAAATCTGTTGAATGTTAAAAGATAAGATGCATTCTATCCTGCGGGACCAATTTATAGTTTTAATGGACCTATCTATAATTTTATGAACTAGAAAAATTAGTTTCCATTATCCTTGGATTCTAATGGATAATGATTAAAGCTAAGCATGACACAGAGACAATTTTGATGCGGACAGAAAGATAAAGTAGTGTTTGTTTGTGGGGGCCAATCATTACAAAATTGGAGAAACGGGCTTTAATATAACAAAGCCCATTGGCCATTGGAGTCAACATAAATTCGCACAAAACCCTCTATACTAAGCCCCATATTGCAGAATGATCCAAACAGAAAACTGAAACTGATTCTCATTACAAACCACACAATAAGAAATCAACAGTAACATAACACAATCAGAAAAATCACTGATCCAGTTCTGAAGCAAATCCAAAACACCCTCACCAAACAAAACAGCAGATAAACATGGTTCAAGTTCTAAAACCCATCAAACCACACACCACATTATTCTCATTCTTACTTCTAATTAAAATCCACATAAACACCCATCTCATAAACCCATATTATCACTCTCACCTCTTCAATATCACACACACAGATCCTCTAATCCTGCAAAAGAAACCAAAACCAAAAACAAAAGCAAAACATCAGCCATCCCTCAAACAAACACCCCAACAAAAAACACAAAAAAATATCAAAAATAATAACATTCATACCTCATCATCATCGTCATCACCTTCCTTCTTGATCTTAGTCGTCCCTCCTTCCTTCACAATCGGAAGCTTCATCCTTCCAAACGGCGTATCCACATCCACATTCCCTTTTATACTATACCCAGTCCCTCTGCCCCTCATAATGTCCCACAACCCCTTCCCAAACTCCTTCGGCTTGAAACTTATCGGAATCACCATTTTACTAATGCCCTGCTTCTCGATCTTCGCGCTCTCGGTGAGCTCAGCGGCCCCCACGTTGACATCAGCGAGCCAGATCTCGTAGTCCAACGCGTTGAGCCCCAAATCGAAGTCGTTTTTGTTTTCGAGTTTTAAGTGAAGATCTGCGGTGGTTTGTTCGAAGGAGAATTTACGGAATTTGATTTTTTCTACATCCACATCAGGTTTGTACGGGATAGGAATTTCCCCATTTTTCTCTAATGGAATAGTTACTCTGCCGATAATCGGTATATCGACCAACAAAGCGACCCTGATTTTATACGGAATAATACTCCCCGGCTGAATATCCTTATACGTCTCCTTAATATCATCAAAAACCAACACAATCGGGATCTTAACTGTCTCCGTTCCGTGCGCGTGAATCGTCCCCGCATCAGGAATTAAACCAGACACCAGCTTCCGGCTCTCAGATTCAATTAAATAATCTATATCAACAAGTGGGATGGGGATCGGATTAGGGTTTTGGATCGTGACGTCGATTACTAATTCGGCTTTGTGGAGGTTTATGTGGGGGATGTGGACCCCGCTGACGTCAGCGTGAGGTTTGCCGAACCCGATCGTGTTCTCGATCTTCTCGCCGATGTCGTGGAAGAAGTCCTTCACTTTTTCCACGAAGCCTTCCTTGTGCTCTCCTTCTTGTTCTTTTTCTTCTTCCTTTTCGTGCTTGCGTTCGGATGTAGACATGGCTGAGCTGAGAGGGGGAAGAAGTAAAAGTTAAATATGCAGAATCCAAAAAGGATAGGGAGTGAATTGCAAATTGTCGTGATGAGAAAGTCAATATATTATTATTCTGGAGAAATATTCAAGTCAAAATCTATAGATAAAGCTGTACTATGAGATAAATCTGCGTTTTACAGAGTCAAATAGACGTGCATTCACATGATGTCATGATCACAGCTAAATCAACTGAGAATCTCAGATCACAGGAAATTATGTAGTATCAAATGAATCAAAGCAATATACATCTTTTCATTGAAATAGATCGAGATGAGCATAAATACAAGAAAAAACATCAGATTTCTAATTTACTACAGCAATGGACCTGAGCATAAATAATCAAGAGGAAAAAAGCACAAATATTATATTTTGCACCGTACATTGTTTCCAAATAAAAGCACGCAATCAAATACTCAACTCTGTTGATTATTCATCATAGATCTAAATTTTTTAAAACAAATGGTTATATAATCTAGATTTCAGCGAGAAAACAATTGAGATCAAGATGCGATTCAGATAAAATGCAAAGATCAATCATCTTTGTACTGAATAGAAACATAAATAAAGAGAGAATCAGAGAAAGATCGTACCGACGGAAAGAGCTAGATAGAGAGAAGATTGGATCCGAGAAAATGAAGATTTTTGTGGGGGGATAGAGCTCTACCGAAATATTTTATATACGAATGTTTCGTATAAGTCCCTAAATGTTTTATATAATATGAATCTGAAAAAAAAAAATACTAGTAATTTGTAAATTGTAAGTTGACTATGAGTTTGGATGTATGTGAGCAAGTCACCCACTCAGTCATATGACAAATGACAATTATTTAGGATTTTTTATTATTAATTTTTAACAAAAAAGTCTTACAAAATTAAATAAAAACCTTTAAGACTACGATTTTATTCTATTATTATTATTTTGATTTAGATTTAGATTGACTAATAAAAAATGTTAATTAATACTGGTCTTATGAGCAGAAAATTATTCTAAGAAATGTACAAAATGTAAGGGTCAATGTGTAAATATGCAATTAATGATTTTTTGTTCAGCCTTTTCTATTCAACAGCGACCATACAGCGTCTGACAGCTTAGCTCGCCTCTTCATGACTTATAATCCTCTCCAGTTCAAACATAAGAGAAGATTCATTAATCCTCCATTTACAATCAGTCATCACATTAGATAACAATCAAGGGGAAAAATACAATTGATCAATTAACATTTATTTACATTATTAAATACAAAAATATACAAAAAGAGAAATTAAATACAATTAAGAACAAAAAACTAATTATAAAATTTAATTTTCTTTCAAACAATCAACGTGGCACATAATCGTTCAGCCAAACCGGTTTGCGTTTGGCACGGTCAGGCCGATCGTCGTTTCTACTCGCGTCCGAATTTCATTTAGATCCAGATAAGGAAGCGTAACAGATAAGGAAGCGTAATTATACTATCTATTTTTGACATAATTTACCAACTTCCAATTTTTGACCCAAAAACCATTCAGTTACATTTTTTGCTTTGCATTGATGGTTCTTTAAACGTGTAGTAATGAATAAAAGGCTGATTTGCCTGTGAGAAAAAAAAGATTAATTAAATAAAAAACAAAGAAATTATTTCTTTTAATTTCAATTTTGATAGACTCAGAAGCAGCAATCCACTCAATCATGCTTTTAATTTGTGGATCCCCACATCCCCGATTTCCAGTTGAAATTCCAATTTTTTCATTTTCATTTTCATTTCCATTTACATTTTCATTTTTATTTTCACTACTTTCAATTTCCATTGGAGTCCTGAAATTGATACTTTCAATCCAGAAATCCATATATCGCTTTATTTGCCTCCCTATAATAATTGCGAAAAAAAAAGGAACTATTGTTCTTTTTTTCCATTTAGAAGGAAAACTTTGTATGTATATAACGGATATTTATTCGCATAAATAATCATATATATATATATATACCTTAAAAGATATTTAATCTCAAATTGTTGTTCTTGCCGTTTCCTCATGGCTAAAACCCTAGTTTTTCTTCTTCGAGTTGTATCAATGGCTTTATTATCCAAATATTCATCTTTGAACCGAAACGACGAACCGTATCTATCACAAAAAATAAATTAGTTTCATCAAATATCATTCTTTTAATTGTATACAATAAAAAACATAATTATGATAGTAACCCTTTATATTGTGTGTATCTTTCAATTCCAAAAATTTGCATCATTTTCTCTCATGGAAGCCATAAAAAGCATCCCTGCGACTAATTCTGGATTCATCATGAATCTGATTTGGCATGTAACATTTCAATTTTTGCTCTTGGCAGTGATTTGGATCGTAGGAAAGTGTCCTGAATCAAACAAATATTTGAATTAATTAGTTGTTGAATTGAATTAAAATGAAATCAAATTTATTTATTTTTTTTCGTTGAAAAAAATGAAATTAATTTTAAGAAGAAATTAATGTCTTACACGAATAAATGATTGAAATTGATTCTTGACAGATTTTTAGAGTCTCTGTCTTTAGTAGGGAAGATGCAGAATAATGCACAAACAAGCAAAGCAGCTATAAATTCCTTCAACCAAACAATAATTTAAAAAAAATGTAAAATAGCCATTTTTTCACTAATTCAGTAAATTCAATGAAAAAACCTGGGACTTTATATGTACTGATATACTTTATTTTATTATTTACCTGACTTAATATCACGATTCCTGAATCTTGTGAGTTCAAAATTCGAAGCATGTAACTTTGTTTATTAAATAATTCATTAGAATTACAATAATGAGCTTTCAAAAGAGAAGCCAGTTTTAGTAAAAGCCCAGCCAGATTCGGAACGACCTCATCGAACCACAATTTTGAGTCCTTCATAAGCTTTGGAAAATATTAGAAAAGAAAATGATTTACTCAATTAATTGCACACAAAGTTGTATTTTACAAAAATAATAAACATGTTGGTTTCTTCAAGAAATAAATATACGAAAAAAAGTATAATTTTTAAAATTGACTAAGTTCCCTAAAAATTGTCACACAAATGTGCGATCTATCTATATTCTGAATTAGGAAAAATTGCAAAAAAGCCCCTGCAATATGCCTGAAGTCACAACAATGTGCGATCTATCTATATTATAGCAATAATGCAGGGCTTTTTTGCAATTTCTAATAATGCAGGGGCTTTTGGTAATTTAGACATAATGCATGTTTTTTCTTTTTTGCAAATTTCCCTTTGAATTAATGACACAAAGAATGCACGGTGCATTATACACCTAGTTATTTCTCATTAATAAAATATTCAAGTAATGTCTAAGTTCTCAACCGAGAGAGAGAGAGAGAGAGAGAGAGCTACCCAGTCAAAGAAGAAAGAGAAACCATAGAAGGCATTGGAAGAAAGAGGAGGCTGTGAAGAGTAGCCTACCGACTCGCGTAAATCACAGATAAAATCAAACAGTTTATCCCTGAGTTGACTTGGCTCACAGGGGGCCCAGTTGCAGGTCTTTCAGAGATTTTTCAGCTTTCTCAGGCCAGAAGAAAGAGAAACAAGGAGAAGAAGAGGTGGTAGCCATGGATACAGGGAGAAACGGTAGGATTGAATTCAGACTCGACATATGATGATCCATTGATGAAACAAGAGAGATAAATGTTAAGACTCGTTGTAGTAACAGAAGAACTTTTTGCCATTTGACCTTACATAGAAAATTCAAAAACGAGCCTTAGCATATCTCCAGTCGTACATACTGGAGATCGCCATTAGTCCTTCGATACTACGTGCTGCCATTTCACATAATCACAGGAGTATAAACTCGTTTCCTTTTGAATTTTCAAAGGAAGCAGAGCAGCACAAACAAAGCAAACCAATCCATCAATGGAGAATCGCTCCGATCTCAACTCAATCCTCCCATTTCTCCCTCTAACCCTCCGCTCCTCCTCTCTCGTCTGGCCAGAGAGAGCGCAGGATTTACTAAACACACTGACAAAGGGCCCCACAGTCAGCCACGTGGCGACCGGCGATTCTCTCTTCGTGTTCGTTCTCGCTCTGCGTGAATCGCTGGGCTTCTCTACGGAGCTTCCTCTCGCGCCGAGCGCCGCCGATGGATTCTCCCGTTTCTTCGATCAGGTCCAGCGCACGCATTAAATGCGTTATTTGACTTTGACTGTCTTTTTGCAACAACTAACAAGTTGAAATAGTTTTAATTGGGCTTGAGTTTAAGATGGACTTGCTCTGTAGGCATATGGGCCATTGAAAAATAGCTTATATTTCTAATATATTTATTGTACACATTTATATCATCTTATATCATGTGCTGAGCTATATATTTTGCAATGTTGCATTTTTTGTATAGTTGACACATATTTGTTATCATAATGTTTTGTATATAATATACCATTTTGTGTATGGTTTACTATACTTGTATTGTAGGTAATTTTATGTTTTAATAAATAAGTGTTTTGGTTATTTTTTTATTTTTTAAATGCTTAGATAATGTCTAGAGAGAAAGCAAAGGTTTGGTTTGAAGAGACTGTACCAAGTCTAGCTAGACTATTACTACAATTACCCTCTCTTTTGGAATGCCATTATTGTAGTTCTGATGAAATATTTGGGCAAATTGGAAACGGGCTCAGAATTTTGAAACAGCAGCAACCAGGCTTTGTGCTTCTCACTCAGGCATGTTATGTTTCATCCTTCTTTTTATTAGTATATATTTATATTTATGTTTTTATTATTGTTGTTATTTTTTATTTCAGGAACTGATATCAGCTTTGCTTGCTTGTGCCCTTTTTTGTGTACTTCCAACCAGCCTTAGGGCTTCAAATAATCTACCAAGAATCAACTTCGATCAGTTATTCGCGTAAGTAACATAAAATCATTTCGCGTTTTCATAAAATAAAATCAATTATCCCTCATTTTTCTTTCTCTTTTGATTATACAGGTATCTTGCTTTCAAGCCAAGGCCGAGCCAACAGGAAAAAATAAAATGTTTAGTTCATTATTTTCAAAGGATATGTAAAGAAAAGCCGACTGGTTATGTTTCTTTCGAAAGAAAGGTGGTCCACCATGGACCAAGTCCAGATAGAATTTCTTATCCTGAAATCAGTTTTTGGAAGAATTCTTCTGCCCCTCTTTGCCCTTTTAAGGTACATTATTAATATATTATTTATTTTATCTCACTTGCTTGAAAGAAAGATACATGTATAATTAGTTTTAATTATTATTATTTTAGGTGTTTAATTCAGGATTAATTGAAGATCAGAATTATGAATCTCTTGAGGTTGATTTTGCAAATAAGTATCTTGGTGGGGGCGCACTTAAAACAGGCGCTGTTCAGGTTCTTTATTCTTTTCATTTTTTTGTAACTAGATAATTAATTGTCAAATATTAATTTTTTTCGTTCTCATTTTTTTAATTTAATCTCCTTTTTTAGGAAGAAATAAGGTTCATGATTAGCCCAGAATTAATTGCTGGAATTCTTTTCATGCCTTGTATGAAGAATAATGAGTCCATAGAAATAATTGGAGCCGAAAGATTCTCCTATTATAAAGGGTCAGTAATTTATTATTATTATTATTGAATAAATTAGTCTGATTTAATGAAATATATTTGTTTTTTTGCGCTGTAGATATGCATCTTCATTTGAATTTACGGGAAATTATTCAGATGAAAAACCATTCGATTCAATGGGAAGAAGAAAAACAAGAATTATCGCTATAGATGCTTTGAGTAGAGTTGGTGTTGCTCAGTATGAAACTGAGAATCTCTTAAGGCACATTTAGTCTTCTTTAAATTAATTAATTATATCACTTATTTATTTATTTTGAATTCTGTTTTGTGATGGATCAATATTTCGTTGTTTTGTTTTTTGAAGGGAGGCAAACAAAGCATTTTGTGGATTCATGGATCAGTCAAAATATCAGATTTACCTCTCTTATTTTCAGGTTATTCATCATTTACTAATATTATATATATTTATATGTTAATGATAATAATTTTCTTTAAAAAAATAAAAAAATATTCCTTTGTTTAACTTACTATATTGAACTAATCAACCCAATTTAATTCAATTACAGGAGAATAGCAATAACATCTCGTTGCAAAATATTGAAACATCAAGTTCAAGTAATTTGGGGTCTGATTCTGACGAGGGTAAAATCGGAATTTCAACTGGGAATTGGGGATGTGGAGCTTTCGGCGGGGACCCACAAATCAAAAGCATTATTCAATGGCTCGCAACATCTCAGGTACTTACTTTTTAAAATATTCCCAAAACACCTTTCTCTTTGAACTAATTAAACTCTTGTTCTTTCAGGCACTGAGACCCTTTTTTCATTACTACTCATTTGAACACCCATCATTGCTCAGGCTAAATCAGGTAATAAGATATTTCTTTGACTTAACAAATAAAAATTTTATAGGGGTGTATATGCAAAATTCCTTAATTTTTTTTGGGTTGATCACAGATTATGCGATGGATATTGGAAAATGGATGGACAGTTGGTGAATTGTGGAAAAAATTAAGTGATTATTCTAGTGAGAGAATTAAAGGCGAAACGGAACTTGGATTCTTTTCTTGGCTGGTACCAGAAGAATCCGGTACCAGTAGCTCAAAATAGATTATCAAATATTTGATGAAAAATATACAAAATTACTTGTTAATATATTGTACTTTACTCTCTGAAAATATTTATCTATGTATAACATAAACAGAGAGAGCTTAATATATTTTGTTCATATGTAATATTTATTTATTTATACATAAATAGTAGTCCTTACATTACACACTTGAAATAAGAATACACCCAATACAAACTTTCAAAAAGAGAAATACATGGCTTTGTCCAGTACACTAGCATTCCACTCTCATATCCTCTCCATTCCGTACAAACACCACACCTCCTCCATTAGCTCCCAATCAAAACCTAACAGTGTACCACAACCTAAATTTCTCTTTACACAGACCATATTTATTTATTTATTTAATAGTAGTAGTAGTAATAACAGTACAATAGTAGTTTATTAGGGCGTATTTCATTATTATTACTACTTCAATTATAATTATTATTATAATCACCGGTAGCAGCACCAGCAGCAGTAGCAGAACAATTAACATTAATATTGTTAAACTTTTTCTTTTTGGGGATGAAACGGCGGGCCCACAAATGCTTCCCATTGGTTAAAAACTTCTTCTTGGCTTCGTCGCCAAGCACTTGAAAAATGGTCTCAATGTGGCGAAAGGTGACGTGCGCATATTGCGGGTCCCGCCTCTCCGCCGGCTCTTCTATGTATATCCTCTCCAAATCGTTCCCATACTCCCTTAAAAATAAAAATTAAGTTATAATAGTAATAATTGGAAAAGATAATAATAATAATTTAACGGAATACATAATATTTATAGAATAATAATAATGAAAAAAAAAATAATAATTTAAACAATACATGATAGTAATATGACAATAATAAAATAATAATAATAATTGAATTTATAGAAATACATAATATCGATATAATGATAATAATTTATAGAAATACATAGTATGAATATAATAATAACAATAATTTAACAAAATACATATTATAATAATAATAATAATAATAATAATAATAATAATAATAATAATAATAATAATAATAATAATAATAAATAATTTGGAAAAATAATTGCAATTACATTCCTAGAGAAGTAATAAATTAGTTGGAAACATACAAGGAGAAAAAGTAATAGATTTCTTCGGTATTCAAAGGCCATCCGTTTGAAAAGGTGACGAAGAGAGTCCTCTCATCAGGGTGAATATCCTGCTGACTAGGTGAACCCACTATGAGCGGGTTCGGTAAAGTGTTTAAAATTACGGATTTGCCCCTGGCTTCCAGTATATTTTGAGTGGTAGAAAGGGGAAGAGTTGAGGGATTGAGGGGAGTGTTTGGAGCGCTGAAACTGCTCTGTTGGGGTAAGTAGGGGAGTACAGAGGCGTTTTGATTGGTTGGTATGTTTTTGGTATAATTTGTCGGTGCGGAAAAGCTTCTTGTTAGACTGTTTGTAATTGTGGAGCGGGAAGAAGGGAAGTAAGCTTTTGCCGTAGGAGATAGTTCCTGTACATTTTGTACATTTAGCTTACGCTCATTAAATTAAAAATTAAATTAAAAAATATTGTGTGAATATGAATTATTAAAAAATAACTGATATATAAAAAAATAATTTTGAGCAAGTTATTTACATTGCGTGGCTGAGTTTGTGTTTTTTCTAAACCTCCGTGATTGTAAACCCCAAGTGGTGAGTAGGCTTGAGTAGTGCATAATTCTGTCATCTGATTTATATAATCCTGAAATAACCACATAATTAAAAAAGGAAGTTGTATATATTGTTGATTGTAATTCTAATGCTCAAACAAATAAGTAAAATAGTTGTAATATATGGAAAAATAATTTCGCAAAATATAAATTGTGAATTTGCACCTGTGCAGCATTAGTTCCATCTTCTATGTTGGATGTGTAGGCGCTTGCTGAAGAGGGCTCTGGTAAATCCGTCAGAAGATCCTAAAATAAGCAAAATTAAAATCATTAATTTGTAAGAATTATATCAAAGGAAAAATAATATTATGTAAAAGAGAGATTTAGATTCAAACATCTGGTAAGTTGTTAATCACATCTTGAGTTTGCATGCTGGCTGACCTTCCTAAGTAAGATCTCATTGCAGATGACTCAAGATCCTAAAAATATAATTGATTTGATATATAAATCCAAAGTTGGATATAAGAAGAAAAGAAGAGAGGATAGAAATATATAGTAAGTTGTTTACATTGTGGATTTGAAGGTTGGATGTCCTTCCAATTCCGCCGCTAGATGAGTAAGATCTTGATACAGATGGTTTTGTTATTTCCCTCAAAAGATCCTAAAAATTAAATAAAAGTAATTTGATTATTCGTTAAAAGTTATAATTCCCATAAAAAAGAAAGGAATATGACATAACAATTCAAGATAAATTGTTTTGAAAGACACAACAATTTTATAGATCAGCTTAATTAATTATAGTTGTTTACATGGTGAGTTTGCATGGGTGCAGTTCTTCCAAAACCATTGTTGGATAAGTAAGCTTTTCTAGAAGCTGACTCGCGTATGTCTGGCAGAAGATCCTAAAACACACAAGAAAAAAATATACATAAGACTTCATAGATTCATGATTGTAGAATTTTTTTTTCATGCAAGCACAAGTAATTAATTAGGAATTTTGTAAATTTATACTCTTATTGAACTATTTATGGTGCCTTTATTACTCAAAAGGGAGAGTTGTTTTTTTCTAACTAAACAATCGAGTGTCGTTTTGCGAAGGAGTGTCGTTTTGTTAACGACAAAATAAAATAAAATTATTCTCAAGAAGCGACAATTATAGATTAACGACTAGTAATTTTGTTCACTTCTCCTTTATTACGCCAGAACATTTGAAAGGAACTTCGCGCTTAAAAGTTTTGATCCATCTCTCCAATTTCAACAAACCTATACATAGAAACCTAATAGCCCCTTTATGGAAATTATCAGGTTTTCGCACATCAAAAGACACCTCGAAAGAACACAAATTAGAGCTTTATTTGGTGCGCATCGATTAGATCTTCCGCTCAAATTTGAACGAATCTTTCCTAATTTCCCTATTCTAACAAAAACAAATAAACCAATTCTCTTGATAAAATCAACATTCCAATACAAAAATAGATCTACAAAAACGAAAATCACCTCAATAGTAAGCGCTTCCAATCGCTTCTTAGCCTTCTCGAGCTCGGCCTTATCTTTGATATCATCAAAGGCTTTGTAGCAAACTTTGTTCAAGTAATGATTCACCCCCGCGATCGCCCTCTCATTGAAACTATTACTCGTCCCATTCATAATACACTCACTCGCTCCTTTTAGGTAATTTTCTCCTAACAAAGAAACAGCCATGAGACCTGGGTCTGTGAAGGTTTTGACTCGTCTAATTATATCAGTATTTGCAGTCTCTTGGAGCCATAGCCAAAAGGCGATGATCTTCATTGCCATTGAAGGGTCGATTTCGAGCTTGAATACCATTCTAGAGTAGACATCTCGTTCGGAGGAGTAGAAAGAGTGAAGGACTTTAATGCCGATATCAGAGGCGGAGTCCATAGCTTCAGGGGGAGAAACACAGAAAGGGAAAGATAATTGATGCACTCATTCAATTGTGGAGATTTATAGGGAAAGATTTGAGTTCTCTTACACATTAAACACTGCAATTATTAAGTAGACTACGTCCAACATTTCATGCCTTTGTTACATCCAACCGGCAAATTAGTAACGGTATAACACGAATGCAAGTCATAATTACTGGTCTGGTTCACCAGTTTGGAACTAGACTCGTTCTATGAAGACTCATTTTTCTCCGACAAAACGGATTTAACACTTGGCAAAAAATGCAAAAAGAGAAGTGGAATCTTCCCACCTCACACGAGACGGACATGGAGCACCACCTATACAAGTCAAAATATCAAAAGTGGGTCCCACAAGTCAGAAGTTCTGGTGTATGTTGATCCTCATGGACCGGGTTCAGCCAAAACTTTTAGCATATTCGTTCAAGTCACGCGAGGAAACCTCTTGCTTTGCAAAACAGGAAACAAGGAGAAAGAGAGAAGGTGATGGCCAATTGTTGAGCCATGTATTAAATGCACAGAAGGGTGAGAAAAACACACGGGTGGCACTCTGTGAGTAGAAGCGACAAAAATGGAATAACGTCTTTTAGGCTTCCTTTTGAAGTGTTTGGGTAATTTTTTCGTACCGACAATTTTCACCAATATTTACTAGCATATCTATAAGGCTCCTTTCAAGAAAAGATTTACTGGTATATCAGATAAGAATAAATCTTTGTAAAATGTCGTAATGTGAGAAGTGGTTCCGTTTCTTTTCTTTTCAGCAAGATTAGGGTTTAGATAACAACAATCGAAAAAGGTAAGTACCATTAAAATACGAAAAAGGAGGGACTAATTGTGAAATATTCCATTACTTCAGGCTACAAAGTAATTCTCACATAAGGTCATATCTCAAAATTAAAATCACAACAGATTAAATTATACCCCTAATATAATTATCATATGGAAAATAAAATACATTATCTGGCACTAAATATGGGTCCAGCATCTGCACTGGATTGAGTTCTTCTCGTATACTTTATTAAAATCCCTTCGAATGACAAACCAGGCACTCTCAAATCCCTACATTAAATGCCAACAAAATATATACAAAATTCAGTCAAAACATATTAAATTGCATTAATTGATCACATAAAATGTTCATACATTCCACACTTCATTATTTTTCAATTTACTACTGGTGCCAAGTTCCTTCATTCAAGTACTAATTTCTAATTTTAACAAAAAAATTATAACCAAAATGTACCTTATATAGGGCTCAAGATCTTTCCATTCCCATTTTGCCCTTTCTTTAAACAACAATTTGAACCGGTCAAATGGAGACAAAGGCAAATCCTTCACGCTAAAACCCTTAATCCAATTCTCAGCCCCAATTTTCTCAAACAAAACCTCTCCTTGAAGCATTTCCAAGTCAAATCTCATCCCTTTTGGCTCATTTTTCATTAATTTCGCTACAAAACCTTCCAATCTCATTTTGCCTCCATTCATGCCCAAAACCTGTTCGGCAAAATGCACGCATACTTTTTTCTCATCTAAACCCCACAAAATATTTTTATTTTCTTCGCTCTCTTTTTGGACCCTCGAACCGAATATTTCTAAACAGTGTTTTACGATTGTGGAATTAAATCCGTCTGATTCCATTACAGACAGAACCTCTGTTTCTACAAGCGCATTTAATGGCCAGTCATGCAAAACCGAATTCGTCAAAACCATATTCAAAACATTATTAATAGATTTCTTATCAACAATTCTCCAAAACCCGTTAATCTCTACAGCCGAAAGGGCTCTCAATCCTTCCCTTAACTCCTCATCACTCGCTTGAACCAAGCCAATCAAATCACGCCATGTGTACAACCCTTCTTTACCAAACCCTCCTTCTAATTCTTCCTCCTCTTCCTCTAGCTTGTAAAGCCTCTGTTTTAAAATACTTCGCAGTTTGTCGAGTCTAGGCGCGGTTCGAACCAGTTCTATACAGCCTGGCGCGACCTTCAACACAGATACTGAGCTTAATGGGTCGGATTCTGAGCTTAACGGGTTTGGATTCGGATTACCGGGCGGAATTAGAAACATGGAATTTGAAGTGCCGACGAATTTCATAGCATACGTTGAAGAATTAGAGCACAACACAGCTTCTTCTTCAGGCCGCCCTCTTACTGTAACCCTAAAATCATAGAAAAAGAACGAAAAAAAGGAAAAATTGTGAGATATAAGGACTTCATTGCGAATAGAGATAACTCCGGGGGTGAAAGGGGAAAATGGGGGAACTTACCGGCCGAGGAGCAGATCGGAGAGGAGAGCGTCGTCGGAAGCTTCTAGAAGGACGACGTCATCGTGCGGCCCGAACTGCTCGTGGTACGTCACTGTGACGGATCCGCCGGGGCCCACTGTCAGAAGAGATTCAGCTCCGCCGCCGGCGAACTCGCCGCGCTTCTCCTCCATCTCCTTGAGCCTCGAGGCTTGAAGCGCGGGAAATGTGAGAAACTGGTGAGTTTTCGCGCTTTTTCTGCCCGTTTGTTTCTTTCACATTTGTTTTGTTTCTAATTTTTGTATAGCGGTTGAGATGTTGAATTGAGTTTTAAGATTTTGATCGGATTATGTAATGGGCTAAAATTTATCTGGGACTATACAAAATTGTTTTTTCTTAATAGTTGGGCTATATAAATTTTTTTCTTAATAGTTGGGCTGTATAAATTGTTTTTTTCTTAATAGTTGGGCTGTATAATTGTTTTTTTCTTAATAGTTGGGCTGTATAATTGTTTTTTTTCCTATAGTTGGGCTGTATAAATTGTTATTTTATTAAATGGGCAAATTTTTTCAAGTCATTTTTTCACTTTTTCTTTATAACTAAACGATCGAACGGTCCATATCAAACCACATCACCCCATCCAACGGTCACGAAAATGGGGTGACGTGGCCTCTTAAAACCCCTCCCTTGGATGCTAGAATTTGGGGGGGGGGGGGGGGGGGGGGAATTTCCAAACACAATAAAGTCAATTCCAGCTGAATAGAAAAAAAATCTCATTAATTTTCTCATGTCTTCACAATTACATGAAATCAAAATCCCATAAACTACTGACTAATAAGCCTAAAGTATACTGTGGAATGCCTCGGCTCTGCGAACTGATTACAAGTAAAAGATACTAGAACTCGTGGCAGCACAACTCCACTTGATTCTCTTTCCGGACCAAATCTGACACGGTTCTTGGAAAGAGACGGCGTCCAGTCGGCTCGGCGCCATGAAACACTAATCACCTCATCAGCCGACCGGAACTCCTTTGATCCTCGGTCTTCGCACCACAGGCTCTTCAACTCAACTAACTTTTCACCGCCCATCATCACCGTCATAGGCGCATACTTGCTCGGCTCTATCTTGACGGAAACTTCTCTCTCTCTGCCTCCGAGACTTATGCTCGTAGCGTACGGTCGACCTTTCAGGTCAACCGTGTCCTCCCGCATAGCGGGGTTATAATGACTGTTGCAGCCTTGGTTTTCCGCTTGGCGGAAATGCTTATATGCCTCTTTTGGCATATCACCTTCTAGAACGATCACCTCGCCTTGAACAGCAATTGCAAAGTAGTAACGGGAAGCCGGTTGTGCATCGCCTCTCATTCGGAACTTGGAGCGACTCAAGTCCCAGGCCAAGTCGACTTGGCATGGCGGTTCGTAGATCACCCGCTTGACATGGAATTGCCTTACGCCATTTTGTTGGCCTGCGTCAGACAGCTTGATCTTGTGAGTAAAGACCCGGCGGCCTTTGTTCTCACGAACCGAGAGGAAAATCTCGGTATTGAGCGTGACGCCCCTTGCGAGGCGCGACCAGGTCAGGATGACCTGGCCGATATGTGTCTCATATTTCGTGATCCTCTGGTGATTAATGCCTTGTGGTTTCGGATTGTTACCACCAAGGCAACTCGGAATGAGTCTTTTGAGCATGTTCATGTTGGAAGGGTTGCAAAGAGGTTTTTAGATTTGATTGATTGTGTGAGAGAGAGAGAGATAGAGGTTTTGGTGCAAGGAATCTGGTGAGAAATGGCCATGTTTTTATACACAACGCAAGGAAGATACGAGAATGAGAGGCTTGTGTGATGTTGTCCAAATTTAGTTAAGATTGAACTTAATTTAGATTCCATGCCAATTCACAAGTTTCAAACTTAGTTCAATCCTTTATTTAGGTTTCATGTCTGGGCCTTACTGTAGTTTAAATAATATTATAATATCACATTAATGAAAATTCATATGAAAAATTATAGTGTTATTGTTTATAAAATCGGGCTGACACGCTTATAATGACATGAACAATTTTCGTCTTAATTTTCAATAAAGAAGTAAATAATTAGATTTATGGTAGTCTATATTTTTGTGAAGATGACAGCTAGTTTCAATTTTGGACCCCTTCATTGAAATTCATGTTTAGAGCCTCTTTGGTTTTGTTGTCAAATGCATTTGAAACACAAAGGCCATGAATGATAACTTCCCTAGTAAATATTAGTAGTAGAACGTTTTGAACCATATAGAATTATTCGGAAAGCAGATGTGCAAAATATTGTAGTGTAGACATTCAGTCCTTTGATACAAAAGAATATGCAAGAGAGTTCTCAAAACAAAGATTTTTGAGTTTTAAATCAAATCCAGTACTTGATCAAATCCAGGTTCTAGATTCCAGTTCAAACCTCAAATTGTCATATTCATATTTTCAAAGAGTTCATGTTCCTCTGCGTTCCATAGAAATTCATCTTCAGATTATCCTTTTAATTTTAGGAACAAAGAAACATTTTCAATATTATTGGTCTAATTATGAGTTCACTGATTAGCCTGGTTTAAGTGTAAATATTTTCTAGTTTGACAGGCTTAAACTGATTAGCCTGGTTTAGAGTAAATATTTTCTTGTTTGACAGGCTTAAACAATGTTTACCGTGGGATCAAATATTTCATGTACGATTTTACTATGGGATATATTCTCTAATAAAATACAGTTTCTCAAAACAATTACATTCCAAAAACAACAAATCTCCTATAGTAAAAATGAGGTATTGTTCCTTATTTTGCCCTATTGGGACGTATAATTTGAATTGCTAGTGTAATTGCTTTGAGGCAAAATCCAAGTAAAGAAACCGAGTTTTGTTTCTCTTTTAAGTCTTTGAGACGCATATTCAATCAGTATTTGCCACAAATCACTGACCGTCCATTTATGATCCATTATCCATTCTGTCACCTACACCAAAATTAACACAAATGTTAATATTTCCAAAAAAAAAGGAAAAAAAATAAATAATTTTTTTTCAATTTTTTTGTTATGTGCAAATATACCTCTTGAAGCCTTTGTAAAGAGGGTTCTTCAAATGTGTAGTAATGCATGAAAGGCCTGCAAGCCTACATAATTAAAAGTTTAACATGATATAATAAAGATATAATCATATATATTATTAATTGATAAATGAAATTTTTTTAATAAAAAATAAAACCTGAGAGGCAGCAAGCCATTGAATAATACTTTTAATTTCAGGATCTCCACCAAAAGCACCACATCCCCAATTTCCAGTTGAAATTCCTATTCTCTCATCAATTTCCATTAATTCATTATTTCCTTTTCCACATTCAAATTTTGAATTATTTGAACACGAATTTTCCAAGTCATCAAATGTTTCAGAACTCCCCTGAGAATAAATAATGAGTTTGCATGAGTTAATTAATGCATAAAAACAAGTTTAAATATTGTTATTTTTTAAAAGATCATGAAATTTGGAAAAATTACAAATTATTACTAACCTGAGAATTTCCAACATTATGTTGATAATTCAATTGTGTCAAAAAACCGCACAATGCCTTGTTGGCCTCCCTGTTCAAATTTGTTTGTCAAATTAAAGCAAATTATTTTATTATTTAAAAACTTCAAGTTGACAAAATAAAGAAACTTACTTCTAACCAATACAAAATAAAAAGTAATTTAAAAAAATAATAAATAAATACCTTAAAATGCACCTAGTTTCATATTGTGCTATTTTTGGACCGTACAAAGCATCAATTGCAATAATTCGCGTTTTTCTCCTCCCAATTAAATCAAAAGGTTTTGTATCAATATAATCCCCAATAAACCGAAACGAAGAACCATATCTATTCAAAACAAAGAAATAGTGTGAATTAAATTCAAAGAAATAATAAATTTTTGAATAATAATTTAATAAATAAATACCCTAAATATTTTGAGAATCTTTCGACTCCAATGATTTCTATGGATTCATTATCTCTCATTCCAGCCATAAAAAGCATGCCTATGATTAACTCTGGATTTATCATAAATCTTATTTCCTCCTATTTATCAAAAAATAATAATAATTAATTAAATAAATAAACAGTATAAAAATCTAGAACCCTAATTCGAAACCCTATTTATCAAAACATGAACCACTCATTTTTTACAGATATAGTAATTATTTCGAGTTAATTTAACAAAAAGATGAAATGCAGCTATCTAATAAACAAGTAAGACTCTACAAGTTTTTTCAAATTAGGAATAAAAGGACCAAAATGCAAAACTACCTATTTAGGGTTTAAGAAATAAAAAACCTGCACACAGCCTCTTGAAAGAGCACCGCCTCCTAAATACTCATTTGCAAAATCAACCTCAAGAGCTTCATATTCTTGATCCTCTATAAACCCTAAATTTACCACCTTTAAAAAATTCAAAAAATAAAAAAAAAAAATTTATATTTTACTCAATTATAAAACAAAAAATATCGAAAGATTAAGTTTTAAATTAGGTAAATTTGCACAACAGCCCTTTCATTATTTTTAAATTACAAGAATAGAGGTTTTTTTTTTTGCAACTTTTAGTAATTTAGGGGCCAATTTAAGCATAATGTATGGACGTTTTTGTAATTTTCCCTCTAAATTATTACCTTAAAGGGGCATAGAGAGGCAGTGGAATTATTCCAAAAATCAGACTCAGGGTAGTAAATGGTAGAGCTAGAGCTCTTTTGATAAGGAAGAACTTTGCGCTGAAATGAAATAATACCATTTGTTTGGGTATTTCTGCAAATTCTCTCAAAGTAGTGAATTAAGCACTTGACCTTGTGCTCTTGACAATGTTTCGAATCATATGGAAGCGTCCTGAAAATAAATAAATAAATAAATAAATAAAGGATTTTTATATATATGACCCTGAAAGTTTCTGAAATAGATCAATAAAGCAGTTTAAAAAGAAATATCTTACGCAAATAATTGGTCAAAATTTATAATCGGTAGATGTTTTGCGTTTCTATTTTTTGTAGGGAAGAGACAGAATAATGCACAAGCTAGCAAAGCTGCAATTAATTCCTACAATTACAAAATTAAAAAGAATAATCAAAATAAACATGATTAAAACACTATAAATCAAACTAAGACTCAAAACTTGCCTGAGTTAGAAATACAATGCCTGCATCTTGAGAATTGAGAATCCGAAGGCCAGAAAATCTCTGACCGGAAAGTTCGTCGGAATTACGATAATGGCATTCCAAAAGAGAAGGCAATTTTAGTAATAATTTGGCTAGACTTGGCACAGTCTCTTCAAACCAAACTTTTGCATCCATTCTAGATACAAGCTGATCAAAAAGAAAAAAAATCATTATGGAAATATACAACTTACATGGCCGTATAAACAAAATTATAACCAAACGAAGGATTTTATTACTTGGTCGAAGAAAAGAGAGAAGCCGTCGGGGGCTTTGGAGGAGAGAGAAGGCTGCGAGTAGAGCTCCATCAAATCCCTCAAATCCAGAATGAAGTCGAACAGAACCTCGCCGGAGTCCACGCGGCTGACGGCGGGGCCCATCGACAGCGCCTTAAGCGAGTCCAGCGCTCGTTCCGGCCAGGCGAGGGAGGAGGCGCGGAGGGTCAGAGGGAGGAAGGGGAGAATTGAGCTGAGATCTGCTCGATTCTCCATTGAAGAAAGAAGGTTGCAACGGAAGGACGGAGAATCAGAGGAGGAAGAAGAAAGGTGACTGGAGGGAGAGACTTTTTGTTTCGTGGTTGATTTTACTTATTTGCGCTTTAAAAGGTTTAAATAAGTTTGTTTGTAGTCTGTTAGGGTGGATATGAAATAAGAATATCATAGGGGTGGGTATGCAAATTACTAGATCAGATTCAGAACAGAAGTCAGACTTCAGAGTCTGATAATCGGGAATCAATTTCCGGGTTAGCAGACGTAGATAGATTAGAGGGGATTCAAAAACCGGGAATCCAATTCCTGAATGTTCTGTGCTTCCTCTATTTTTCGCTCTTGAGAGAGAGTATCAAATCCTGAACTCAGTATAGGCAATTATATATTTAACTGTAATTTAAACAAGAAATAAAAAAAATATTTTTAAATTTAACTGTAAGCATGTTCAAATTAAAAAAAATCAAAACTCAAATAATCATATATATACCAAAAATCATGTCAATATAAACTACAACATATGACCTAATTGCCCTTCATCCTTCATAATTACAAAAAGGTCCCCCAAAACCCTATAAATCTCATCCGTTTCAGGATGTCTCTCATCTTTTGCAACAAAATAATGCACTTTATTCTTCACTTCAATCCAACTAAAACCCGCCGTTTTTCTCAACCCTAATTTGTCTAAATACTTTCTCTCTCTACTCGCCTCGTCCCACTCGCCATGCATTGAATACAAATTACTCATCAAAACATAACTCGCGCTATCATTTTTCGACAAACTTTTTATTTTCTCAACCGCTAATTTTCCAATCTCCAAATTTCCGTGCAATTTACAAGAGGCCAATAAAGTCTTCCATATCGAAATGTCGGGCTCATGAATCATATTATTTATCATATATAATGCTTCTTCAATCCTCCCATTTCTGCCCATTAAATCTACCATACAAGCATAATGAGAATTTGTCGGTACAATTTTATAATAATCCATCATGAGTTCAAAATACATTTTTGCTTCCTCTACAATTCCCCCATGATTGCATGCAATTAGAATAGCTAGAAAAGTCGACTCGTCCTGTAAATTACCATTTCGCACCATCATATTAAATATCTCAAATGTTTTTATAACATCGCCATGATTAGCATAACCATGAATCAAAGAATTCCACGATGTAATATCATGAACAAACATTTCATCAAACGCCTTTTTAGCCTCATTAATACACCCACATTTACTATACATATTAATCAACGCATTTCCGCCACATAATCCCTTATCAAACCCTAATTTTAACACGAGGCCATGAAATTGTTTACCTTGGTCAAGAATCGTTAGATTTGCACATGAACTTAATGCACTAGACATAGCATAATCACTAGGGGTAAAACCGTAAAAATGCATCTCACAAAGCGCTTTGACCGATTTTAATTCAAACCCGGCTTTGAAATAACTAGACACGAGAGTTGACCAGGAAACCAAATCCCGGTTTTTAACCCTTATAAATAATGTTTCAAATTCATTCACATGGCCAATTCTACCATACATGGCTATTAATGAATTTATTACACGGAGGTCCGAAATAAAATTGTATTTAATAATCAGTCCTTGAAGTTGTTTCCCAAATTCGATTGATTTGGGGGAAAATCCACAAGCGGCTAAAGCAGTTGAAAATGTGAATTCATTTGGAATTATTCCTTCTAAAATCATGGAAATGAATGATTTTAGGGCAGAATCAAATTGGTTGTTTTTGACATAACATGAGATGATTGAACACCACGTGACTATATTTCTTTCTTCGATATTTTGAAATATGATTTTGGCCATTTCAAATTCTTGGTTTCTTGAGTAAAAATCAATCAAGGCGGTTGAAGAGTATATATTATTACTAATTCCGTTTTTAATCATGTAATTATGAATTTGTTTCCCAATTTGGGGGCCACATGCAGTGAGAATACTCGTAATAGTAAACTCATTTGACTCAATTCCATTTCTCAACATTTGAATAAAGAGATATATTGCAGGCTCAAATAACTCATTATTGCAATATCCTGAAATTAGAGCAGTATAACTAACCAAATTCAGCTCTGACATTTCATCAAACACCTTTTGTGCATTTTCCATCAAATTACATTTTGAGTAGAAGTCAATCAGAGTATTTCCAGTCCAAATATCATTAATCAGCCCTAATTTCACAATCAATGAGTGTAAACTCTCGCCAGACCATACAGAATTCATACCTGTACAAGCTTTAATAGCAGCATTTAATGAGAAATTATTGGGTATAATCCCACTTTCAAGCATTTCGCAAAACAGAGAGAACCCAAAATCATACAGACCATTTCGCACCAATCCAGATATAACTGAAGTCCAAGTGACTATATTTCTCTCAGGCATTTCATCGAACACCTCAAACGCATCGTCAATTCGATTGCATTTCATTAATAGATTCACAAGCATGGATTCAAGTACTACGCCAGGTTGAGTCCCCATGCTTTTCATCTCTCCGTAAAGATCAACGGCTTCTTTAGGCCGGTCTGATTCTATAAGAACTCTCAGTTTCTGTGTGTGTGAGTGTGAGTGTGCAGAGATACCATGCTTACAAGATGCTTGATGAAATGTTTTGGCTATTGCAAGGTTTTGAAAGGAGCTCTTTGGTTTTCTGAAGCACAATGGAGTTTGAGCTTGAGCTGAAGAGGAGGAAGAAGAAGAAACTATCATTTTCATTTTCTTTTTCCTTTTCTTTGAATATAAGCTTCTTTTTCCTTTTTTTCCTCTCTTCTCCAAAGTTATTCTATCTTTTGACGAGTCGCTATTACACATTTACACTTGATAGGGAAGGGATAAGGAATATTTCCAAGTAAGACCCCTTTCAGAATCCAGGATTACATTTCAGAAATATCTCGGAAATGAAATCCTGGATTTTGTAATGGGGTCCTTCTTGCTAAACGTCCGATCTAAATTGAACGGTTCAGATTAATTATTTGACAGGATATCTCAAGTTTTTAGAAAATGGAGAGGAGTGATAATATTTTCCCTCGTCAAAAATCAACGGAAAAAACAGAGACACGTCAAAAGCTGAAAATACTTAGAAAGATTCTTTGCTCAATTAAATAAACAAAAACAAAGAAACAAAAAAAGGAAGAAGGAACTCAATTTCTTAATTTTAAACAAATATCTGCTTCAGAGGTCAAAGTACTCAGCCAGCTTTAGACCTGAAAAACCAAAATTTTCAACAAAAGAATAAGAGAAAAACCCAACTTTTATATACCACAAACAGAGCAAAAGGAGTCTTTTTTGAGAGATGGCTGGAACTGGAAGAGGATCAGCATGGGGAGAAGAAGAATATGAGTATCTGATTAAAGTAGTTTTGATTGGTGATTCTGGCGTGGGAAAATCGAACCTTTTATCGCGATTTACTAGAAATCTTTTCTCCTTGGATTCCAAATCAACGATTGGAGTTGAATTTGCTTCTAAGACCGTTCAGGTAATTTCTGAAGAATATTTCTTTTTCATTGTAATTTCGGCAATCTTTTGGGTGTTTTTGTAAAGAATTGTTATTGAAGTGTTTTGTGGTAAGACCCTGTAAGAACGAGATATTACGCATACAACCTTTAAAGAGTAAAAGTTCTCATGAATTGAGGTAAATTTGTTTTAAATGAGGGGTGATTACACTTGAAGGTAATTAATTAATTATTCAAATGAGACAAGTGAGCTAAATTTAATTCACATAATTGAAGATCCATTGATGAATTTGCAAATTATCTTTTAATCTTTCTTTTTAGAAAGTCAACTCTCACATGATCTTATCAGTTTGACCAGATTATCATGACATAAAATATAGCCCCACCATTTATTTTTCCTTCATTAATTAGGTGGAGGGCAAAACGGTAAAAGCACAAATATGGGACACAGCAGGTCAAGAGCGATACCGCGCGATAACAAGCGCATATTATCGGGGAGCCCTTGGCGCTATCTTAGTCTACGACGTGACGAAACAAAACACATTTGAAAATGTCAAAAGATGGTTGAAAGAACTACGTGATCATTCGGACCCAAACATAGTTGTCATGTTGATAGCCAACAAAACCGACTTGAGACACTTACGTGTGGTCCCCACCGAAGATGGGGCCCAGCTGGCGGAGCGAGAGGGGTTGAGCTTCATCGAGACTTCTGCGATGGATTCTACCAATGTTGAAAAAGCGTTTCATATTATATTGGGTGAGATTTACCGGGTGATTAGTAGGAGGACTCTTGCGAAGCAGGAAAGCCTGAATAAGGTTACGGAAGGGAAGACTATAGAGATTTCTGCGACTGAGACTGGGGGTTACAGAACGAGATGTTGTTCTGGTTGAGTCGTAAAAGAAGATGGTTTAATGAGTTATTTGCAGTTTTACGGTCTGAATTAGTTTTGGGATTGTGTGGGTTTGTGTGGATTTTTTGTTGTATATGTGTATGTAGATATGCGGGATTGGATGTGTAATTTTATGTGTTGAGTGTTTATTTGAGCTAAAACAATTTTTACGAATTTAGCATTTGGTTTTAATTTTTTAATTACCTCGGATCTCTTTGTAAATTATGGTCGAAAATAATTAATACGATGAAATGCCGCATAATTAGACAGTTGTCGAAATTGCGTGAGCTGTTTATCTCAAGTCATACACTAAACATCTGAACCACTATTTATGTACTCTTGAAAATAATGAAAGTATAATTAGGAACATATATGAAAGAGGTTGCAATTGATGTCAAATAATAACATTTGCAAATGGTCTCATGGCTTAGTGGTAAGTTATATTGCTTGAGATACAAGAGCTCATGAGTTGAATTTCCATATACACTAATTAAGCAATTTTCCTTTCGTTCTTATAAAATAATTCTCACTTCAGGACTTAAAAAAATAAAAACATATATGAACGCACGTTTTTTCAAATATATGACCCTTTCAAAGAACAATATAAAAAGATTCAGAAAAAGTCAGCTTATTTAGTTAATATAAAACAAATATTGAGAGAAGAGCAGTGACGAAGCTTGAAATCGGTTTTGCAAAAATATTAGAGGGGCCGATACATAGTATTCAAATTTTGTTTCCAATAAAATATACTAGAATTCCACTAATATATACTAATTTGTTATAAATTTTGGGGGCCATAGCCTCCTTCGGTCTCTATATAGCTGTGTCACTGGAGAAGAGGGAAGCAATCTCTTAATATATAATTAACATTTAATCAACTCCGCTCTAAAAGGGGGAAGGTTAGAATTTGGAAAGAAGGAATTGTTTGAGGATGACTGAAAAGGGTCAAGGATCCATCGTCAAGTAAAAATGAAGAGGATTATGGTTATCTGTTCAAGATTGTTATGGTAGGTGATTCTGGTGTTGTCAAATCGAATCTTGTCTCGCGCTTCATGGAAAATCAATTTTGTTCGAATTCTGAACCCAGAGTTGGAGTCGAATTAGCTACCAAATTAGTTAAGGTACCTGGCAAAGAATTTTTTTTTTACCTTTTAATTTAGTGCAATTTGGCTCTCAATAATGCTTTTCTTCCTAGCTAGGTGGACGACAAAGTAATAAAAGCAAAAGTATGGGACATAGCAGGTCAAGAGCGGTACCGAGCCGTAAATATTGCGTACTATCATACTATTAGTATACGATGTGAATATATGAGCACTTTCGAAAACGTGATGACCAAAAAGCTGAAACAAATACGTGAATGTGCCGACTCAAGAGCAGTCGTAGTATTAGTGGCCAACAAAACCGACTTGACAGAATTACGTGGTGTAGTCCCCACAGAAGATGGGGGTGCATTGGCAAACGAGGAGGGCTTGCTTTATATGGAAACATCCGTTTCGACTTGATGAATGTAGAGAAGATGTTTCAAATAATGGTGACTGAAAGTTTTCATTCTATGAGCAAGATTGAGCCAATTAGTGAAACGGCAGTTTCCGAGCAAGATGCTTGATTTAATGAGTTGTTTTGAGTGTTTATTTGTGTTTTATTTGGATTGAATGTGTGACATGAAGTGTTTGGCTATATGCATTGCATGGGTTGTCTGTTTGGATGGTTTTGTCACGGTTATTACATGTATTCTGAACTACATTAATTCAAACATGGAGTGTTTAGTCATGTGGTAAACCAATTTTAACTAAAATTCAAATTTTAACCTACACACAAATTTATTTAAATAAAATTCAAATTTTGACTAGATTAAAATTTTGACTAAATTTAAATTTATACCAATTTTTATTTCATATGTGGTTGTAAATTATTTTTTTTTTATGCTCAACCCACTATTGGGGTTTTGAGAGACTTGCTAAATAAATTTTAATTTTGTTTATCACATCAAAACTCTATATAGGAGAAAAATTCATTCCATTTTTACGTACCACACCAAATTTCAATATGTCAACATTAGTGGGAGATGGATAAAAGGATATTCATCATGATCCCATTTTTCTATGCATCAAATTCTTCAAAAATTAAAAGATAAAATTGAAACATGGATTCAACTCAAAATCTATTTTAACCGAAGATGAGTTCTGAGTAGTAGCCTATAGCGACCTCTATATACAACACACACCTAGAAGAAAAACAAAACTAAAAGATAGACAGAGAGCTATTAAGTAAGCCGAGAAAGAAAAGCCAAAACAGAACAGAAGCCTGCACACATGTCATTCCCTCACAATGCATGCATGACATCTCTCTAGTCACTACATCCTCTCTCTGTTCTTATCTCCTTCCTAATCATAACGCATACAATAGTTTAACTCTCTCTTTCTCTATCAACAAAAAAAAAATTCACAGTTGATCGATCATCTTGAATTCCTCTATCAATCAACCAACACATATAAACATCACTAACAAAATATAGAAACAAAATGGAGTATTTATTGAACAGTCTGATGAATGTGGTGGTGCCGCCTGCCAGCATGGTGATGATGGCCTTTGCTTGGCCGACTCTCTCGTTTCTAAGGGCGGCAGAGTGGGCCGTCAAAACCTTCTTTCGAGAGGATATGGAGGATAAAGTCGTGTTGATCACCGGTGCCTCTTCTGCAATTGGAGAGGTAAAATAATCATTTAATTAGTAATTGCCTATTATATATTTTTTTTCTTATTTCTCTCAATTTTTGTAGGAATTGGGTAGTAAACCAAAGTGGCAAAATTGCAAGAAAATTGCCGTTTTTTTTATTTTAGTTCATAACTATCTTTACAATTTCTGCCCAAATTTATTAAGTTGGTGATTACGAGTATGACTGGATGGTTAACTCAATTAAAAATGAATGTTGTGAATAAATAATATTTGTTTATGTGGGTTAAAAATGCAGCAAATAGCGTATGAATACGCGAGGAGAAAAGCCAATTTGGTTTTGGTGGCGAGGAGGGAGCATAGGCTGTTTGGGATCAGAGAGAATGCGCGAATTCTCGGTGCGAAACAAGTGCTTGTGATTGCGGCTGATGTGGTGAAGGAAGAGGATTGCAGACGGTTCATCAGCGACACAATCAGCTACTTTGGCCAGTGTTAGTTTAAATCAAGACTTAGTTTCTTTGTATGTCATGAGTGTTAAGTGAAATGCACTGTGGTGGTGAAAAAACTGGTGGGTGGTAATAAAGTAAGTAATCAGAATTATATTACCAACACAATAAGTTTTGTTTACCACCACACCACATTTTGCTTGCCACCTCAAGTGAGAGGGAAAAGTGGGGAAATGGTTGTGTTTTAGTATAATTTTCGAAGTTATATTTGACGATTGATAATGAATAGTATATATCCAGAATTTCTGGCAAAATCTGATAATTCTTGTTTTTAATAATCATTGATTTATAATTTATTTCTATGATTTCTTATTTTGGCAGTGAACCATCTGGTGAACACCGCCAGCTTGGGACATAGCTTCTATTTTGAAGATGCTGTTGACACCTCTGTTTTTCCACACTTGATGGTAATTTTGCACATTTATGCTTCCAAAAATTTATTTTTATTATTTCAATTGTCTTGAATGGCCCATATTAAAATAATAATTTCATTTTGCATAAGGATATTAATTTTTGGGGAAATGTTTATCCAACATATGCGGCTCTTCCGCATCTCCGCCAAAGCAGAGGACGTGTTATCGTGAATGCTTCAATTGAGAGCTGGTTACCGATGCCAAAAATGGGCCTATATGCAGTTAAGTCCACAAGCTACTCAAATTCATGTTCATAATAAAAAAAACAAATCATAAATTGTGATATGTTTTCTTTTTCTTGGAAACTGTTAGGCAGCTAAAGCGGCAGTAATAAATTTTTATGATACACTAAGATATGAGGTGAAAGACGATGTGGGGATAACACTTGCAACTCACGGGTGGATCGGAAGCGAGATGAGTCGAGGCAAATTCATGCTTGAAGAAGGATCCGAAATGCAATGGAAAGAAGAAAGAGATGTATCTATATTATATATTCGAATAGCATCCAATTTATCTATATTTACCCAAATTTCACCATTTTTTTCTTCTACAATAGGTACCTCTTGCGAGCACGCATGTTGAAGAATTCGCTAGGATGATGGTGGCTGGTGCATGTCGTGGCGACACATATGTAAAATACCCTACATGGTACGATATATTTCTATTATACCGCGCATTTGCACCAGATGTACTCGGTTGGACCTTCCGCCTTCTCCTTTCATCACCTGGGCCCAGGCGTCAGGCCCTTCCTGATATCAACATTGGCGCCACGCGACCCCTTCTAGAAGGTTCACCTGTCAAAAGAACAGCTGTTACATTTGCTCCTGGTTCAGTAACTTCCGTTTCGCCGCGCAAGGACATGTCAGTTTCACCGCGTAAGGCCGAGTGAGAGAGAAATTAGGTTTTGTCTGTGAAGTGTGTACTGTGGTGGGGTTGAAAATGAGTCGTTTGTTGTTATTTAGGGTATTATGTATATGTGGTGCTTAAATAAAGTGTGACATGGGATAAAAACCTAGATTGAGGATGCATTTAATTGTGTTTGATGTTTAAGGACCAAAATTTGATGTACATGTTTTAATGATTGTGTTATGCGAGGAACAACAACTCAAATGGATGATCTTAAGCATGCATGAAAGGAAAAGATGTTCCGGTTTCCTGTATTTCATTTAGGATTATATACCGTACTAGCATGTTAAGAAAATTATATTTCTTTTGGCAAACAAAATCTTGGTGCTAACATATACGCTCAATAGCATTTTAAAGAACTTCAAATCCTGAGTAACCAGACTTGGAAATTGAATTCCCGACTTTTGATAAAGTTGGGATTTCAGTTCCAGGTTTTTGTCACTTCTCTTTGAAGTGAAAAGAAGTCGATACACAAAATCCGGCGCTAAAATCCTCTCCCTCGTTTAATCTCCATGAACGGAGACTCACCGGAGCCGTCCGTTCATCTCCGGCGCCACAAACGCCTCCTCTTCGACCGCCGTTATGGCTGGATGTACATCTCTCTCTCTAATTCTCTCTCAGTTGAGCTAATCATAATTTGTTTTTGCTAATTACAGCAGTTTTACTTATAAAATTTCTGTTATAATTCCAGTGTTGATGAGTGGAAGGATCCCTCAGAAGAAGCTCTAGCTGGCGGAAGGGGCATGTTAGTAAATTAATTCCTCCTCTTCTTCTTTCTTTGCAATTTTGGATGATATTTTTCAAATTCATTCTTCAAAATTCTTCAAAATTATTTCAGGTTTTGTGTGGTACCTATCGCAAAGTCGCTTGTGGAGATTTCATCTAAACTGGTATTTAATCATTCATTTAATTCCTTAATTTTATTTTTTGAATTCTATGAAATGATGTTTGAATTTTGATTTGTGCAGGTTAATTTAGGGGTGATTCAGGCTAATAATGTTCTTAATAAACATAATAAATCTTGTACGGGCTCGTCAAATGCAGATAAACCCTCTTGGTTCAGTGAAATTGAAAAATTGGGACTTACCGCGAAGCTTAATTTAGAAGCTTCTAGAAATGAATCTTCTTCTTTATAGAGTTTTATCATTTTAATTTTTTATCTGTTTTTTTATACTAAGTGAGCTTATGTATCTTCTGAATGACTGAATTTTATGTCCATTTTTTTTTAATATTTGTTGGCTTGTTATTTCTCAGTCATGATGCTATATTCAAGCTATTTTTTTAAAGAAAGAAAAACCTGTAAAGGAAATAACCTATTATATGTACAAATTTTTGTTATGTTAATTATATGTACAAAAGAAAATGATGACGATGGTAAATTGAAGAAATTTTGAAGCAAACAGGGAATAGATTACATATGATATTTCTACAGAATAGGCCCATATACAAATTCTAGTTACAATAGGCCCAAATATGTTGAAACACTGGGCTAATAATTAATAATTATCCATGTGAAGCACGTTCCAATCAAGATCCTCTCCAGTTCCTTCCAAACGGACAGGCTTAGAGATGAGTATGCCCTTTCGTAAAACAACATTTTCATCCCAAGAAAAAGAAAAGGAGAGAAACGACAGTCCTTCTTGGCTGGATCCTGCGCCAGTGGTGAGTTTGTTTCTCTTTCCTTTCTCCTTCAGTCTTTTCTTTCTCTTTCGTGGGGGCAAAAACAAGTCATTTTTATTGATTTTGTGTTGGAATTGATTGTCGCACTAACTCCCATTGTTTTGTTTTAGGAAATTTCATATGGACTGCAGAGGGATTGATTTCGCAAGGTATGATATACAATTTATTAATCAATTTTTCTGGCATTAAAGAATAATTTCAAGCCTCGTGCATTATTTCTGTTCAATTTAGATAAATGCTAGATTCTTTTCAAGAATTCCACTTCTCACTGTATACTATTAGACCTTACAATTCCAATCAACAAAAAAAAATCGAACGATTACAATTAAACCTCAAATTGTAACAGATTCAAATCTAAATCCAAATAATTTCTCTAATTACGGCCAACTATTTCCTTCAATTACTTCCTAATTCAAAACCTAATGCTTTTCCCAACACAGAAAACCGGGAATACAATGCCGCCACCTCACTGCAGCCAATTCCTGCTCCCCAAAACCAGTATCGCAAATCCATTTCCATCCCTCTTCAAAATCGAAACACCACTTCAATCTTACAGCTGTGGTCTACCCCATGCACCCGGTCTATTCAAAGAAATCCAATCGGAGAGCCTTTTCTTCAAGTGTTGGTTTGGAAGAAGGGCAGCCTGCTGAGCTGTCAGAGTCGAATGATGCGTCAGAGTCGGTTTCTGTGGAAGATTCTAGAAAGATCCTCACATCTGAAGAGGTAATTTGTATAAATAAAGTTGAATAGTTTTGATTTTTTTACTTTTTTAATTATTTTTTGAATTTTTGATGTGCAGTTGAAGGCTCTGATGGTTGACTCAGAAAGGACGAAGCTTACTAGAAAACTTAGTGAAGCTAATCAGTACAACAGATTCCTCAAAAGACAGGTTATCTAATAATTATTTCTTTCCAAAATTTTAAATTAAAAAAAATTAATCTTGGTTATAAAAAATTGACTTAATTTGTTTGTTTATTTTATTATTTTTATTATTGTTATTATGTATTAATATAATGATGCATATTGCAGGTGCAAACAAAAGATGATGCCTTAGCAAATTTCAAAAGTGAATTAGCTGTGTTGGAACAGGAATTTCAGGTTAGATTTTATATTTCTTTTTCTTTTCTAAATGAAAAAAATGGAATAAATTTGAATTATTATTTTTTCATTTTATATATAATCACCAATAAGAAAAAAGAAGAATCACTGAACTATGTCAGTACCAATTGGTAATAATTATTAAATGCATAATTAATTATAACAAATTGATTTTATTTTATTTTATTTGGACAGGCATTAGTTGGTTTGGCTGAAGAAATTGTAAATTCAGGAATTCCTCCAAATTCTAGAATAATAAACGGAAATTATATTCACTCACATCTTCTTTCCAGACTACAAGGTACCAACAAATATCTCACAATTACATTTCAACCCTCAAAATTTGTCATATTACTTGCTCACCCTTTCTATTATTACTTTTTTATTTCCAGCTGTGCATGAAAAAATTAAAGAGCAAATAGATGATGTAGACTCTGTCAAATTCCAAGATGTTAGTCTAACTTGGGTTGGCATGGCTGAGGTAGATAAATAAACATATTTATAACTTTGCTCAAAATTAAATATTTATATGTTGATAATATTATTATATATTTTTTTATTATATTAGAGTGTGCAAGTAATGGGTTCATTTGATGGATGGTCAAATGGAGAGGAAATGTCAACGGAATATTCAGGAGACTATGCAAAGTTCTCTTGCATACTCAAGCTTAGGCCTGGAAGGTAAATTCTCTCCATTCTGAACAAAACTGAAGATCTCCATTTAATGCAAGTTTTATAAATTTTTATTTTTATTTTTCAAGGTATGAGATAAAGTTCTTGGTTGATGGAGAGTGGCAATTATCGCCAGAATTTCCTACCATTGGAGAAGGATTAATGTTGAATAATCTACTGGTTGTAGAATGAAATTATGTAGAATTGTAATATTTTTTAATTTATTAATTGGGAGTTTTTATTTTTTTTTGTAAATAAGCATGCATGATTGAGATTTTAACAAACGAGGTTCATTTTATTTTATTTTTTTTCCAACAAGCCTGTAGACATTTTATTAATATCCGGGAACAGTGCCCGAGATCGCAAAGTACAATGAAAAATATAAGATTACATCTTTGAGTAAAATCCTAATACAAGATTAATTGGCACAAACATATCTTTGAATTGAAATGAACATCAAGAAGAACTTATTCATAATAAAAATTAGGTAGAAACATGAATTTGCATCAGACAGGGATAGAAATGTGCAAAATACTGTTTCAAGAAAAAAAAAATGAGCAAAAGATGAAGTAATGGCTCTATATACAATCTTACCTTTTTTTTAGTAGTGCATTGAGTACAGGGGGAAGCCTGCTAGGCTTCCCAAAGTGAAAATGTCCATACAATGTCATCTCTCTCTCTCTCTCTCTCTCTCTCTCTCAGCAGGCTATTTCAATCCACTCTCTCTCTCTCTCTCATTTCAATGCACGTTTCAATCCATCTCTCTGTTGTTTTTGGGGTCGAGACTAGGAGGCAAAAAAGAGTCAATTCATTTTGTTTTTGGGGGTCAAGCAAGAGTCAGCAAGAGTCAAGGCAAGAGGCGAATTGGTTGAAAGAAGGTGACACTTTTGCTTTCAGAGGAAGAACGATTAGTGGAAGGCAATAAAATTAGGTACTGAAATGCGAAATGTTGAATAAAATAATAAAAAAAGTATCTGCTATGTCATACACTATAAATAATAATTTTATAAAATTTGTATTAGCATATGTGATGCAATGTTGCATATGCAATGTTTAGCATAAGTTGTGCAATGTTGCATATGCAATGTTTAGCATATATGATGCAATGATCCATATGTAATGTTTAGTGTATATGATGTCCTGTCAACTCTCGTTTAGCATAAAACTTGTTTTTCTTTAACATATCCCCACAAAATCCTGCCAGTCCGGCGAATGATGGCGGCGATCTCCATTACCCACGAGAGCAGGTTCCATATGTAATGTTTAGTGTATATGATGTACTGCCAACTCTCGTTTAGCATAAAACTTGTTTTTCTTTAACATATCCCCACAAAATCTTGCCAGTCCGGCGAATGATGGCGGCGATCTCCATTACCCATGAAAGCAGGTTCCACATGAACCTCAGGAACTTGAGGAACTTGTACCTTTCTTCTCTTTGTGCTTGTTATGCACGAAAATGGTGAGACGTGCCATCCTCGGATGACAGACCATCCTTTGAGCATTTGAGTTGCTCGAAGATTTACTCAATCGGGATATTTTCCGGAAAAAAATAAAAATCAAAAAAATCAAAATCAGTTCTATTATTGAATAAAGAAAAATGTTTTATTTTGAAAACTTATATATCCAAAAAATTTAATAGAAAAAGACAGATAATACAAAGGCAACCATATAAGAAACAAAATGATACATTTTGAACTCTTCTCGAACCAAAAGAAAATAACATAAAATTTCAAAATCAAAACTTGTATATACTATATATCTAACACAATTTAACAGAGTAGACAAAGATATAATACACAAGAAACCTTTTAAGAAAGAAACTAACATATTTTGAACTTGTTCACAACCCAAAAGAAAATAACCTCCTTATAGTTAAATTAAATAATTTAGTTGAGAGAATGATTAGTGGAAGGTTAAATTAAACAATCAAGTAGTGAAGTGTGAAATGTTGAATAAAATAATAAAAAATTATCTGCTATGTCATACACTATAAAATAATAAAAATAATAATTTTATGAAATTTGTATTAGCATATGTGATGTAATGTTTAGCATATGTGGCACAATGGTACATATGCAGTATTTAGCATATGTGATGTAATGCTCCATATGCAAAGTTTAGCGTATGTGATGTCATGCCAACTCTTGTTTAGCATAAAACTTATTTTTCCTTAACATGATTTTTATCTGAAATTGCTCAATATTCATATTTCATAGAGAATGTTTTATTTGTTAAATATGTAAATAAGAAAAAATAGAATCTCATTAAAAATAGAAATCTTATATTTTTTAGTATTTAATTATATACATTTTTTTTTTCTGACATTCTTATTTTGGTTGGAAATAGTTCATATTGAATTTACTCGCTCGCTCTAAAATATTAAAGAGATGAAATATTGGGTGATTTTTGTCTGAATATTTCAGTATTACAAAAGTCTATTAATAGATAATAAATGGTACTATAAGTGTGTAACTCATAAAATAATTTAATTACTCATTCATTAGATTAACAAAGTAAGATTAATATATTATGACTTCTACTTTTAGATCTACTAATTGGGTAAAACACCATCGAATAAGCTCATTAAGTTCTTAAGATTGAAGTAATTATTGCTCTGTCCTATCTAACTATATAATACATACGAGCCTTGGAATGGAGATCTCTCAGTTTTTTACATCTAAAGGTATTTAGCATTTAAAGATATTACATATATTTGTTACCTAAAAAATACTACAAAGATTTATATATATAATAACAACTAATAATAGAAAATTCTTTTTTTTTCCAAGTTATTATAAAATGGAGGAGTGACTGCATGGGATGAAATAACAAATAGTAAAGATAGGCTTTTCTTTTTTGCAAGAAGCCCGTAGGCATTTTATTAATATACAGAAATAGCATCGAGATCACAGAGTACAATAAAAAAAATATAAAATAACATAGAGTACAATAAAAAAAATATAAAATAACATCTTTGAGTAAAAAGTAATACAAGACTAATTTGCACGAACATATCTTTGAGTTGAAATGAACATCACAGAGAACTTATTCATAATAAAAATTAGGTAGAACTGTCGTCTGAATTCAAAATTATCGTAATTCAAGATATTTCGCCAAATATTCAACCTTTATTTTGCTTTTTGCTATGAATTGAAAAGTCGGATCTTTTATCCGTCTCTTACATAATATGCAACTTTTGAATGAGGTATATATAATATGCGAGATGCAGTATATCGGGTTTCATAAATTGAAGTAAAGGTCAACCCCGATGTAGTGAAGGTAGCGGTTTAAGGAAAGAAAAACCGATGGACCTCCATTCCGACGACCATTACAAGCCAAAAGTCTCATTGATTCAAAGGCGGCGCGCTGTTGTCGCTGCCTCTCGTTCGTTTGAGGGTTTGGGTCAAGTCATCTTGGTTGGATATTTCATCATCATCTTTCAGATATAATTGGTTATCTAGATTATTAAATCTCTCTGATTTGCGGTGGTTGAATTTTTATTTCGGCTGGGTATAGAAGATGAGTTGATCCATAAACCAACTTTGTCCGTTATTTATCCACAAGGGTAGCTTGAAGATGTTTCAGATAGGTTTTTAAAGGTTTAATGATCAAGTTATTCTTCGAGCGGGGGAAGTGACCAATGGAACAAAACCTACATAAATGGTTGATACATTCATAAACTATGTATATCTTTTTTTCAATTCGTTTCATGTTAGTGACCAACAGATGATCATCTAGAGACTTATTTATATTTATAGCCAGTCAAACCCGAGAATAACCGGATTGTTTTGGTAAATCTATTGGAGTCAAAAAAAACTTATTTCCCCAATAGAAGAGGATAATCGGGATATGCCAGTCTTGTTGAGAAACTCTATTGGGATCCCATAAAGCCGCACCCACGTTTCTGCTTCGGTGATGTCTGTTTCATCTAAGTTATCTTGGTCGTCTGTGACTGGTGTTATAGAAGTATTAGATGGTAATGGTAGTTGTACAGGTTACGGGAGAGAATTTCTTGCATTTTATCTTTAGATGGGAGTTCTACTAGGTAAAGGCCCTTCGAGGTTTTTGTAATCGGTGTAGGAAGCAATGCCCCTTCTAGTGAGATTTCGAACCACGTTATCAAGTATATGATTTAGGACAAAGGTTCTTTTCGTTAAGATATATCTGTTTCGGTCATGATTGTCAGATGAGTTCTTATATATACAAATTTGTGCGAAAAATGTCTTTTTTTTCCCCCTTTCTTTGTTCTAGTTTTTTATTTGCACGTAACCAAAGCCTTTTCAGCAAAAGACCTTCAGCCCAACAGAGCCTTTAAATCAAACGGTTCTGATCAAACATACAATTAATCATCCGCTTCAAATCAAAAAGCCTTTTAATAACAAAAAGTCTTCGGCCCAAAAATCTTAAGGCGGTTGAGATCAGGCCTTTAGAATTAACTTCAACGGCTCTGATCGAAACACATCAGCAATCATTTGTTGGGTTTTTCCCCTTTATAAAGAGCCCGTCTCGGTTAGGGTTTTACCCTCTCGCTCTATTTCTCTTTCGCGCCGCCGAGCTCTCGTCTTGAGAAGAAGAAAAAAGCTTCTGAAACGGATTCAAGATGGTGAGGTTTTAAACAGTTTTGATGATTTATTTTCGTGTTTAAATCTTGTTTTGGTTGTTGTGTAGTTTGTTTTTTCTTTTTGTTTGCGAAATCTGAAACGGATTTATTTTTCTGACCTTAGGTTTAGTAATGTTTTCGTAATTTAGCATACATGAATTCTATTTCGTTTAGTAAGATGTATAACTGAAGTCTTATGTGTAAGATAGATCGTGTAACTTCGATTTTTTTTCAGCAGGATAAGAGTAGTAATTGAAAATTTCATTTGAGATTTTGAATTCCGTTGTTAATAATTTGATTTTGTTTTGTGAATAGGTGCTCACAAATGATATTGATCTGCTAAACCCACCGGCTGAGCTTGAGAAGAGGAAGCACAAGAAGAAGAGACTTGTGCAGTCCCCCAACTCCTTTTTCATGGTATGTCTCTCTTTTCTGTTCTAGCCAATTATATCATTGTGCTTCAATATTATGCACTGTTCTGTTTGATCTACTGTCATACTTTCGTTATATACTTCAGTCATGAATAATTGATTATAGTGTTTTTGTAACAAATAGATTTGACATTTAATGTTCATATTGTTTTCTTGTTCATCCTATAGAGTATGTTAAAGTATGACACAATGATTTACTTAAAACAACACAAAATTATTTTAATTATACGAGATGGTTTCTGTTTTCTCTTAATATGCATGTATATATCACCTGTACACTATCCAATTTCTATATTTGATATAATTAATTATCTGAAACTAATTAAATTCTCTTATTATTTTGTTTTGTTATCACAGGATGTGAAGTGCCAAGGCTGCTTCAACATGTAAGTTCTTCATCCCAATTAAATAAACTTAAATACTTTCATGTTTACGCCTCTCCATTTTATCTTAAAAGCAAAAGTTAATTCATTTTTATTATTTATGTTGGTTTACAGAACCACTGTGTTCAGCCACTCTCAAACTGTTGTGGTGTGTGGAAACTGCCAGACCGTTCTGTGCCAGCCAACTGGAGGCAAGGCCCGTCTCACTGAGGGCTGCTCTTTCCGCCGCAAGGGCGATTAAATGGATATTAAGTTTTAAGCTGTTCTTTTTTGAGGCATGAAAGTTTAATGAGTTGTGTTTGGAGTTAATGGATATTATTAGTAGTGTTGGTTTATCTTTTTTGGTTAGGGTCTGTCTTAAATTACATGTGGTTTTTAGAGTGCAAATTTTGAGTTATCATGTATGTTGGTTGTTGGATGGTGCTACTGCTTGTTGGTTTTTTGAAAAGTTGAACTGCTTTGTTTAGATATTTTACTGTGTTTGCATGTTTTGCTCTTTACTTGTCAAATTATCTTTTTGTTTGGCTTTGTGATATTTTTAATCCTCAATAGTTTTTTTGAATGGTCATTGTTGTTAGCTTGTACTGGAATTATCTCTTCGTGCAATTGTGTTAATGTAATTTTTTTCCTTTGACTTTTTGTTGCTTGGGAGAGTTGTTTTCTCATGTTTTCTGTGCATATAAAGCGTGATTGTGATTTTTAGAAATTTTCAAGTACTTCATTGTTTTGTGTTTCTGAATTATGGTTTGAACGCACCGATAAATATTAAAATGACCCGTTTCATGCACTCAGAACCATTGCATAGATGTGCATTAAAATTTATAATTTATAGTACGAGTCGTATATATAAATTGTTTGATAGTAACATCAACGTGGTCGTGCCGGAGTGGTTATCGGGCATGACTAGAAATCATGTGGGCTTCGCCCGCGCAGGTTCGAATCCTGCCGACCACGCCTTTTTTTCGTTCATTTTCTGATAAATTTTCTTTCCCTTTCTACTAGCAATCCTCAAACTTGCTTGGTATTGTATGGAACACATCCAAATGAAATATGAAGGCCCGTTCAAGGCATTTGGGCTTAAGACATGTAGGACATGTTCACTCCAGAAAATTAAGCACGACATGAACATAATTTTTTGCTAGTCTTTAAATCACAGGGGAAATTGCCCCATCTTCCTCTTTTGCATGATAGGAAAGAAACGAAATATCAGAGACAAGAAGTAAAATCATATATGAACCGAAATAGGTGAATGAAGCCAAGAACCATACAAACAGTAAAGCTGTCTACAATTGTAAACATGCTATATACACAAAATAGAAACATTATTATCTCTAATAACAACATGAATTGGAACACAACCCTTAATAATAAATCGGGCCAATTCAGAACAAATTTCACCAAAATGATCTCTAATATTCTATTTACTCAGTTCTCTACTCAACGGATCCCTTCTAGAAGAACTAGAAGAAGAAACAAGCTGATCTTCATCTAGAGAGAGCCTTTTTACAGCTTCAGAAAGAGAACTATATCTATTCACTAATTCTTTATACGCACCGAGTAAATTTCTCACATCTTCACTTGTTAATTCTTCGGGACTCGAGTCCACAAATGGGAACTTTAACCCTAAAACCAAAATAAAATCAATAAACAAGTAAAAAGAATAACAAAAAAGAGGATTTATTATAACAAATACCTGTATTGTAAATCTCTCTTTTAATACTTGAAACTCTGGACCCAAAACCGATATTTGATTCTTGAAGGGCTAATTTGGCATTTCGCATGTTTCTCTCAAACTCGGATTCCTCCATTGAGAGAGACTGGGAATTTATATTCAAAATAAATGTTTTTGCGGAAATGAGGTTGGTTAAGTAATATTCCACTTCCGATACAAGTTTTGATTCCCTTCTGAAAAGTTGCACAAATTTCAGATTTGAATGGAGCTGAGGCGGATTTGCCTGTTTAAATTATAAATTTCAAATATGTTAGTAATCTTAATGTAATACTTTGAACTGCATTTAGTAATGACTAATAAATAGGTGGAATTTTTATATCAAGTTTACCCTTCTAAAACTCAAAATATTTCAAATTTACCCTTCGAAAACTCAAAACATATCAAATTTGCCCTTCAAAACTAAATAAAAAATAATCAAATTTGTTCAAACAATTTTGGTTTGAAAACAAATTTGGAGTTTTTTCAGCTTGAATTTGATATTTGCGGTTTTCTTAATTTCAAAAGGGTATACTTGACATTTTGAGTTTTTAAAAGGGTATAAGCACAAAACTGCCTCCAATAATAAACACTAAAAAAATTGATAATTACCATGCCTTGATAGTGATATAAATAAGAGCTGGCAAGAACTCATCAGCGCCAGCTGGCGTACTGTGCACGGATTCCGATGCATTGAGCAATAAATTGTTTATCACTTGACAGCAGTTCATTACACACATCAATTTCTCTCTTGGCGCTTTGTATGTGTTGATTTTCTGCAATTCCTTCACTGCAAACTGGCCCCAAATTTAAAAATAATAATATTAAATAATATTATAAAATGTGGGTATATTTGCATATAGTTTTTTGAAATGAATAATTACCAGCCAGGATGCTTCGTTATGTAAGAGTCTAGGCACGTCTAAATGATTAGGGTTTATGAAATATTGCAATAAGCGAATTTTTTCAGATATGTCCGAGTCGATTTTGTTATCTTCTTGAGACGAAGCAAAAGTGCGATCGAACAATTTTGTCATTATAAATTTTTCAAGGCCCTGTATGGAAAAAAGACAAGTAAATTATCGGTGTACTGCTTTATTTTTCATTAAGTAATTACTAATTACTTCAATTAGGTATATTAATGAGTAGTTTATTTAATTATTATTACCTCAATTGCATTGTCTATTTCTTCATATGATGCATTAGCCCACAATATATGGTCTTTAATTGTATTTTCCATTGTCAAGAGAAATTCTTGCACTCTTTTACTAGAATCTTCATCATCAGTTGCATTAATTGAAAACGACACAATAAAACTGCAATTTAAGAAACAAATTTCCAATTATGGCTTGTCTCACTTGATTCCTCTTTGTTTCCCAGCCTGATTATCTCTCAATTCTCCAAAATTATCCAGTTCAACAGAGATTTATTACAGTCAAATCGTAAAAGATGAAATTTCTTGAAGGGTTGAGTCCTAAATACTGAATTTTGGGAGGGGTGAACGAGAAGAGTACCTCTTGACGGCGCGAACAAGGTCGGCGGCGGCTGGGCGGCGCATGCGATCAAGAAAGCCGTAGAAATCCGGTCGTGGCGAACTGGAGGCGTCCATTTGATTTGATTCCTGTTAGGTTACTATCTAATCTTTAGAGCATCAATTTTTACGTTTAAAAGAAAGAAAGAGAAATAAGAAGACTATTTTGCTCTTCAGTTGTTTATTTTTTTTCAAGGAAAAAATTTGATTATAAATGATGACTGTGACTGTGACAGAGAGCAAGGAATGGTACGTTGAATAGTCAAAGGAAGGGAAATTACAGTTTTGGATCCCCACGCCCAGCCAGTGTTCATTTCTATCTGAAAAATATTCTATTTGCATGTAAATATTTTATTTTGATACTATATTTGAGTGACTATTCTCTTTTCCATCCAATGCTACTTCTGAGTTTTAACTAAATATTGCATTTTAATGGTTCCATTTCATCAAAAAAGAGTATATCTATTTTTTTTTTCCATAAATTTTAATTAAGCGCTAAAGAAAAGCCCATTAAACAGAACAATAAAATTGAATATAACCATTACATACATACATATATACAAACATACATACATACATACATACATACCATATGCATGATTTTTAAAGCTACTCAGGTGTAATTAGTCAATTAGCAAAATCAAAATCCATCAAGAAGAATATACATAAATGAAATTCCAGCACTATTATACACTATACATTAATGCAGAAGTAAAATAATACATAAATAATAACCATGCATCACCAATATATAAATCAAAACCCATCTCTACATAAAACATAATTCATCACCAATACAGAAATCTATCAAAATCCATCACGGCCCATACATAAACCAAACTCCATGACCAATACCTACCTACAAACATATTTCGAACCCCATTACTGATGCACAGATTATCAAAATACATGAGAGATACATAAAACCAAAATCCATCACCAAATGCCTAGAAACATACAGATTAATAAAATTAACACGTAAATAAAAAGGAATTGAGGATGAATAGCTAGTTATCGATGCTAGAGTAGATGGTGTAGTAGGTTTGAACAACGGTAAGAATAAGCAGCACCCCTCCAGCCACAACAGAAATTATGGCCCAAGGGTTGTTGAAGTAATCATGCATCAACTTTGCTCTGTACTTGTGCCAACTCGACTCGCCATATTTGCGCACTTCGCTGAACAAATCTTGAAAGTAGTCGTCGTCGTAGTCCACTAGGTTAAAATCTCCAAAATGGTTGTAGAAAACAGAGGCATATTCCTCGTTTTGCAGGAAATTCTGGAGGATTCCGGATTGTTGGAGTATAGCAACATCCTTTTCTGTGTTAACAAGAGCATCCATGAGTGCCAAATACCTCGTGAAGACCAAGAATATTGACAGTGTTTGACTTTGTTCAAAAGCAACAAGATTTGAGAGGATGATCTTTAAGACGATTTCTATGTACACTAAAGGCATCTCCATTATGCCATTCTTAAAGGATATATCGAACATATCGCGAGACTCTTTCTTCCTCGCGAAAGTCACACCAGCCTCATAGAGCTCACTCACGCATGGTATGATGTAAAGTGATTGATCGGTTTCTTTTTTTTTGGCCCTCCTCTCAGCACTTTGTTCTTCTCTAGCCCTTCTTCCCTCAGTGCTGTTTTCTTCTTTGGACCTCCTTCGGTCAGCGCTCTCTTCTTCTTTGGCCCTCTTTGATTGGTGATAGAACCAAGACTTGATCTGAGCAAAAATTTCAACCACAAAAGAATGTGACTGGTTGGAAACCACGCTTTGCTCCATAATTTCTCTTGTAAAGTCAGCCGCAAGGTCAGCCACCATGCATGTGTGGTAGAGGTGGAGAAAATGCTGGATTTCATCACATGGTTCTTGAGGTGGTCTCAGTTTTTGTTTATAGCCAAGACCAGGAAAATCTTCAAGGAAAAGTTTGAACAGGCCACATTGACTTTTTCAATCTTGACCACCACCACTATGAACAAGAACAAACAACTTGTGGATGATAAAGAACGGCATCTGATTTTCCAACAAGAGCATATCAACACATATTCCGGTTTTGACCCAAGTAGTACCAAAGACAACAGCATCACGCTGTTGATACTTTGGCTTCAGGAAAAATTCGAGAAGAAAACAGCCATCAAGCATTAGCATCATCACAAACTCATCACTGCTCATTTTCACACTTTCACTATAGCACATACGTGCTCGCGTCTCTAGGGCTCTAATCTCTTTGAAGTAGTTGTCAAAGCTGACTTCATTATTCCGGGCAAGGAAGTCCCGGAGGGTCGACCACTTGTACTCTTCCATGGCTCGAAGCTCTTCTTTCCCGTGATGGTAAGGCCCAAATGAAACCACCTTTGGATCATAGTACGTCTTGTCAGCTTCATGAAACCAAGCAGGGACGCGGGTGATTGAGAAGGGCCGGAACTCGAGAGGCTCTCCTGGCACAGCATCTAACTTTTGCTGCACAAAGGCCCGTAATTGATCGTCCAGTGCTGTTTTTTAAGTTGCATTACAATCAATTTCAAAGAGATTGTTAAAACAATCTGAGTGAGCACAAACCCTACTAATAACAACTGAAAAAAGATTCAATGACATACTGGTTGTTCCCTCCTTGAAGATCTCTGTGGTGGCGTTTATGTCTATCACCGCATCTCCTATTTCTTTACCCATCTCTACTTCTTCAATCCCGGCCATTGACAACGAAGTTCCAAAGATATCCTTGAATGATAATTGTTGACAATAACCTCTCTAATCTCTCAAGTCTCAAGGCTTTGGCAACAAGGGAGAACTGGTATATAGGGGAGCGCATTAGCCCTTCAATTTACTAATATCATGATTTTTGACCAAATATTTGTTTCTGATTTTTTTGTGGAAAAGTTAACTGGTGCAGGTCGTTCATGTTTATTTATTTTCTTATTTATAAATTATTATAATGTATTAGTATTACATATTGGAACTCCACTAATGCAGGTTTAATGCACCAAAAGCCAATGAAACAGGTTGATCTAGTTCAAAACTATATAAAGAAAGAATAGTATCAAGTTTAAAATACTTCGAGTTGGAGATGAACAAAGTATATACTCTAGTTAGTTAATATAGATGTTTACTGTTTGCATATATCAACCAATACCATGCTGGCAAAATGTTAGGATCACAACTATGCTTTCTATAAAAATAAAATACGGCTTATATAGTGGGCCCAAACTTAAAATCATCCAAATCCATCAGTTATCCACTGTCAAATGCGGCCCAGTCATTTTTTTATTTATTAAATCAAGATCAAGATTGTTATTATTTCTTTAATATAACTTGGTTTATTTGGAAATCTAGATGTGAATGTATTTTCAAGGCAAAAAAAAAAACTAAACCCAATATCCACCATTCATAGATCACTAGTGTAACCCTTGCGTTGCTTCGGGACAGTGGAACAAAAGTTTATCAGATAGAATATTAACAGTGAAAAAAATAGTCTCTGGAACATAAAAAAAATTGTTTGTCATTTATATCATATTATTTTGTGAAATATATTGTTCAAAGGTCTAATTTATAACTTTTACTTTAGGAGGACAATTTGATATATGTCCATACCTATGTTGCGCGGATACTTCAAAAACTGAGAAGTATCCTGAGGATACGGATATCCGATACGGATACGGCTACGATACGGTTCCGATACATATCGGATACGCCACGTGGCGTATCCGATTATTTTAATAATAAAAAAATTCGGATACGTTCAGGATACGGCTGGATACTTCTGGGATACGGCTGGGATACTTCTGTCAGGATACTTCTGGGATATTTTCACTATACATTTTGGTCTATTATATTTTTTTTTAACCATTTTTTTTTCCATAAATCAAATTTTAACCCACATTCAAACTAATAAAAAACTTACTTGCATTTTAGAAGTCACATTATTTTTTTTGTTTACAACTCACATAATTAAAAAATAAAAAAAAAATCAATTGCTGAGAAAGTCAGAAATAATTGACTTTCCTTAAATCAAATCTTGAATTTTACGAACATTAAATATCGAGTATGTGTTTAATTTCATTCACATATTTTGGTATTAAATTTGAAATATTGATTATTTTATTAATCAATTACTTAATAATTATTATTTTATATAAATATAATTAAAAAATAGACATATATAGCCGTATCCGTATCCTAATTTTTTTGAGATTTGCCGCATCCCCGTATCCGTATCGTATCGGATACTATACCCGTATCCGTATCCGTGCAACATAGGTCCATACTTTAATGTGTAAACTTAATTCTTTATTGTTTTGAAAAGGAAAATTGATGTTTATTTTTGAAAAAATCTGGTACTTCAAGTTTTTTAAAGGGTTTATACAAAAATGTGACAAAAAAAAGGTGCAGCCAAAGTCCAATTTTTTTCCTTGTCCGCACCGGAAAGCGTTGGAGGCTATGTTGCACGGATACTGATACGGGTATCGTATTTGATACGATACGGATACGGGGATACGGCAAATCTCAAAACATTTAGGATACGGATACGGCTATATATGTCTATTTTTTAATTATATTTATATAAAATAATAATTATTAAGTAATTGATTAATAAAATAATCAATATTTCAAATTTAATACCAAAATATGTGAATGAAATTAAACACATACTCGATATTTAATGTTCGTAAAATTCAAGATTTGATTTAAGGAAAGTCAATTATTTCTGACTTTCTCAGCAATTGATTTTTTTTTTATTTTTTAATTATGTGAGTTGTAAACAAAAAAAAATAATGTGACTCCTAAAATACAAGTAAGTTTTTTATTAGTTTGAATGTGGGTTAAAATTTGATTTATGGAAAAAAAATGGTTAAAAAAAATATAATAGAGCAAAATGTATAGTGAAAATATCCCAGCCGTATCCCAGAAGTATCCAGCCGTATCCCACAAGTATCACAGCCGTATCCTGCCATATCCTGAACGTATCCGAATTTTTTTATTATTAAAATAATCGGATACGCCACGTGGCGTATCCGATACGTATCGGAGCCGTATCCGTATCGGATACCCGTATCCTCAGAATACTTCTCAGTTTTGAAGTATCCGCACAACATAGATTGGAGGTATTATTAATTTATTATTCACACCACTAATTAACGCCTAGAACAGGTCTCCATGTGAACCATAGCTTGAGAAAAATAAAGATTCATGATGAGTTTCCTTTGTAGTTCGTTCCGTTTATGCAAACTTATTAGTTCCATATGTAAAAATCAATAGTCAGCTTGAATGCTTATATTATTTCACACTTCAAGTACACTTGAAATTCATAGACTTTTCTTCACGTATCACTATTTTGAAAATTAATTGAGTAAATAGCATTCATTTCAAAAAAATTGATTATCTAGCACTCTCGCCAGATTAGCTGGCGGTACAGAATTTGTACCGCCAGAAATCCTGACGAAAGAAGTCATTTTTCTTTTTTTTTTATCCGAGGGTTCAAAAAAAGTGGAAAAATAGTCTCTACCGCCAGGATTTCTGGCGGTAAAAAATTCGTACCACCAAAATAACTGGCGATAATGTTAGTTACTTAATTTTTTTTTATATGAGTACTATTTCCTTAATTATTTTTCAAAAAGTGTTACTTAAAAAAAAAAAAATCAAATTCATAGTTGATAGTCCGATTGGGTCGTATCCATGAAATTACGGGCCGTTGTGTTGGATGGTAAATTTAGTAAGAAAATATTCACATATGATGAGGTGGAGGACACGTGTCAGAAAGCTAGCACCTAGCACTCATCATGCATTAATTATAAGTAGGAACTAGGGATAACTCGCTTGTTGCACGATTTCCTTAATCACATTATTAGATGATCAAATCGGACATAGAGAAAACATGCTTTATGAAAAACCTATTTCAATTGATCTCGTGCCTCCAATGTGACTTTGTGAGAATTGATGTTTTACTATCTATATAATGTTGTATGTAAGTTCCATGACATATAGGGTGTAAACAGACGTATAATATTCGATTGGTCCATACTCATATCCACTACAAATGCTTTGAATAAAAAATATTCGTATCCGGTCAGGTACAGGTACAAATATAGATAGTTTAGTTCATATACGAATACGATAATTGATTTGGCTCCCGGATCTGGATAATTCGTTGTTCAGACATTATTCATTTTCTGATATTTCACTATATATCGGATACGGATATAAATTTGACTTTTCTGTCATATTCAACTACGGATACGATATCCATATTCATTTTAATTTTTGTCGTTACAAATACTTACATGTTTAGAAGAATGTGATCAATTTATATGTTTATATCCTTTTAGAAATCTTAAAATCTGTTTTTTCGTATCCGATAATATTTGAACCGTATTAATATCTGTATAACACTCAAACTGAATCTGTATCCAGATGCTATCTATCACGAATTCGTATCGAAAAATAATAATATGGATACATATTTGTATGACCCCTATGCAAACTATATTCTTTTCTTTTATACCCTTAGTAAAAGATCAGATACTAATCCTACTCAACGCAATAAACATTTCTATATAATAATATGATTGAAAATATTTAAATTTTGTACATATGAGATTTTGATTGATGTCATATTGATCTTGTGATATTTACAAAAGAAGAATTGAATATTTTTCTTTTTTTATAATGTATATGAAAGTCCAACATAATGAACATGGAATGAGAACTATTGATTTTCAATCCAATGGTTAAAAAAGACATGATGATGTGGAGCAATGTAATCAAAGTACTGCAGAAACTCCCCATCAAAATTATAATATATAATAATAATAATAATTTGCAATCTTACCCAAAGAAAACATCATTACCAAACCGCACTCATCAAATGAAATAACAAAAAAAATCTAGACCTCCACCTAAACCACCACCATCATATTATTTTTCTAACCCTACATCTACACTTACTTTATTTTCGGATGCTTCTTGGACTCGAGAAGATACTGGAATTGGGGTAGCTACATTTAATAATACACGTGTATGGAGTACCCATTTGAGGCTATTATACCATACAATCCTTTTATGGCAGAAGCTTACTGAATACTTTATTCTGTTCTACTTATTCAAAATATCGAGGTTTTTTTTTTTTGAAGCTTCAGCAGGCGAATTGTCAAATGAGATATCATTAAATAAGTTAAAATTCAAAGTACAAATAAATTACGAAATTTTCCTAAAAAAATCTAGCAAACAAAAAAAACATAAAGATATATAGAATTACGAGCTATTATATTGGATCTAACCAATTTGAAAGAAAGAAACATACAAAGAGGGTAGATTCAATTAATTCTAGCTTGTTGAGGTCTGCTGAAATGACTTCGAGTCATCGTCGTGCTACAGAGTAGGGTGACTGTAGAACCAGCTCAAATAATTTGTTTTACTGACGCTATAAATCTAGTTAATGCAATTAATAATAATTCCCTTTTAACAGCTAATACTTGGCGTTCCAGAACAATCCTCCTCGACATTCTCAACTTGTTGCAAGAAAACAAAAATGCCCAAATCGGTGAGGTCAGGCAGAATAAATACTAGGCTTACTTTTTTTTTTTAATTGTAATACTAGGCTTACTTTTAACTTTGATGGGTTAGGTTTTTCTCTTTATCATTTTTTTTAATCAATTTACAAGTTGGGTTGTTATATTGGAATGCTTTGTTGTAATGTGATGGTTATGTACTTAATATTATTGAATGAAGGCCTACGGGCACTTTTAATGTAAAAAAAAAGACTAAATATTGCATTTTAATGGCTCCATCAGATCTACTAAGAGGGACTCAATAGTGTAGAAAAATCCAAAACTTTATATCTGTTTTTTCCATAGATTTTATTAAGCACCAAAGGAAGCACCATAAACAGAATAATAAAATTGAATTTAGCCATTACATACACATACCATATTCATGATACTAAAGCTATCCAGGATGTAATTGATCAATCAACAGAATTAAATCCATAGACAAGAATAAATAAATCAAAATCCAACAGTATGATACACTAAATAATACACCAACACAGAATAAAAAACATCACTAGAATAATACCCTGATACATGAAACAAAATTTATCACCATCGCTACAATAATACACTGATACATGAAACATAGTTAATCACGGCCAATTCATAAACTCAACAAAATCCATCACCCATAAATTAATGAAACCTCATGACCAGTACCTAGACACATATGTCAAATAATCCCACTACTGAGACACAAATTATTAAAATACATCACCAAAAACTAGAACACACACATACATGATTTGCCTAATAAAATAAGCATGTAAAATTTAAAGTGCTTGCTCATGAATAACTACTTAATGGATGCTGGAGTAGACGGTATAGTAGGTTTGAACGATGGTAAGAATCAGCAGAAACCCTGCAGCCATTACAGAGATTATGGTCCATGGACTGTTGAAGTAATCACGCATCAATTTTGCTCTGTACCTGTGCCAAGTCGAGTCGCTGTACGTTCGCACTTTGATGTACAAATCCAGAAAGTAGTGGTCGTTGTAGTTCAATTCGGCGAGGTCTTGGTTGAAGAAATCAGCGGTTTCTACCGCATTTCGAGAGAAATTATCGAGGATGCCACACTGCTGGAGAAGAGCTACATCCTTTTCTGTGTTCACGAGTTCATCCATGAACCCTAAATAGCTCGTGAAGATGGTGGATACTAGGAACGGTTGACTTTGCTCAAAAGCAACAACGTTTGAAATGATAATCTTTTTAGCATAATTTATCTCCATAAGAGGCATCTCCATGATACCATTATTAAAGGATATGTCAAACATGTGTCGTGCCCCTTTCTTCCTTTTGAACGTGACACCAGCCTCACAGAGTTCGCTCATACATGGTATGACAATATCCCGTAGGCGTGTAGTGACGCTCGGTTCTTCTATTACCCTCTTTCCCTCCTTGCTCCCTCCTTTGATGGCCCTGTTTTTCTCAGCACTCTCTTCTTCAACGCTCTCATCTCCTTTCAGACTCTCTTCCTCATCACATTCTTCGGCCCTCTTTTGTCGCCAACTAAACCAAGACTTGAGCCGAGAAAGAGTTTCAGTCCCCAAAGAAAGTGATTGATTCATAAGTGCCAATTTGCTCTGTTCCACTTCAAGGTCTGACATAGCCACCATGCATGCGCGATAGAAGTGGAGTAAATGGAAGAAACTACTACATGGTTCTTTGGGTAGTGTCATTTGATTATAGATAGTATGTTGTGTTACATATTTAAATATTAGTTTGAGCAAAGGGCAAGGACCTTTGCAGGGTTGACTACTACCGACATTAGTATCGAACAACTTGTGGATGACAAAGAGAGGAACCTGATTTTCTAATAAGAACATGTCAGTTGGCAATGAAGAAATGTTCCAACCCGTCAGAAAGGGCAAGGCACCAATTTCCTGAAACTCTAGCTTCAGGAAGTATTCGAGAATAAAACAACCATCGAGTATGAGCATCAAAATAAAATCGTTACTTGGCATGTACACTATTTCACTATAATACATGCGTGCTAAGAGCTCGAGGGCTCTAATCTCTTTGAAGTAGTCGTGAAATTTGACTCGGTCGTTCCGGCCCAGGAAGTCCCTGAGGCTCCACCATTTGCGCTCTTCCATGGCTTGAAGCTCCTGTTTGTCGTGATGATAAGGCCCAATTGAAACCAAAATCGGTTCGTAGTACGTCTTGACTGCTTCACGAAACCTAGCAGGAAGACGGGAAATTGGGGCACACCGGGACGTGAAGTGTTTCCCAGGCAATGCATTAAGCCTCTGTTGTACAAAATTTTCGATTTCTGCCGTTGCTGCATTTACAATTTCAAAGCTAGACTTAGTTGAGAACAGTGTATGGAGCGCAAACCCAATTAACACAGCGAACAAACGATTCTATCTATGACTTACAGTTATTTTCTTCCTCGGAGATCTCTGTGGTGGGTCTCGTGGCGTGTATTTCTATCACTGTATCTCCTGTCTCAACTGCCGCCATCTCTACTTCTTCAATCTCCGCCATTTCTTTCTTTTAATGGCAAAAGATATCTATTATCTTATTGATAAAATAATAATAATAATGTCAGTGACCTCTCCTCAAAGATTCGTTACCCTTTGGACTCACTCGTTCGCATCCTTCCAGCCTCTCAATATAGAAGTGGTCTTTTGAGGTGGGCCACTCATGTTTATGAATATTTTGATCTTCTACGTATTTTCCGTGTGCCTGCTAACATGTAAGTTTATATTTGGTTTATTTGCTACCTTTTTGTTCTATTCTTGATCTTCTGAGAAATGTCACTTAAAAACAAAAATGCCGCTCATCCCACGTTCATTTTCTTCGTGGGTCTTTTTACGAGAGCTGTCCTGAGGACAAGTCGCTGTTTGAATCAATGCAACACCAAAAAGAGTTCTCTTGATACTTCCTGACTAAGAGGTGTCTTTTCATTTAGATGTTTGTTCTTTATTTTCAACTTTAGTTAGGAAAAGAATTTGGGTTCCATCTTATTTAGCTTCTATAAACTTTCAATAAAATGATAGTTTCTATAAGCTTTCAATAAAATAAGAGCTTAATTTAGGAGTATGTCCATATATTTGAATATTTTATATTAATTTCTAATGGGTCTAATATATTTCAGCTTAAAGTTTCAATCAACTCATATTGTTGACTCCCGGACTCCCATATCTTTCAGCATAAAGTTTCATAATTTTATTTTGGTTTCTATTTATATCTTTATATACCTTAGATTTTAAGCATTATATCTTTATATTTCCAATAATATACTTTACATTCTAAATATTATACCTCTACATTCAGCACAATATATCTTAAATTCTAAGCAAAAGAAATAGAAGACTAAAATAGTTGAAGGTACAAGTCTCATCATACATATTTAGATGATGTGATTATACATTAGGGATGTGATTACACAATATATCTCCGTCAAAAAGCGACAATATAACTTTATATCACAACAATATACTTTAGATTCTAAACATTATACATTTATATTCCCAACAATATACCTTATATGAGAAATTCACTGGAAGTCATAGAGAACTACTAAACAAAATAATTGGAGGTTGAATTACGTTGGAATCATTTTGGAGCTCCTAATCTCTTCAATAAGATATGAGAGCTCGAGAGTGCATATAATCGGGAGCTTCAAAAGATTTCAAATGGTTCTCAATTATGTGGACACGTGGCTGCTTCTTTTTGGACGGGGTCAGGGAGCCACAATTTGTGGGAGGTAATTAGTCGATCTCTTTTAGTTATTGGTTCTTCTAATACCCTAATTTTGCAAAAAGATCTGGTATATCACGTAGAATTTTTTTTGTCGTGCAACCCAATGACAATGTATATAGCTAATAAATAGTATATTAAAAAAAACATAATATGGGATTCATTTTTTTAAAATAGTGTATACATAAACAATGAAAACAATAGAAACAACATAGTATATTAAAAAAAAACATCATATAAATTTTTTAAAGAGTAAATAATGCATAAAAAATAAAAATATATATAGAACAGTGAAAACAGTATATAGAAAAATATAGTATATTGAAAAGCAAAAAAACAACATATACAAATTCCGTCACGATTTAGACGTGCTCTATCCCGTCGTGATTTCACATTTCTCTTTTGAGAAATCACTCAAAGTTCTCAAATATAATAGTCTGTTATGCGAACACTTCAAAAAATCAATCGTACGCGTATCGGATACGTATCGGACACAAACAAGACTCCGATAAGTGTCGGACATGCCACGTGGCATATCCGAATATTTTAATATTAGTTGACTTTCGGGCACGCGGCATGACACTCGTGAACACGAGAGGGATACGGCTTGGACACGGCTGAGGACACGAATGTTTTAAATCCCAATTTAATTTTTATTTTTTGCTATAATCCCATTTTTGCCCTCTTTATTTATTTCTTTACAGAAAATCATCTTTTTTAAAGCCTAATTTTTTCAAGTTCATTTTTTTCTTTCTTTATTAGTGAAGCTAACTCGTGAGAACCATAAGTAGATACAATATTTTATCTCTTTTTTTTGTGTAACAAATGATTATTTCTTAATTTTTATTCTCATTCTTTTCTTGGCATTTTCTTTATCATATTCGGTTATTTTTTATATATTAAATTTTTTTAAATATATAATTAATTATAAAAAAATTATATATATATATATCTGACATATTATGTCAAGAGAATTTTTGAGATTACCATGTTACCGTGTCCGTATCGTCTCGAATACACACGTATCGGTATCCATTGCAACTAGTTAAAGCACGTCTCACACTTTTTTTCTTTTTGAATATTTTTACAAGAGGGGTCATAAGTGCAAGGAATCAATACAAATTACAACACCAAAGTTCTCTTGCTATCTCCTGTGAGGTGACTTTTCATTTACGTATTTGTCCTTTATTTCCAATTTCCAATTTTAGTTGTTGGTTCTTTTAATGGTCTAATTTGCAAAATCACTCACAGTTCTCTTTTTTCTTTTTGAGTCTTTTTACAAGAGGAGTTATCAAATCAATGCTACTTCCCATGACTGTGAGGTGACTTTTCATTTGCATATTTGTCCTTTATTTCCAATTTCAATTATTGGTTCTTCTAGTGATTTATTTTTCAAAATGGGAAATAATTAAACAGTTAGCACTCGTTTGAAAAAAATTTAGAAACTAGCACTTCCGCCATCACTGTTGGCGGAACCAAAGTTGGTTTCGCCATCAGTGATGGCGGAACCCATTATACCCCTGTTTGGCGCCCTAAAACCCCATTAATTAGCTAATTAACTGGTTCCGCCATCACCGATGGCGGAACCAGTGCCAGAGATTTTTCGAACAATTTTCCAGCGCGAGAAGTTACTGACATTGGTTCCGCCATCACCGATGGCGGAACCAGCGTGGCAATTTCGCAAAAATTTCTAGGGTTCGGCAGTTTTGCGTATAAAAAATTTTTTAAAAAAAAGAAAAACACTGGTTCCGCCATCACTGATGGCGGAACCAGTGTTTTTCTTTTCTTTTTTTTTTTTTTTGCTAAAAAACTGCTGAACCCTAGCGTTAATTGCGAAAATGCCACATTGGTTCCGCCATCGGTGATGGCGGAACCCGTTAATTAGCTATTGGGCGCCAAACAGGGATATAATGGGTTCCGCCATCGCTGATGGCGGAACCAACTTTGGTTCCGCCAACAGTGATGGCGGAAGTGCTAGTTTCCAAAATTTTTCCAAACGAGTGCTATCTGTTTAATTATTTCCGTGAACAGTGCCATTTTGAAAAATAAATCTCTTCTAGTAGCCTAATTTTGCAAAATAATTAAATAACTCATAGTTCTCAATTAGTAATGGATTAAGGATCATTAGCATTTAGCAAACAGTAAGAAATTATAGGCTGAAAATCCTAATCCTAATCCAACCCAGCAATCTTGAAACCCGTCTGAATTGGGTTGTGGATTAGGTGGGCTGGGTGGATTTGGTGGGTTGGAAAATATTTTGTAGACCCTACCTTTTAGTTTTAGTCAGACCGGTGGAAATGAAGGACCTTTTCATCTCTCTTGTATACAAAGATATATATTGATAACAAAATTTTGATTGTGTATCAGTATTCCACATATCATCCACGCGTGTCTGCCATAAATACTCTCCACTATGTCTGAAAACCATATTAGCATAAATGCGTCTCTGTTTTATCAACACAGCCACACAGGTCTCTCTGTCTGAGGAGGAAAGTGTTGCAACAACAAACAAGACTGCAAGAGTACAACAAATGCTGAATATATACCGCTTCTTGCAAATGCAGAATTAACTTATTAAGATATGAAAAAAATAATGATGTACAGTAACATTTTTTCTTTGTTTTTACTTTTTAGTCATTTGTCTACTGACCTTGTACCTTTATTTAGGGACAATAACAAGCAATGTTGGTTACTGAATAAAGGTTAAAATATTTACAGTGAAAAGTTACTGAATATTTAGTAACATTGCTTTAAGGTTAAAATTTAGTAACATTGCTTTAAGGTTAATATATACAAGCAAGGAAGTTACTGAAAAATGTTACAAGCAATGTTGGTCATTGTACCTTTAAGGTTACCTTTATTTAGTCATTTAACTTTTTGTAATATTTTAATTTATTAATAATGACCTTGTACCTTTTGATATACTATAATATGCTACTATTATTTTGTAGTCACTGAGTCACTTATTTATGTTTTGAAAAATTATTCGGAGTGCCCAGAAACATTCACCATACAATTTTAGCTGTACACATATATATTTGTACTTGGTAATACTTTTTGTGTTTATAAATACAACTTTTTTAAAATATACATTTTTGTAATTTCACTATACCTTTTGTGTTTACAAAAATACATTTTTGTAATTTCATCATTTTTTTTGTAATCGGATGCTGTTGGGCGCTCCAAAATGCTGGCACTCCTTATCTGAACCTGTATGTTTTTGTGATATGTACATTAGTAACATATGGTGAACAATAGCGATTTATCTTCAACAGTTAATGCTGGTTCCTCTTTTTTTTTCTTTTTTCTTTTTTTGGAAAAATTAGGCTTACACACTCACACATACTAAATCCTAAACTCCCATCCCAATCCCCTCCTGAAATCCCTACATAATTCTGCTTCCAGCGAAAATTGAACCTATGACCTCTTAACTACCCGTCTAATGCCATAACGATTGCACTAAGACAATGCTGGTTCCTCTTTTCATCCTGACCCATTAGAGCTATTTGAAATCATTTAATGCTATCAAACAATTTTGTTGTCAAGGACTATCTTACTGAACAATTTTCTCTGAGGGATTGTAAAAAAAATAAAATTTTCAAAGGCCCTTCGTAGAAAAAAAATATTAAATAAGGGAAACTATACTCAACTCCTAGAATCACAATCAAGTTTTGATATTACTATATTTTTAAAAAAAATATGTGGTCATCGAAATAAGTGATTATTAATAAATTAATGATTATTGAAATTTTAATTATAAATGGTTATTCTAAAATATTAGATGGTTATTAAAAATATTTTTTTATTTTTTTTTAATATAAATGATCATATTAAAGGTGGTTAGCCGCTTTGACCATAAATTTGGTGATGATTCTAGAAGTTGAGTAACTACGTCCATTAAATAATATCATCTTTTTTTTTTAACATTAGAAATGTCCGTAGCCATAGGCTTTCATTCAATAATATTAAAGTTTAGTACATAACCATTATATTAACAGTGACGGATCTTGACCAAAATCTTTTTTGGCGAGAGGGGGGTAGTAGAAATTATACTAAAAATCTTAGAAAAGGAGTATACACATAACTTCTAATTCTATCGCAAAATACAGTAATATATCTATATATGTATACTGATATCTTAAAATCTAAGCGGGGCGATTGTCCCACTAGTCTCTATTAAGACTTGCCAGTACTGTACATTATAACAGAGCATTTCAATATAGAAACCCAGCTTGTAAATTGATAAAGTGAAAAATCTAACTCATCAAAGTTAAAAGTAAGCCTAAATTGATAAAGAGAAAAACCTAACCCATCAAAGTTAAAAGTAAGCCTAAAATAAAATTTGGCAGAACCTCTCCCTCTAAATATCTAACATCCAAATAATCCCCAAAACAAAACATATAATCATAAAAGTCCCGGCCAGTAAGCATAAATCCCTAAAATAAATTCCAAAAATACAACAACTCATATGTGTTTAAAATATCGGATTTAGGGATGAAGTCGGGCAAGTGCCGAAAATCTCGAGTCAGAATTCTGGTTTGTTTAGCGGTTGCATGTGCTAATCCACTATATCTTCGAGGAATATAGGCTATTTGAACATTTTTATTGTCTTGCAACAAGTTGAGAATGTTGAGGAGGATTCTTCTGGAACGTCAACGATTAGTTGTTAAAACTGAATTGTTATTAATTGCTGTAACTAGATTTATAGTGCGAGTAAAACAAATTATTTGAGTAAAAGCCTAATAATGTAAAGTATTCCGTAAGCTTCTGCCATAAAAGGATCGTATGTTTCTAATAGCCTCAAATGGGTACATCCATGTGTATTATACTATTATTAAATGTAACTACCCCAATTCCAGTATCTTCTCGAGTCCAAGAAGCATCCGAAATAAATTGTGGATGTAGGGTTAGAAAAATAATAGGATGGTTAAATCAACTTCGAACTATGCTTAATTCGTGTCACTAACTCGAACTTATTTGAATGTTTTGACTGATTGATTCCAAACCGATTTTCATAACCGATTTTCAAAAACCGATTCATTTGATTGCTTTATCTAACCGATTTTTTTAATTGCTTCGCCTAACCGATTTTTCAAACCGATTCCCAAATCAATTCATGGTTTCAACAACGAATCAAGAGACGCCACGTTTCGTCTCGTCTCGTCCTCTACAGTATCCAACGAACAATTCTTTTGAACGAATAAAAAACGATATATACTAATATTCGTTCTTCATTTTTTTCTCTCACAGAAAATTCAAAAGACACCAATTTCAGAATTCTCCTTTTTTCTCTTTTTTTTTTGCTTTTTGTATTACAAAAGTGGATAATAACGAAAGTCCAACCAGATTTTTGAATCTTTCTTGTGCTTATATAGTCTCATCACTCCAAAGATTACCATAAACTATTATATCTCTTATGCATAATAATTATATAAGATTCGAGACTCTAAACTCACTCAAGTAACACATGTTCTCCCAGCCTCTCAATACAGAGTGGTGGTTTTGACGTGGGTCACTAATCTTTATGAATATTTTGATCTTCTATGTTATTTTCTGTGTGATCGGTAACATGTAAGTGTATATTTGGTTTATTTGCAACCTTTTGTTCTATTCATGATCTTGTGAGCAGGGGCGGAATCAGAATTTTATCATAGAGGGGGCGGGACTATGTATAATAGAGAAATGAAAATTGATTTAAAAATGATTTTAAAGATCATGCTTTGATTATATTGTATACTTCATTGTTTTCAGCTAAATTGACTTACAATATGGCGGTCAAATAATTGATAATCAATTTATATGACGAAAATTTCTGTTACATGTATCTTGGGAAATGAATCTAATCAATATATTATCTTACTATGTAAAGATAATAGGAAATAATTTTTTTTTTATCTCTTTTGTTTATTTCAAAATTTGATTTTAACAACTACTGTTAAGTCAATAACTCAACTTTCCTTATTTTTGTAAACTTTATTTAAAATCCATAAAATATAAAATTATTACTTCTCTTACAGATAATGAAAGATATAACTATCTCAAACATCATATGCTTTGCTTTATTTTATAATTGTAAAAAATAATACATGGATTGTTAAAAAATAATGCTCCAATTGAGGCGGAGTTTTCTAGAGACCGGGAATAATTGTGGTCCTTCCAAAATTTCCAAACTCGGTAGTATAAGGATAAATTTAATTAATAAAATTTCGAAAACCATCTATTTATATTATTTTCTAAAATTTTGTACAAGTTTAATCAGTGGTGTGAAAATTTTCTGCCCCTACAACATACACAATCAAGTTTTGTCACTGTATATTGTTGGAGAAATATTTATTATTTATACAATTTTTTTAGCTGTCTTATTATTTTGAAAATATATTATTACTTTTAATAGAAAATTTCAATAAAAAACTTGATAAATTTGTTTATAAAAATATCAAAAGATATTATGGTTATATAAGAAAAAGAATGAACTTCTCCTCATTCCCCTTCGTGTATTATTTTTTGTTATGTTAGCTCTCTTTTTGTGAGATAAATGTTGTAAGCTGGTAGTCAGACAACCATTAATTTCAAAATATTTACAAAATTATAAAATGAGAAAATTGACATGCCGAAATCCCCAAAAGAAAAAGAAAATAAAAGAAAAAACAAACAGGGCCTAAATCTCACAAATAATGACTTTATTATAAAGTTACTTCTATAAAAGTATGAAAAGGAATAAGGATCATCCAATAAAAGCTCGGAAATTAAATCCTGGAAATGATAACCCAAATAGAGAAAACTTGGAAAGCCACTACTACTACTCGTTCATCCTTCTCTTTCGTCGACGAAGCGTTTTCTCTCAAAACCCTATACAGTACAGCCGACTGGTCCACCTCTCCTTCCGACAATAGCTCCTCCTTCGCCCCTCTCCTAAAGCTGACTAATCGCTACTCCTCAACTTAACGGGCGGCCGCCAATCCTCGACCAGATAGACAATAGAGAATGTAATTGTTCAATTATCAAGATCAGATATTCACAAGCCAAAATTCATCATCAAATATAGAAACTAAACTTGCCATGAAAATCCATCACGGCATCACCATTTACAATTAATCTACATAACCATTCATTAACACATAATTAGAAACATAAATAACTGCCTACGGGCTTGAATGCGAAAAAACATAAATAACCAAAACACATAAGTACATAAATCAAAATCCGTCATCAAATAACTTGAAAAACATAACAACCAAACATGATATGCTTAATAGAATAAATATGTTAACAAAAGAATTTGTGGATGAATTACTTATGGATGCCGGAGACAACAGTAAAGTAGGTTTGAAGAGCAGTAAATATGAGCAGAAACCCTCCAGCCACAACAGAGATTGTGGCCCATGGATTGTTAAAGTAATCATGCATCAACTTTACTCTATACTTGGGCCAAGTCGAGTCGATATATCTTCGCACATTGACGAGCAAATCCCCATAGTAGAGGTTTTTGTAGCTCATTGAGCTAAAATCCGCAAAGTGATTGTAGAAAACAGAGGCATCTTCCTCATTCTGAAGAAAATTCTCCAGAATGCCAGATTGTTGGAGCAGAGCGACATCCTTTTCTGTATTAACAAGTATATCCATGAGTGCGAGATAGCTGTTGAAGATCGTGATTGTATGGTATCTTTGACTTTGCTCGAAAGCAACCAGATTTGTCAAAATAATTTTTACGGAGGCATCTATTTGCATGAGAGGCATCTCCATGATGCCATTTTGAAAGGTTATGTCAAACATATGGCGAGGGTTTATCTTCCTTTTGAAAGACACACCGGCATTATGGAGCTCACTGACACATGGTATGTGAGACTGTGGTGGAGTTTTCTCTCCGTCTTTTAACTCTTTGTTAGCACTTTCATCTATTTCATGTTTTCCTGACTGAACATGCCTTGATTGTGCTGGGAACCAAGAAAATGTTCCAATACCCAATGCAAATGATTGATTACCGTTTGGTTGCAACTCCATTGATTGATTAGCCCTTTCATCTCTTTCCTGCTTCTTTAATGCAGCCCTTTCATCTCTTTCCTGTTTCTTTGATGCAACATCCATTAACTGCGATAGGAACGAAGAAAACATTCCAACACTCCATTTTCGTGATTGATTGCAAGTAACGTGATTGGTCTGTTGTTCCTTATAAACTTCAGCCACCAAGGACTTGTGATAGAAGTGGAGCAAATGGCACATTTGGTCACATGGTACACTATGTGGCTTGATTTTCTTACCTAAGGCAAGACGATATTGAAATCCAGCTATTAATTTGAGCAGGAAACAATTATCTCGGCAATCTTGGTAATAGCCACTGTTAATATCAAACAACTTGTGGATGATAAAAAACGGTATCTGATTTTCCAACAAGAGTAAATCGGAATCTAGTCCTATATCGACCCAACTCGCATCAAGAAGTGTATCAAGCTGCCTGCATTGTTTCTTGAGGAAGTATTCGAGAATAAAACAGCCATCGAGTATCAGCATCATCACAAACTCATCACTTGTCATATTCACATTTTCGCTGTAGCACAAACGAGCTGTCATCTCAAGGTCTCTAATCTCTTCGAAATAGATGTTAAAATGGACTTTTTCATTCCGGGACAGGAAATCCCGGAGTGTTGACCACTTGTACTCTTCCATGGCTCGAAGCGACTCTTTCCCCTGATGGTAAGGCCCAATTGAAACCAATTGCGGTTGGTAGTAGGTCTTGCTTGCTTCATGAAACAAAGCCGGGACACGGAAAATTGTGATATGCCGGTACATCATCGGCTTTCCCGGCACCGCATCTAGCTTTTGTTGCACATAAGCATGGAACTGATTCAGTACTGTTGGTGTTGTTATTTCTGTTGCATTATCAAATTTAAAGATTATAAAAATATCACAAAGTGAAGTTACAAAAAAAAATATTAAATACGGTAAAATGATTTGGTGACATACCGGGATCTTCCTCCTCGAAGATATCTGTGTTGGCGTCTAATATGTCTATCACTACATCTCCTCTCTCTCTAGTCATCTCAATTACTTCTTCAATCTCCGCCATTACAGAAAAGATCTTATTGAATTTTTTTTTTAAGTTGTTGTGGTTTGTTGACTGTTGCCTTTCTAATCTCTCTTTCAAGGCTTTTCAATTGAGAAAACTAGTATACATGGGCGGGCATTACCCCTTCAATTACTACTACTATGATCATGATTGTTTACTATTGTTTTGAGTAGTACTTCCTTTCGATGAAGTATTCATTTCTGACGATGAATTCATTTCTGATTTTTTTTTGGCCAATTGTTCAAACAGTTAGTTAATTTTTATTTTATTTTCTTATTAACAGACATGCATTACATATTGGACCACCAGTAATGCATGTTTTTTTGAATTAACCGGTAATACATGTTCAACGCACCAAAAGCTAAAGAAACATATCCATCTAGTTCAAAATAAATAAACAAAGAGGCTATTTATAGTTACATAATAACCCTTCTATAATCAGCGGCTTGGCAATATTCATTTTTTTTTTTCTCTTTGCCAATTAATTGGAGACAATGAATAGTAATCTTCCTTTGTAAGGACTAAGGAGCCTTCAGTAATATTGTTTTTGGAAGAAAAAAATAGTAGCCTCCTCATTCATTATATAAAAAAACTGGTCGTTTCTCAATAAGATGGCTAGATTATATTTAGTCAACCATTATACTAAAGAGATTAAATACCTCTAGTTCAACATGACTCCTTAACAACTAATTGCCATGTTCAGCCTAGAACTGAGAAACTAAAATTGTAATTAATTCTCCAACTACTTCTCCAATATCCATGCACTATTCTGATTCCCAGCATTAAAAGAATGGTGTGTTAAGATTCCCAACATGTAATAGGGGAAATAAATTAGAACCTTAATTTAAAGTCATTATAGAAATACTTAATGACAAAATGCTTTAACTTTTTTTATGAGATCAATCCATATTTGATGGGTTGAGAATTGTTAAATACGTGTTATATAAGTTGCAATTGTCATATGTAATATGCTTACTTACTAACTAAACTATCAGTCATTTGCCGACAAAATGCTATAACTTATGATGTGGCAAGTACATAAATGCAAACCTACATCATCACATAAATTAGAATCTAATCTTAGCTGACAAACCTTTGACAAAATCATAGCATGGACATACGAAGCATTGCGTACAATATCAAAACTCATGTATAGGGAGCCTACTTTCTTGGGTTTTCTTTTCCCAGTTTCTTCTTTGGGTCTCCTTTGGTTTCTGGTTATTTCCATTTTTTGCCACTCTTTTTGTTTCTTTGGTTTTCGTTTTTTACTTTCTTTTTTAGAGCTCTTGTAATTGTACTTTGTACATAATTTTATTGTGGAATTTGGAAGCATGACATTTGAGCTTACTCCAATCATTTAAAACACTTACGAAATAATTAGGACAAAAATTAAATGCCATAACTAATGTACACATGCATCAAACCTATATCATCATCACATCAATTAGAACCTAAATCAGTGAACGAAACTTATTCTTTTGATAACATTATGGCGTGGATTTTCACCGAAGGCCTCAATTCCCATATGAGACAGTAGCTCTCCATCTCTAACCATGACGTATTAACTCACAATGCAATTTTTTTAAGGGACGAATCCGCTGAATCTCAGTGGATAACAATGCAGTTTTTAAAAATTGTTTTTAGTTGAACAATTTTTAAAATTTCTTAGGGTAGAATTTAGGCTAACTTTTGTACAAATTCAAGTGGACATTACTTAAATTGTGAGGGATAACATATTGGTCATAATAAAAGAAGAAGTTGATAAATAAATAACATGTATCATAGATAACAAGTACCTTTATTGGCACGATCTAACTCCATGATCACTAATAATACATAAACCAAACTTCAAACATGAATACACATACATATCTCAACTCAACCCCATCTCGCAGTAGGTAAATAATTTTATTTCCAAAAAAAGATGCATAAATAATCAAATTAACTCATCATCAATACACAAATCTTTAAATAAATAAAAAATCAACACACAAATCAAAATTCAAATCACCAGTAAAACGAAACATATTTAAAACATGATTTACTTAATGAAACAAAAGATACATATAAATGGATTGGTGGATATATGTACTAGTTATGAATGCTTGAGTAGACGGTATATAGTAGGTTTGAACAACGGTAAGTATCAAAAGAAACCCTGCAGCCAGTACAGAGATTATGGTCCATGGATTGTTGAAGTAATCACGCGTCAGCCTTGCTCTGTACTTGTGACATGTCGAATTGCTGTACCTTCACACTTTCATAAACAAATCCTTGAAGTAGTGCTTATTCGAGTGCATCATGTCAAATATTTTGAAATGGTTGTAGAAAGCAGTGGCTTCTTCCTTATTTGGAAGAAAGTTATCGAGGATGCCATACAGTTGGAGCAAAGCTACATCCTTTTCTGTGTTAATTAGTGCATCCATGAGTGACATGTAGCTCATGAAGGAAACCAAGTATAGTTGACTTTGCTCAAATGCAACAATTTTTGAGTAGATGATCTTTCTATTAAATTCTATCTCCATAAGAGGCATCTCCATGATGCCATTATGAAAGGATATGTAGAACATGTGGCGAGGCTCTCTTTTCCTTTTGAACGTGACCCCAGCCTCGCTGAGTTCGCTGATGCATGGTATGATGATAAACAGGCTCTCGTCTTCCTTCTTACCCTCAGCACTATCTTCTTCTAATTTGGCACTCTCTTCTCCTTTCGCCTTCTTTTCCTCGGCACTCTCTTCTTCTTTGGCCCTCTTTGATTGTCCACGGAACCAAGACGTAAGATGAGAGAAAGTTTCAATCCCTAAATAAAGTGATCAGTTGGTGAACAAGTTGTTATGTTTCATTTGAATATTAATAGTAGGTTTTGTCAGATATTTAGAGATTAGTTTGAGCAATGGGCAATTCACTTTGCAATCTTGACCACCACCAACACAAGTATCAAACAACTTTTGGATGATAAAGAAAGGAATCTGATTTTCCAATAAGAGCATATCAGTGGGTAAGAAAGAAAACGCCCAACCCGTGAGAGATAGAAAGGCGTCAATTTGGTGATATTCTAGCTTCAGGAAGTATTCGAGAATAAAACAGCCATCAAGTACGAGCATCATGACAAACTCATCACTTGTCATGTTCACAGTTTCACTATAACACATGCGTGCTGATTGCTCGAGGGCTCTAATCTCTTTGAAGTAGTTGCCAAAACGGACTTGGTAATTTCTCGCCATGAAGTCACGGAGGGTCGACCACTTGTGCTCTTCCATGGCTCAAAGCTCCTCTTTTCTGTGATGATATGGCCCAATTGAAACCATAGCTGGTTCATAGTACGTCTTGTTTTCTTCATGAAACCTAACAGGGAGACGAGGAATTGGGCAAAGGCGGGACGTGAAGGGCTCTCCTGACACTGCAGCTATTCTTTGATGTACAGAATTTTCTGTTTCCATCGTATCTGCGTCATCAATTTCAAAAATTGGCTAGGTCAATAAACGAAATCTATTAACAATACCGAAAAACGATTCAATTATGACGTACCGTTAATTTCATGCCCAGAGATTTCTGCGATGGTGTCTTTGTCTATCACTGTATCTCTTCTCCCTCTTGCCATGATCTCTACTTCTTGAATATCCTCCATTTTATGTTTTTTGCTTGACCCACCAAATTATATATACAATAGCTTTCTCCAAACTCGTTATGCTTTGGTTAATCATGAGATTTAGGTCCTATATATCACATATTCAAATCCTTTTTTCACAAAAGGAAGTTTTTTTAAATATTCAGAAAAATTAGGGGGGTCTTTGCCAAAATTTACACCAGCCTCCTCTAAGTAATAAACTTCAAATAAATGTCTTCATTGTTGTCTTTCTATTTGGCATGATTTTGTAGACAAGGACTAGCTACCAAGAGTTCTACTTATTTATATATTTACTGACCAATTGTCTTGATCAGTGTTAGACTTTTACAAAACTAAAATCGTAATTAACATGTCTTATTATTCACAGTGTGCATGGTAATTAAACTCTACAAATTGAATCACTAACCCATAATTAAACAATAAGATTAATAATTACGATAAAATGCTACAAACAATAATGTGATGATGTAACACTACACCATCACATGATTTAAAAGCTAAACCTAGTTTAAAAATTTACTATTTTGACAAAATCATGGCATGGATTTTCCAAGCATAGCGAATAATATCATGATTCACATCAGGCCTCAAATCCCACATGAGACTGTAACTCTCCAGATCTGATGATGGCGTAGTATGATTCAAACTTCTCACAATTTTTTCCTGCAACTTTCAAAATTTCTTATAATTTATAATTTAGGATTTAATGTCTATTTGGTATGTAAGGAAGTAATGTAATATGTGATGTATTCAAAACTTTTAAGCAATCAAAATCAAGGGGAGAAACCCTCTTTTCCTTCAAAAAAATATTTTATTTTGTCTGCAAATATTATATTTTGATTCTAATCTGCAGATATTCGCTATTCCATCAAATACTACATTTGAGTTTTGACTAAATATTATACCTATAATTTAATGGCCCCATCAGATCTATTAACATGCGCCCAAAAACTGTAGAAAAAATCAACAAATTTATATCTTTTCTTTTTCCAAAAATTTAATTAAGCAAGCACCCAAGAGAGCGTATCCTCCCAATGGGACCTTTCACCTTTCTTAAACTCGAATAATACAACTGCCAAGCGGCGGTGATTCAACAAATTATCTCTTCTACCGTCTTGTCAAATGAAGAAGATGAGATCAAATGGCGATGGACCCCAGGAGCTGTTTTCACCACCAAGTCGTGATACCAATTCTTCTTCAAAACGATAGTGGAAAGCAGATGGCAAAAGTGACTATGGGCAATCAAATCTCCAACCAAAGTAAGGTTTTTTACTTGGCTTCTTGCAGCCGACAGAATTCCTACCCAACAAAACCTTACAAAATAAAGGATGGCAATGTATCAATGCTTGCACGTTGTGCAACACCGGCGAGGTGGAGACCACACTGCATCTCTTTGTCGATTGCCCATACACTCGATACATTTGGGCCATGAACCAAAAGAAGGCTCAAATAGCAGATAGAACCCCCATGCACTTCTGGTCAAGAGAGAGACTGGCATGCCAAACAAATGAAGATGCCAAGTGTTGGGACATCAAGTGGGCATCCATATGTTGGAATGTGTGGAAACAACGGAACCAACGTATCTTCAACAACGTTAATTCTCCCCCGGAAATAGTCAACCAACTAGCTAATCAAGGCGCGCATACATGGAAAATATTAGCCTAACTCCCTCGACGTGACGACAACCCGAACACCAGACAACTTATTGGAGTCCTTGTCCTTGTAAGTGTTGAGTCTCATATTTTCTTACATCGTTTCGTAATTAGGTCTTGTTAAATCATTGTAAGTGTTGAGTTTTTGTAATTTGGAAGTTAGGGTCAGTGGTACTGAGTGGTCATACCCCCTACGTGTAGAAAATAGGGTCTATATATGTATATCCAAACTTTTTTATTTTTATTAAATTATAATACTCAGTAGGCAATCGCAGACTAAAAAAAAAAGCACCCAATAGAGCACCATTAATTAAAACAGCATTAATCAATTGAATTTAGCTTTTTTGTAAATAGGGTTTGTAATTAACTTTATTTTTATTAATCAAAGTATCTTGGCAGGATTTTCTCCTGCCTCAGCCTTAAAAAAAATTGAATTTGGCCATTACTAACATAGCTTATGCATGGTATTTACAGCTATACTTGATATAATATAATTGATCAATTAACAAAATCCATATATGGTATAATGGCAATACATTGACAATACATACCCCTACATAAAGTTAAAAGCCGTCAACAGTAAAAATCTTTCCAATTGGGAATATCAAATCAGAGACAAAAGGAAGATGAAACCTATTTCACTGAAAGACTTGATCTTGCCGGCCAAATTAACTAAGCCAAAGAAAGGCTATCACCAATAATACATGAATCAAAATCCAATCCAACATCGACACACTTATACGTACAGAATAAAAATTCCCACTAAAATATAAATTTAAATGCATCACTGGCACATAAAATAAAATTCATAACAGTGTAAAACCAATGCATAAATCCAAATCCATCACCAATACACCAAACTCCACATATCAAACCTCATTACCAACACATAAATAATCAAAACACATCACAACAAATCAAAACCATCACCACATAACTTGAAACACACTCAAGCATGGATTGCTTAACAAAATAAATGCAAATACAAAGATTTGTGGATGGATTACTTAGTTATGGATGCCGGAGACGACGCTAAAGTATGTTTGAACAACAGTAAGTATGAGAAGAAACCCTCCAGCCCCAATAGAGATTATGGCCCATGGATTGTTGAAGTAATCGTGCATCAACTTCGCTCTATACTTGTGCCAAGTCGACTCACTATATTTGCGCAGTTCGATGAACAAACCTCGAAAGTAGTGTTCTTGGTAATTCATTGTGTTAAAATCTCCAAAGTGGTTGTAGAAAATAGCGGCATCTTCCTCATTTTGAAGCAAATTCTCCATAATACCGCATTCTTGTAATACGGCGACATCCTTTTCCATGTTAATAAGGGCATCCAGGAGTGCCATATAGCTCGTGAAGATCATGTCTAACTCGTTTCGTTGACTTTGCTCGAAAGCAACAACATTTGAGTATATGATCTTTCTAGTAAAACCTATCTCAACAAGAGGCATCTCCATAATGCCATTCTGAAAGGATATGTCAAACATGTGGCAAGGCTTTCGCTTCCTTCTGAATCTTACACCAGCCTCAAAGAGCTCACTTACACATGGTATATTGATGTCAAGCTCTTCAAGGCTAGAGCCCTCTTTCACTTTGACCTCTTCGGTTTCTTCTGCCTCTTCTTCCTCGCCGTCCTCTTCGACTTCTTCTGACTCTTCTGCAGCACCCTCTTCCACATCATTTTCTTCTTCTAAGGTATACTTTGATGCACTTGGTTGCTGAGGGAACCAAGACATGAATCTAAAGAATAATTCAAACACCAAAGAGCGTGGTTGGTTGCGAACAACGTTGTTGTTTTCTCTTTGTAGGCCAGGCACGAAGCATGTATAAAAAAGATGGAGCAAATGATGGACACCGTTACATGATGCTAGTCGGAGCCACCTTGGTTCTTGGGTACCATAGCCAAAAAAGGGGATGATTAGTTTGACTAGGGGGCAACTACCCTCGCAAAAATGAGCACAACCTCCATAAATCGCAAACAACTTGTGCATAATAAAGAACGGAAGCTGATTTTCCAACAACAGAATATCACTGTCCGTTCCTTCCTCAGTCCAATACGCGACAAAAAGGCCATCAAGCTGAGCACCTTCCTGCTTCAGAAAGTATTCAAGAAGAAAACAGCCATCGAGTATTAGCATCATAACAAATTCGTCACTTAACATTTGTACAAATTCACTGTAGCACTGGCGTGCTTCTGTCTCGAGGGGCCTTATCTCTTGAATGTAAACCTCCAAGTCGATTTCATTGTTCCGAGCAAGAAAGTCACGAAGATATGACCACTTTTCATGTTCCATGGCTCGAAGCTCCCTCCTTGCCGTGATGATAAGGCCCAATAGAAACAATTTGAGGGTTGAAAAGCGTCTTTTCTACTTCGTGAAACCAAGCAGGGACACGGAAAATTGTGACATGTCGGGACACGAAGGGCTCTCCTGGCACCATGTTTAACCTTTGTTTCATTAGAGTCCGCAATGGATCTTGAGCTACTTCACCTTCTGTAGTTCTTGTTGTTATTTCTGTTACATTATAAATTCCAAAGATCAGAAAGCAGTCTGAAATGAGCACAAACCTCACTATAACAGTGAAAATGATCCGATTATGTACCGGGAGTTTCCTCCTCGGAGACTTCTGTGGTGTCGTCTATGTTTTTCACTACATCTCTCTCCCCACCCATCTCCACTTCTCGAACCTCCGCCATTGACCTATCCCTACTATACTTCTTAACGCCTTTTTTTCTTTTGTTAATGGATTAAATTCTTGAGACTTCATTATTTCTCTCTTTTTAGAACACCGTGACTCATTAGAAGGGAGGGGCATTGTCATTTCATACAATTTATGTCAATTCCATCAATTCATGTCAATTCCTCTTATCTTACAAACTCAATAATTTGCAAAAGAAAAAAAATTACAATGTCGTCATTGTCTTTCTTTTTGGTAGAGACTGGCTACCAAGAGTTCAATATATTATACATTTATTAACCAAATGTCAAGATTTAATTAGTCTCACTATTCTCCAATCTCCACCCACTATTCTGATCTCAGCATGAGAATAGAGGCGCTTGCAACACCAAACTAAACCAATAAGAAATTATATGAGACTATTTTGGATAAATATGAAACTTAATATTACAAACTAATTTTAATAAATTATCTTTTATGTTGATAATTGAACCCTATGAATTACATCATTAATCATCATTAAAACAATAACAGAAATAATTTTACAATAAAAATTCACACAGATGCATGCCTGCATCATCAAATATATTAGGACCAAAACCTAGCTAACAAAATTTTATTGTTTCGACAAAATCATGGCATGAATTTTCCAAGCATAGCGTACAATATCATGATTCACATGAGGCCTCAAATCCCACATGAGACTGTAACTCTCCAGCTCTGACGATGGCGTAATATGACTCAAATTTCTCACTATTTTCTCCTGCGAATTTCAAAATTCATTATAATTTAAATTTTAGGATTTGCAAATATATCGGAAAGTGAAGGGCTTTTCTGCAATTTTTTGATATAGTTTTTCTCTTTTTATTTTTGAGAAAAAAATATGAAAAATTAAAAGGTAAGTTTATAACCTGCATTGTATAATCAAGCTTTAACATGTTGTAGATGACCAACATCATAATTGCAATATGTTCTACCGATGTTTCAGTATTTAACGCTTGCTCTTTTCTTTCATCCTGTTAATAATAAATTTCATAAAACCATTAAAATTCAACCAAGTATAGCACAAACAAAGAATTGTAGTGAGAGAGAGAACCTCTTGATTTACTAAGTCCTGTTTGAAATTATTTTTTGAAAAATTCGAATTTGTGATGTTTTGATTGGATTCCATTGCAATTTTGTATGCATTATCAGCCACGCATTCCATCTCATTTATTAATATTTTTGCTGAGAAAAAAAAATTCAATTATAAAGTGAGAATCATTAGGGGCTTAAATTGCATAATTTAGAGGTTTAGTTGGGCTTGATCGCAAAGTTGGAGGAACTTGCATTATTAGAAATGTTTATAATCAAGTGTAAGATTGTATCCTAGAAGTAATAAAAGTAGAAATTGTATTTATTAAATATTATATGAAGATAGATATACCTTTCTTAATATAATCCTTAAGCCCCAGCTCGCAAGAATTTACTATTATATAAATTTGGATAGATCAAAATTAAATAATTTGGTTTATAGAAGTACAAAATTATATTTTAGTTCAGTGGATGGACTTTTAAAATTTAAATTGAAAAAAATTATAATAAAACTTACATTGGGTAATATTTTGAATATTTTGGTGGGACATAGTGCAACCAGCATCAAGATATGATTTCATTCTTTCAGTCATATTTGATTTTATTATTTCATTGATTATTTTTGAATCCTCGCTAATTTCTGGTCTCCTAAAATATTCTGTTTCTCAAGCAAAAAAAGTAAACAAATGTTAATATTATCACATTACATTTCATACAAAAGCAGCTTGTTTCATTTTTTATTGGTTTTTGGGTCTGATTTGTTCCATTTTTAATATCAAAAAAACAATTTGTTGAATAAGAAAAAGAAATGATAATTTAATGAAATTACCTAACTCTTGATGAAACCTCTGAAGAAATCTATTTCCAGCTGCAACTAGTTCATCAAACTTTGCAACACTACGTATTTTTTAAATTATGAGTCATGAAATGCAAAACGGATATTTGATGCGAAAACTGCCAATTTCCAAATAAAAATAGAGTATATTCTACATTCCAAATGGCATAAAACAAAAATGGAGAATTTAAAGGATGTATAACCAATAAAGAATTACCTTATCATAAAATTATTGAAGAGGACCTGCTCCTCTGTTAATTGTGGAATTGCCTCTGTCTCATTATTTACCATCATGAATTTCCTGAATAGAGGAAAAAAAACTTAGCTATTTTTTTCTTCACGAAAAGAGTAATGAGAGATGTCTCAATTGAGCACGGTTGAAAGATTGTATATTTATCAAATAGTGTTAGGCAAGCTGTTCCAACAATTTTCCTCTCTCAGGTATTTCATCGAGCGCCTTGTGTGCAATATAGAAGGCTAACTCCACCAATCAACTTAACACAATAGTTCAACCAATTAACACAACATGAAAGGGAATCAAAATCGCACCAAAAAAAAATACAAGTCAAATAATACTCTGTCACAAAAAAGTGAGTTCTCATGAGTCATACCTTGGATTGGAACAGAGAGAGAAAGAGCTCAATACGCAACCAAAGGAAGCTTGATAAAGAGAGAAATTGGGCCCGATTTCCTAATTCACAATCAGCCGGCCAGCGAAGAAGGGAGAGGAGGGAGGCAGCAGACGCGATGCGGCGCTGAGACGGAAGAAGAAGAAGAAGAAGAGAGCGATTGAGATTAAGAAAACGTCCCTAAGCCCTTCAGAAATTTAACATACCGGCCGGGAGTTATAATCCCAATTTCATATAAGCGGGATTTGAAATCCTAGAATATAATAACCCGACATTTGACTAGGCTCATCACCCTCCTTCCCTCTCGACGTGGTACCTTTTACTCACAAACTTGACTTGTTTCTTTCTGACCTCTCTTTTCTCTACTGAATCAGTATCAAATGGACCTGGTCCACATATCTTCTCTCCCACTCCATCACACTCTCTCCCTTTCTGGAAACAGGAGCTCTTCCTTCCACTCCGAAAATGGCGAGCGCCATGACCGTTGGTCGCTTCACGCCGTGTCCACACAGCTCCGGATTCCAATTCAAACTCCGGCGGCAAAACAGACTCATCCTACGAAACTCCTTGAACGTACACACAGTCTCGACCAACGGCTCCCCGCCATCTGTCAGTCCAAACAATGTAGTAATCGGAAGCGGAATCGGTGGATTGTGCTACGCTGGTCTGTTAGCACGGTAGTGCTGGTGCTGGAGAGCCATGACGTGCCAGGTGGCGCCGCCCATTCATTCGATATAAAAGGTTATAAATTTGATTCAGGTCCCTCGCTTTTCTCCGGTTTTCAATCTAGGGGCCTCCAAGCCAATCCTCTTGCTCAGGTAATTCTTCAACTTTTCTTCTGTACTCATTAAAATTAAGTTAGATATTTATAATGAGAATAATATCTTTTTAATGATGTAATTAAGGTGCTTGATGCATTGGGTGAGAGAGTTGAATGTGCATCATATGATTCATGGATGGTTTACATGTCAGAAGTTGAATTTCCCTCTAAAAATCGGCCCCACTAATTTTTTGAAGGTTACATAAATTCACCCTCTAATTACAATTACAAATTGAACTCATGATCTTTGGCCACACATACAAATGCTTTAATCAATTAGGCTACAAGTTATTTACAATTACCCGTATAATATTACTATTGACTACTTAGCACACCTTTTTTCACGCATATATAAAGTTATTAACTTTATAATTAACTCTTAATTATGAGTTAACACGCGAGTTATATTTGCATGCGCACCAACAATATAACTCGCGAGTTTGCAGGGCGAGTTAACACGCGAGTTATATTTGCATGCGCACCCACTAATTTTTTGAAGGTTACATAAATTCACCCTCTAATTACAATTACAAATTGAACTCATGATCTTTGGCCACACATACAAATGCTTTAATCAATTAGGCTACAAGTTATTTACAATTACCCGTATAATATTACTATTGACTACTTAGCACACCTTTTTTTCACGCATATATAAAGTTATTAACTTTATAATTAACTCTTAATTATGAGTTAACACGCGAGTTATATTTGCATGCGCACCAACAATATAACTCGCGAGTTTGCAGGGCGAGTTAACACGCGAGTTATATTTGCATGCGCACCCACTAATTTTTTGAAGGTTACATAAATTCACCCTCTAATTACAATTACAAATTGAACTCATGATCTTTGGCCACACATACAAATGCTTTAATCAATTAGGCTACAAGTTATTTACAATTACCCGTATACTATTACTATTGACTACTTAGCACACCTTTTTTCACGCATATATAAAGTTATTAACTTTATAATTAACTCTTAATTATGAGTTAACACGCGAGTTATCAAGTCCCTTTTTTTTTTTATCGAAACTTTAAATCCCAGTTTGCCATATGTTTGCCCCTTTGATATTCCTCGGAACCGCCCCAGAGAAAGTTACTTAGTAGCTTATCAATCTCCTCTATAACCCATCCTGACAGGAGGAATGCTTGCATAAAGTATAGAGGTTGTGCTGATAATACGGAGTTAATGAGCGTCAGCCTTCCACCAGCTTTCCACCTGTTGAGAGGAATTTCGCTGACCAGCCCGAGATTCTTTGCCTTATTTTCTCTATCATGGGAAGGTAAGCTGATCTTGGCGGCTTGTGTATGCTAAGAGGTAATCCCAGGTAGTTAATTGAGAATTCATGCTTATCACATTCTAGGACGTGAAACGTGATGCACTGATCTGTCACTTTGCGGCGGAAGTTGGATTGTAGTGTATGTGCTTTTGCTGTTATTTATTTTAAGCCTTGACATTGTTGCAAAGCAACTGAGTGCTTGCTTTATCAGTTGTAGGTTAGCCCCATTTGCTTCGGTGATTATTATTGTGTCATCTGCATATTGGATTGCTTTTATCGGCATTTTGTTTGGGGCCAGTGCTAAGTTGTTTCTTTGATAGATAATGCCTGACCCCTTGTTTCTCTCAATGTTACAGAAATCGCTACATGCTAGTCTTGTGGCTGATACCATCGAGGATTAATCGGAAACTAATCGGGGATTAATCGTATCTAGACGGATTTTTGTTTTTTAATATTTTTAATGTATAATATTATTTTTATACTTATTTTTTAAAAAAATTAGAATTTTTATTTTCTTAAATACCAATAGATAATGTATGAGAAATAAGTTTTTAAAATTTGGATATAATATGTTTCGTGTATGATAAACGGCCATAGTTTATCTTATACAATAATAAAGTTCTAATAACTAGTGAGTCATGGGCTGGCCCATCACTTTTTGTTTTGGGCTAGTTTTGTGAGATAGACACGGATCATGAATCTATGATAAACCTACTATATCTTTATGTAGTGGTTCACATAAACCAACTGTATATAATATATTAAGAAATAATCTTTCTTCACGATCTTCTTCTTCTTCTCCAAAAGAAGAAGCAAGAAACCCCCGTGTCCCTCCTTTTTCACACAACCGCGAACCGATGAGCAAGAAAAAAAAGAGGAAAAAATGGGAAATATCACAAAAAAATCACAAAAAATCAGATTTATGCGCTTCTAGGCGGATCACTAGGCGGGAAAACGCCTAGCTCAACCGACTAGGCAAAAGTCTAGACGGAAACCCGCCGCCTAGCGCTTAGGCGGCCGCCTAGGCCGACTTTTAGAACAATGGTTTCTCTTGACATTTCTTCAAAACATTAGTAAAATAAATACTCAAAAACAAAATTATAGATGACAAAATTGATGTCCTGTCTTGAATGGGCCTGACTTGAGTGACAGCTACTAGGTTGACTCGTCCATTAATATTTCGAACAAAAATCTAGAATCAATGAATTTGTCAGGCACATTAATACTTATGTATATTATTATATCACTGGTCTTAACATTTCATATATCATTATATCTTGGTATCTGTACATTACACAAATTCATACATCAATCATCAATGCCAACCCAATCTACAACCTATACTAAATCATGACATGAGCTTATGCAAATTTCAATCAACCAAAACACCCAACCAAAATCCAGGAAATCAAAATCAAATCCCAATAGCATCAAGCAACTCCCGATGCTTCCCAACATCCACCAACGTATTCGCAACAATCGCCCCGCTGGCAGCCACGGCCGGGATGCCAATTCCCGGGAAAGTGGAGTCCCTGCAGCAGAAGAGCCCCGGGATGGGAGTCGAGTGTCCCGGAAACGAGCCCTGCCCACGTCCCCCTGTTCCTCCTCAAGAATCTCTTGTGGGTTAACTGGTTCCGATGAGTTTCACCTCGCACTTTTCGCAGTCGAATTGCAGACCCAGCGCTCTGTCCATGGCCTTCCACATCACCTAGGAGAAAAATTTTAATAAATTCTATCAGGTTATAATTGTTGCAAATAGCGCGCTATAGCGCCGATATAGCGCGATCGGGAGGCTCGATGCCGCAATGCTGCAGTTTTGATGCGCTATTGCATTTTCCGACGCTACAACGATATAGCGGCACGATATATCATGAATTGTGTGTTTATAGCGCCTGAAAAAATAATATTACGCAATTTCATTTCTTTGAACTTTTTATTTGTTTTTTGTGCTGGGCTCACATTTGTGAACTTTTTATTTTTTTTTGGGATTAGGCTCACATTTGGTGTTCTATTTGGGGAGTTCTCATTTTGGATTATTACGGTTTTTAGGTTTTAGGGTATTTTGGATTATTATATGTGCTGTTTTGGATAAGTATATTATATGTTAATATTTTAATACAGAAATTATTCGGAGTACCCAGAAGCGCCACCATACAGTTTTTAGCTGTATACATATATATTTATACTTGGATATATTTTTTGTTTTTACAAATATAACTTTTTGAAAGTATACATTTAATATACCTTTTTGTAATTCCACTTTACCTTTTGTATTTATAAAAATACATTTTTGTAATTTCATCATACTATTTTGTAATCTGGCGCTGCTGGACGCTCCAAAATACTAGCACTTTATATTTGGACCCATTTTAATATTAATTTTGTCATCTTTAGATATTTGATAATTATTATAGGGTTATTTTGTAGATATTTGTTATTTTAGAGATTGCATATACATAGATTACATTGTGATACGTAAGAAAAAAGTGATTATTACTATTATCCGCTACGCAAGTGTAGCACATATATATAGGAGGTTTTTCAAAACGATCAAGAATTTCTGAAAATTCCCTAAAAAATAAAGAAATAAATAATAATATAATTTTCTAATCCTTACCTCTGATTGTTCTTCTTTGAGTTTCTTATACACCCCGCTCCTCCTATCCAGTCCTTCCCACAAGGAATACGGCTCGGTGCCTACAAAAACAATTTGAAATAGATAAAGATACTTTCTTTAATATAAAAAATTATGAATAAATGCAAATTCATTTCGATACTTACAATCCACACATAAAATGAACATATTACAATAATTTTTAGAAAAAGAAATTTATAAAAATAATGATGGCCAATGGCCAATTTATCAACAAACAACAGAAGAGGTCTTGTTTAAAATAGAGAAGAGCCACATGATTGCAGTTCCAAATTAACCCATTTAGTTCTAAATTGAGAGACATAGATGGATTATGGTTCAAATTAACGCAAATTATTCAAAATTGAGAAGAATTGGATGGATTTTATGGATTTTGCCACTAACCATCCCGCTTATTTTCTGATCTCGCAAAGGAATTGTACCACAGCGGCCTGCGTGTTGCGTAGATAAACTGAAAGAAAGTTACTCAAACAACTAAAGAAGATGAAGAGAAAGAGGTGAAAGGTGACTGGAGAGGGAGATAAAAGGGAGATGAAGATGAAGAGGTGAAGGGCGACTGGAATTAGTTTTTCTCACTTCTCAGAAAAGGCCTGAACTCTTTTTTGTGACGTAAGGAAGAAGAAGGATGGAACGGAATTAGAGAAAGAACGGTGTCTCCAGCCTCCGTTTAGAGTTTAACTCGCACGGATAAAGCAGATCTGAGGGTGTACAATTTACGGGCATGTTGGATTTGAGGAACTTGATGATACATGGATATTGCAAATACATGAATCTAATGATCCATGGATTTGATGATTCATGTGAGTTGTTTGATTAGGTGGATTTGATGATTGAGAATTTGAGTATTTAATTTAAGTTCATTAAAAGATAATTATTGAGTAGTTATAATGATATATAAAAATAATAAATAATCTTAAAAAATAATAAAAATAAAAATAAAATATGAAATATAATATAAAAATAAATATATAATATAATATGAAAATAAATAATATAATATAATAATATAATAATATAATATAAAAATAAATAAATAATATAATATAATATAAAATAAAAACAATAATATAATATAATAATATAAAAATAAATAAATAATATACTATAGTATAATATAATATAATATAAAAATAAATAATAATATAATATAATATAATATAATATAAATATAATAATATAATATAATATAATATGCTATAATATAATAATATAATATAATTTGAAAATAAGTAAATAAATAAAATAATATGAAGATAAATAATATATTATAATATAAAAATGAAAATATAATATAATATAATATAATATAAAATAAAATAAAAGTAAAGAATATAATATAATATAATATAATATAAAAATAAATAAATAAATAAATAAATAATATAATATAAAAATAAATCAATAATATAATATAATTAATAAGTTGGTGTATTTTGTAATCCTCAATTTTTGACCGAAGTACAAAATCCCCGGATTTAAGCTCTCAAATCCATGGATTCAATAGAATACACCAAATCAAACAAAGGATTTTGAATAAAATCTTGTATTTACGAATACAATCCACTAAAATACACCAAATCAAGCATGCCCTATATGTAAAATTGGTCTGTTACATGTACATGCAGTTTAGCATTCTTCTCTCTCTCTCTCTCTCTCTCTCTCTCTCTCTATATATATATATATATATATATATATATATATATATATATATACTGTAAATGAATAATCAAATTTTTTAAATATATCGTAAGTGAAAGATAATATAATGTAATTAATGTTTTATTTTATTTTTATCAACAGACATCTTTATTCAATAAAAGTAATATATTGCAATTAATATTTTTTTAATGCTGAGAATATTTGACACACTTTAATTTTGATATAAAATAAGAATTTAATTTACAATTTTTTAACTTATTATTATCCTTGTATTTAAGTACATACTTGTAAGTTAATGAATAATTTTATTTTTAATTAACAACAAATTTTAAAACTCGCGGCGTAGCCCGAGATTGTTCCTATTAGTGTTTAATTATCATGTAGATGATATTTATCAAAAATAGTGTGTGATATTAAATTTTATATTTATCCGAAATAGTGCCATATATAATTTCTTATTGATTTTGTTTCGTGTGAAAGGCAGTCTATTCTCTAATGCTGATACCCGAAAAGTGAATGGAGAACGATAAGACAATTAATTACAAATTTCGATTTCGTTCCTTAAATCGTAAGTTGATCATGACATTTGGTCAATAAATATAAGGATTTGATAGAGCACGATAGTACTGTAGCACAAATGTTCACGACGGATCTAATAACAATATATATAATTTATTTTCTAATAATAATATATACAAAACAATATATATAATTTATTTTCTAATAACAATATATACATAAAAAATGAAAACAATATATAAAATGGGAAAACTGTATATAACATGGGAAAAATAGTATATAAAAGTAAAAAAATAAAAAAATACACAAAGAATAAATAACAATATATAAAATGGCAAAACAATATATAAAAAATGAGAAAACAGTATATAAAATGAAAAAACAGTGTTGTCGCGTTTGCACATTTCCCAGTCTTATCTACAAAACCAAATTACACAAAGAAAGTAGAGAAGAATAATTGTTACAAATAATTTCATTTCTTTTTCTTTTTCTTTTTTTTGAGACAACCCATTGGGTTAGTAGACTTTGTTAATATTAAACTAAATGCGTTCGGCGTGACTCGAATTTGAGTCTTTATCATAGTTGACGATGTGTCTTATCTCTTGAGCTTGCAAGTTTTGGCATAAATAAATTCATTTCGATTGATATGGATATCATAACTGTGATATAACCATTTTCTTGGGTGAATATAATAAATAACAATAATAAATGAATAAATATTAGCCAGGAAAAAAAAAGGAATATCTGAAGACACGAATAGTACTTAAGTTTCAGTCAATTAACAATTATGCACGCTATTGAATTGTTGATGGAATTGACAGTCAATTAACAATTATACATGCTATTGAATTATTGATGAAATTGACACAAGGACAATGCCCACCCGTTCTAATAACTCATCTTATTATAAACAGTACGAACTAATGACTAGTTCCCATCCATCGATAAATACATACAGAACTAATCTCACTTTTATCAGATTAAGCCTTAAGAGTTCAATTCTTTAAAAACAAAACGTAAGATTGTTTAGAAGTGTCTTTTTGAACTTTTGAGGTCAATGGCCGAGATTCAAGAAATAGAGATGGCCGGAGAGCAAAGCGATGTTGTGATAGACATAGATCTCACCACGGAATCCTCTAAGGAGAAAATAACAGGTATGTCATTGAATTGTTTCAGCATTTGTGGGGGTTAGATTGAGCACTGAGCATGTTTTTAATAAAAAATGAGAACCCAATTTAATTATACAGGATTTGTATATTTCTAAGCTAACCCAATTCATGATATTTCTAAATCCACAATATTTCTAAACCAATGAGATCTAGTTTAAAATCCACAATATTTGTAAAATCCACCTAAACTGACGATATTTGTATTATCAATATAATGCCTATATAATTATAAAAAGTAAAGTTCAATAATAGGTTGTTAGATACAAATTGTTTCATAGATTAGACATCAAAACTAAAAGAAAAACATATTTAACGGCATAATATATTTATGTGGTTTTTATATCTTATCTTATTAATATTGGTGTGCAAAATATCATCAGAAAAAAAAAATGAATAATGAAACATTCAAATAAACGACTTATTCGGTTCATTCATAAATCAAAGAAGTTATAATACATAATTATTGGAATGACAATTGAAAAATAACAATTTATATGATTTTGGGATAGAAATATATTAATTATTAATATAATATGAAGAAAAATTGTATGGGTTGGGCTAGTTTAGATTGGGTTTTCATATGGAAACCCACAATCCAGACCCAACCCAACAACATCAAAATCTGCCTGAATTGCATTGAGTTAGATAAGTTAGACGAGACTAGATTTTTTTTTTCCTCAAGAGTAGGCAAATGCCTACTAGGATTTATTAATTATATAGAAGTTTTACATTGGTTACAATATTAGAACATAGTTGTCTTTTGTTGATGTACACCAAATATCTATTGCACTATTTTTCAGTAAAAATTTCCCAGAAGTTGCTTCGAATCCTATGTGGCTACCTCCCTTTTCCTGGTCGTCCTGAGTTAATTTGGTTTTGGTTGCTCATCCAAGTTTGCCACCTTTGGAAGTCTGGCTTTACTATTGATTTAATGAAATTTGAAAAACGCCTGCAACTTTCAAAAATGCGTGCATTTCATTCTTTTCAAATATTTCAATTGCATGCTAGCCAGTCTTGTTTTGGATTTTTATTTTTGCATAGGTAGTCTAAGATATCGGTTGGTTTTGTTATGTTTGGTGGTATTCTGACTCCGATTTTAGTGGCACCATGTGACGAAATTTCTAAGGCGAAGGGGCATGTTGCAAATAAGTGGTTGTGTGATTCTATTATCTAATCTATTAAATTGACATGTAACAGAAATAACAACAAGAACAGCAAATGAACTGGTACAAGATCATTTGCAGATGCTTATGCAACAAAGGCTGGAAGAGGTACCAGGAGAGCCATTCGTTTCCCGGCGTATCACAATTTTCCGTGTCCCTACTTGGTTTCACGAGGCAAACAAGAAGCTTTTTGAGCCTCAGGTGGTTTCAATTGGCCCTTATCATCGTGGCAAGGAGGAGTACCGAGCCATGGAAGAGCACAAGTGGTCCTTCCTCAGGGATTTTCTGGCCCGGAACAAAGAAGTCAGTTTGGAGGTCTACATCAAAGAGATAAGAGCCCTTGAGACACAAGTACGGGATTGTTATAGTGAAACTGTGGAACTGGGTAGTGATGATTTTGTTATGATGCTAGTACTTGATGGTTGTTTTATTCTCGAATACTTTCTGAAGCAGAAATTTCCTCAATTTGATGCCCTAGTCAATACAATTTGGGTCGAATCAGGAGTCGATACTGATATTCTCTTGTTAGAAAATCAGATCCCGTTCTTTGTGATCCACAAGTTGTTCACCATTCATGGGGATTGTGATCACGATTGCGGTGACCATTGCCCCCTACCCAACATAATTTTTAAACATCGTCTGACCTATATTCATACCTATAAAAGAATGTTGAGGCGACCTCAAAAAACATGTCGTTATATCCATCATTTGCTCCACCTTTATCACTTGTGCGTAGTGCCCGACCTTCAAACAAACAACAATAACTTGATTCGCGACCAATCGCATTCTTTAGTTGTTAGAATCTTCTCCTCATTCAGGTCTTGGTTCCATCGGCAATCAAGCCATATCTTCTTCCATCGGCAATCAAGCCAAATCTTCTTCCATCGGCAATCAAGCTATGCAACATCAAAAAGGCCTGAAAGAGAAGAAAGCAACAAAGAAGAAGAAGATGACCTTACCATTGATCGGGTTGCCATCATACCATGTCTGAGCGAGCTTCGTGAAGCTGGTGTGATATTTAGAATGAAGAGGAGGCCTCTTCACATGTTTGACATATCATTTCAAAATGGCGTAATGGAGATGCCTTATATGGTAATAGATGCTAACATAAAGATCATCTTTAGCAATGTTGTTGCTTTTGAACAGAGTCAACTCATGTTACCTAATATCTTTGCGAGCTATCTGGCACTTATGGATGTGCTTGTCAACACAGAAAAAGATGTTGCTCTGCTACAGAATTGTGATATCATGATGAATTTGCTTCAGAACGAAGAAGATGCCGCTAATTTTTTCAACCACTTCGGAGATTTTTACGCTATAAATTATAGTGACCACTTTTTCCTGGGTTTGTTCATCAAAGTGCGAAAATATAGCAAGTCAAATTGGCACAAGTACAGAGCAAAGTTGATGCATGATTACTTCAACAATCCATGGGCCATAATCTCTGTTGTGGCTGGAGGGGTGCTGCTTATTCTTACCGTTGTTCAAACCTACTACACTGTCTACTCTAGCATCCATAACTAGTTATTCATTCTCAAGTCCTTTTATTTACATGTTTTTTTTATATTAAGCAAATCATGTGTGTGTGTGTGTGTGTGTGTGTGTGTTTTAGTTTTTGGTGATGGATTTTGGTTTTGTTATTTGTTTGTGATATATTTTAATAATTTGTGTATCCGTATTGGAGATTGATATATGTGTGTTGGTATTGGTCGTGAAGTTTGAATAATATATGCGTGATGGACTTTGAAGAATTTATACAGCGGTTATAAGTTAAGTTTTATGTATCAGTGATGGATGTTTGGTGGTGATGATTTTTCTGATTATTTCTGTATTAGTGTATTATACTGTTTGATTTTGATTTATGTATTCTTGTTGATAGATTTGATTTTGATAATTGATCAATTACATCCTGAGTAGCTTTAAATAATATTTACCATTTCACCTACAGAATGCCATCAAATTTAACCCCGGCCAGCAAAAACCCTATAGGAGGTCAATCCAGTTCCTCACAAAAGGGTTTTTGATCCCAATCAAGTCAACTACTTCACAAAAAGGCCGCAAGAGCTTCGTTGCGTCCAAACCCCTTTGGTCTCCATCTGAACTAAGGATTTCAACGATTTCAACAGAGAGGGCAAATATCTGGCGCCAGCAGCCGACAGAATGCCAAATCGGCGGGAGTGCCATTGCTGGTGCCGACATAGGGAGAATTCCGTCCTAAAAATAATAGTAGGGGCTTGGATGGAATTTGTGATATTTTGAGGATTAAAAGAGGTATGGATGGAATTTTGAGGGTTAGATGAACAAGCAGTTTTTTCCATTCTTGAGTATCAGCACTAACATAAGTCTCAAGATCCTGGTTATAATAAATAGGATGTAATTATCGTTACAAAATTAAATAAAGATAAATTTATAATGGTAATTAGAGGGTGAATTTATTTTTTTATTTTTTTTTTGAGGAAATTTGGAGAGGGCTTTCACATCCCCCTTCCAAAATGAATTAAATTATAACGTTTTATAAGTGTTTTACATATTTCCTTTAGATTTACAACGAAAAAGAGATAAAAGAAGCAAGAAATAAGACCTGTAAAAAAAAGAAATTAATTTTACCTTTAAAAATTCAGTGGGGCCCGATTTTAGAGGGAAATTCACCTTCTGGTATATAAACCATCCATGAATCATATGAAGCACATTCGACTTTCTCTCCCAATGCATCAAGCACCTTACTTACATCATTAAAATTACATCATTCTCTTCATACATCAGTACTTCAATTTTAATAAAAAAAGAAGGAAACTTTGAACTTTGAAGAATTAATTACCTGAGCAAGGGGATTGGCTTGGAGGCCCCTGGACTGAAAACCGGAGAAAAGTGAGGGACCTGAATCAAATTTATAACCTTTTATATCGAACGAATGGGCGGCGCCACCTGGCACGTCATGGCTCTCCAGTACCAGTACATCCTGTCCGTACCGAGCTAACAGACCGGCGCAGCACAATCCGCCGATTCCTCTCCCTATTACTACCACGTCAGCCTCCGATTTTCCTAATACATTGTGTAAATAGTTTGGTTAGATCATTGTTGAAGTATATAATATATTATATATGCTTGATTGATGCTTCAATGGAGGAGTTTTGGAACCTGGAAACTGGTTGCTCGAACTGACAGATGGCGGCGAGTCATTGGTCGAGACTGTGTCCACGCTGGACGAGTTCCGTAGGATGAATCTCCTTTGCCGCCGGAGTTTGAATTTGAATCCGGAGCTGTGTGGACACGGCGTGAAGCGACCAACGGACATGGCGCTCGCCATTTTCAGAGTGGAGAGAAGAGCTCGTGTTTCCAGGGAGAGAAGATATGAGGACCAGGTCCATTTAAGTCTTTGGCAATGCTTCAGTAGAAGAAAGAAAGTGTGAGTGAATAAAAGGTACCACGTCGAATGATTTGAGGGAAAGAAGCTGATGAGCCTATGTGGCAGCACTATGGCCACGTCAAATATCGGGTTACGATATACTGGTATTTCAAATCTCGGTTATCAAAATTGGGATTTCAGTTCTCGGATTAGAAATGTTCCGGTACTTTAAAATTTTCGGATTTAGGGCCGTTTTTCTTTCCTCGTAGAGACGCTTTCTTTCTATTTCTATCTCCACTATCCGCCGCATCGCCTCTCCCGTCTCTCCTCTCTTCTTCTCCGGCGTAATTTTCTCTCTCTATCAGGCTTCCTTTGGCTTAGGCTTGAGCACTTTCTCTCTCTTCCAATCCAAGGTTTGACACGTGAGACTGTGAGAGGTCACTATTTGTGATAGTATTATTTGAGAAGATTAAATAATGGTTACTTCTTGTCAAATTGTGTCTTATCATGAATTGATTTTACGTCCCTTGCATATTGACATCTTGTGTGAATCATTTGAGATGTTGTAAATTAATTGGTGGATTTAACTTGCTTAGATTGCACACAAGGTGTTGTTTACCAATTGTTGCCTAACTATATTTTATAAAGATGCAATATCCCACGCCTTCTCAATTTGATAAAGTTATGTTTTTCTTTCTCTATTCAGGAAATTCATGATGGTAAATTACGAGATGGAGGAATTTCCACAACTAACAGAGGATAAAGTCCTCTTCAATAGTTTTATGATAAGGTAATTCTTTTATTGCTTATACATCCTTCAAATTCTCCATTTTTGTTTTACGCCCTTTGGAATATAGAATATACTCTATTTTTATTTGGAAATTGGCAGTTCTCGCATAAAATTTCCGTTTTGCATTTCTTGACTCATAATTTAAAAAATACGTAGTGTTGCGAAGTTTGATGGATTAGTTGAAGCTGGAAATAAATTTCTTCAGAGGTTTTATCAAGAGTTAGGTAATTTCCTTAAAATATCATTTTTTTTCATTCTTATTCAGCAAATTGTATTTTTGATATAAAACAAAAGGCACAAATCAGACCCAAAACCAATAAAAAATGAAACAAGCAGCTTATGCATAAAATTGTGTGACAATATTAACATTTGTTTACTTTCAATTTTTTTGTTTTGTTTGAGAAACAGAATATTTTAGAAGACCAGAAATTAGCAAGGATTCAAAAATAATCAATGAAATAATAAAATCAAATATGACTGAAAGAATGAAATCATATCTTGATGCTGGTTGCACTATGTCCCACAAAAATATCCAAAATATAAACCAATGTAAGTTTTCTAAATAACTTTTTTATTTATTTAAACAGTCTGTCCATTCAACTAAATATAATTTTGTACTTCTATAAACCAAATTATTTAATTTTGATCTGTCCAAATTTATATAACAGTAAATTCTTGCGAGCTGGGGCTTAAAGATTATATTAAGAAAGGTATATTTATCTTCATATATTATTTAATAAATACAATTTCTACTTTTATTACTTACAGTATACAATCTTACACTTGATTATAAACATCTCTAGTAATGCAAGTTCCTCCAATTTTGTGATCAAGCCTAACTAAGCCTCTAAATTATGCAATTTAAGCCCCTAATGATTCTCACTTTATAATTGATTTTTTTTTCTCAGCAAAGATATTAATAAATGAGATGAGATGGAATGCGTGGCTGATAATGCATACAAAATTGCAATGGAATCCAATCAAAACATCACAAATTCGAATTTTTCAAAAAATAATTTCAAACAGGACTTGTTAAATCAAGTGGTTCTCTCTCTCACTACAATTCTTTGTTTGCGCTATACTTGGTTGAATTTTAATGGTTTTATGAAATTTATTATTTTTTTTTTGAATACTTGCTTGAGGTTATGAAATTTATTATTAACAGGATGAAAGAAAAGAGCAAGCGATAAATACTGAAACATCGGTAGAACATATTGTAATTATGATGTTGGTCATCTATAACATGTTAAAGCTCGATTATACAATGCAGGTTATAAACTTACATTTTAATTTTTCATATTTTTTCCTAAAAATAAAAAGGGAAAACTATATCAAAAAATTGCAGAAAAGCCCTTCACTTTCCGATATATTTGCAAATCCTAAAATTTAAATTATAATGAATTTTGAAATTCGCAGGAAAAAATAGTGAGAAGTTTGAGTCATATTACGCCATCGTTAGAGCTGGAGGGTTATAGTCTCATGTGGGATTTGAGGCCTCATGTCAATGATGATATTATACGCTATGCTTGGAAAATACATGCCATTATTTTTTCAAAATAATGAAGTTTTTTAACCAGGTTTAGATTCTAATTTATGTTATGATGCAAATTGCATGTATGCGCATTTGTATAGTGTGTATTTATGTTAAATATTTTAATTCTTAGGGTTCAATTATATCTAAAAGAAACTTATCAAAAATAGTGTCATATATAGTTTCCAGCAATACTTATCCCTATCAAGTGTGTGTGATGTATCCTTTTTAATATTGGAAAAATATATAATATATCGTTTTTGTTTGTCGTAACTGCCTATTCTCTAGTGCTGAGATCAGAATAGTGAATGGAGAACAATGAGACATTAATTACAATTTTAGTTTCTTAAGCAATACACTGAATCATGACAAGTGGTCAATAGATAAGTATTATATGTAATTAACTCTTGGCACCCAGTCCTTGTCCAGAAATTTTTTTTAGTTTCGAGCCATGGAAGAGCACAAGTGGATAACCCTCCGGGACTTCGTGGCCCGGAACGACCAAAACATCAGCTATGACGACTACTACAAAGAGATTATAACCCTCGAGAAATCAGCACGCATGTATTATAGTGAAACTGTGAACGTACCAAGTGATGAGTTTGTCATGATGCTCATACTCGATAGCTGTTTTATTCTTGAATTCATCCTCAAGCTAGAATGTGGGCAAATTGATGGCATTCTCTTTCTGACGGGTAGGGCCTCTTATCTACTACCAACCGATATGCTCTTGTTGGAAAATCAGGTTCCTTTCTTTATCATCCACAAGTTGTTTGATATTACTGTTGGCGGTGGTCAAGATTGAGAAGGTAAATACTACGAAGGTCATTGCCCACTGCTCAAACTAGTTTTTAAATATCTGATAGATAATACTGTCTATATTCAAATGAAACCACCCCAAGAACTATGTAGTAGCTTCTTCCATTTGCTCCACTTCTATTACACATGCATAGTGCCCGAGGCCGACCCTAAAATGGAACAAAACAACTTGGTCACTAACCAATCACACAATTTTGGGATTGAAACTTTCTCTCGGCTCAATTCTTGGGCGTGACCAAACTCTATGAGGCTGGAGTCATGTTCAAAAGGAAGAGAGAGCCTCGCCACATGTTTGACATATCCTTTGAGGATGGTGTCATGGAGATGCCTCTTCTGTAATAGATTCTAATAGAAAGATCACCTTTTCGAATATTGCTGCTTGTGAGGGAAGTCAGTTATACCTGGTTTCCGGTACCTTCACGAGCTATCTCGCACTCATGGATGCGCTTGTTAACACTGAGAAAGATGTCGCTCTGCTCCAGCAGTTTCACATCCTCGATAACTTGCTTCAAAATGAGGTAGATGCTGCTAATTTCTTCAACCACTTCGCAGATTTTAACCAATTGAACTACAGAGACCACTACTTCAGAGGTTTGTTCATCAAAGTGCGCAAGTATAGTAACTCGAGTTGGCACAAGTATAGAGCAAGATTGATGCGTGATTACTTCAGCAATCCCTGGAGCATAATCTCTGTTGTGTGGCTGCAGGTTTTCTGCTGATATTTACTGGTGTTCAAACATATTATACTGTCTACTCCAGCTACTATAAGTAGTTATTCATCAGCAAGCACTTTTATTTACAATTTATTTTATTAGGCAAAAATCATGTCTATGTTTTTAGTTATTTGGGGATGGATTTTGGTTTTATGCATTTGTGTTGTAGTTTGATAATTTGTGTATCAGTAATGGGGTTTGACATATGTGTGTAGGCATTGGTCTTGAAGTTTGATTAATGTATGGGTGATGGATTTTGATTAATTTATGTAATAGTGATGAATTATGTTGTATGCATCAGTGATGGATTTCCCCTTATATATTGATGATAGTTTTTTTTTCTGTAGTGTAATTATACTGTTGGATTTTGATTTATGTATTATCGGTTGATGGATTTTGATTTTGTTGCTTGATCAATAACCCCTTATATATTGAAGGAATGGGCGGCGCCACCTGGCACGTCGTGGCTCTCCAGTACTAGCACATTTTTTCCGTACCAGGCCAAGAGATCAGCACAACATAATCCACCAATTCTGCTTCCGATTACTACCTTGTCAGCCTCCGATTTTCCTAATACATTGTGTAAATAGTTTGGTTAGATTATTGTTGAAGTATATATGCTTATTGATGCTTCAATGGAGTTTCTAGACCTAGAAACTGGTTGCTCAAACTAACAGATGGCAGTGAGTCATTGGTCGAGGCTGTGTCCATGCTGAATGAGTTCCGTACGAGGTCTCTCTTTTATTGCCGGAGTTCGAATTCGAATCCGCGCCGTGTAGACACGACGTGATCAACGATTATGGCACTTGCCGTTTTCAGAGGGGGAGGAAGAGCTCCTCAAAAGTCAAATTCTCCTAACCACCGATAATGTCTACCGTCGCCATTCAGATTTCCGGCAAGAATGCGAATAACATAAGAGCCTTCATCTCGCTGTCTAGCTTAAATTTAAACTGTTAGATCATTAATCCAACGTTGGACTTATATGCAAAATAATTATGTATATTGTATTACTGTCATATATGTTTATAATAAAGTGATCACTTTGGTTAATAATATATTAAGCATAATGTATCAATTAGGCTGTGATCTTTGGTGTGTAGAAATATTGTGGGGTAATTTCTATATTTATGATGGGTTAATATAGAAATTGTTATATCCCGAATTTTTATTGTGTATTTTCGTAATAGTTTAGAAGTTAGGCGCTAAATTGCAAAAATTAAAAATTAGTTTTTATTAAAATAATAAACTTAATATTTAATTAACTAGTTATATTTAGTTATATGTGAAAAGATATGTCTAGTTATGTGAAAATTGTATATTATGTCAAAAGTTGTGTTTGTATTTAAAATGATGTATATTAAGGGGTGTCACGAAATGATGTCATTAGAAAAAATAACTATAAAAGAGGTGCTAGTTGGAGACTTGTAACCACCCCCTCATTCTCTCTTCCCATTCTCTCTTTGTTTCGATCTTTTTCTTTTTCTTTTTCTGTCTTTCATTTCTATTCTCTCACAAAAGCAAATCAAAGTTTGATTTGTATACTTTGATAAACCTCTCCAAAACATACTCCCAAGTTTCTCCCTCTCTAATTTCTTCAATAAAATAAATAAATGATCAAATTCCAACAAGAATATGAGATATTGGTATTGGTGATGTGGGTTCATTCAAGAGGATAGTTATGATCGAAAGTTTCGAAGCGTCGGTTAGTTATGTCGTGTTCATTCAAGGTAAGAATTTATGCTATCAAATATGTTTACGATTTTAAAATTATTTTGATATTAATAGATATTAATAATAAAAATTATATTTTTATGAGAAAAGCTTACTTTTGCCCCCTGAACTATTCAAAATTGTTCAACTTGCCCCCTGAACTTTTTTTTGCGCACTTTTGCCCCCTGAACTCTTCCAAATGTTCAACTTGCCCCCTCCATCCAGTTAAATGCCCAGTCAGCAGTTATCTGCTTGCGTGGCGTGCTGACGTGGCAAATAAATGATTTTTTAAGCCACGTCAGCGACCCCTTTTCTTTCTTTCTTTCTTCCCTTCTCTTTCTTCTTCTTCTTCTTCTTCTTCGCTGCGCTGAAGCTCTCTGTCTCTCTTCGCTCTTCTCTCGCGCGACACCAGCCGAGCCAACACGCGTCGCCGCCCAGCCGAGCCGCCTGCGTCGCCGCACGCGTCTCCAGCTCTCCTCCTCTTCTTCTTCTTCTTCCCGTTCTTCTCTTTCTCTCCTTCGCTCCTTCGCTCTCTTCTCTGTCTCTCCTTCGCTCTCTTCTCTGTCTCTCCTTCACGCCCCACTCGTCGCCGCCTGCCCACGCCGCCAGCCGCCGCCCACGCCGCCATAAAGGATTTAATTATAAGGATTTATAAGCCATTTTGTAACGGTTCTTTCTAAAAACCGTTACTAAGGCTTCGATTTAGTATCGGTTCTTTAAAAAAACCGTTACTAAGTTTTCGATTTAGTATCGGTTCTTTCAAACAAACCGTTAATAATTCTTCGATTTCGTATCGGTTCGTTCTAAAAACCGTTACTAAGTCTTCGATTAAATTATAAGGATTTATGAAAGAACCGATACTAAATCGGGAAATCAAAACCGTAAACCCTTAGTAACGGTTTTTATGAACGAACCGATACGAAATCGAAGCCTTAGTAACGGTTTGTTTGAAAGAACCGATACTAAATCGAAGAGTTAGTAACGGTTTTTAGAAAGAACCGTTACAAAATGGCTTATAAATCCTTATAATTAAATCCTTTATGGCGGCGTGGGCGGCGGCTGGCGGCGTGGGCAGGCGGCGACGAGTGGGGCGCGAAGGAGAGACAGAGAAGAGAGCGAAGGAGAGACAGAGAAGAGAGCGAAGAAGGAGTGACAGAGAAGAGAGCGAAGGAGCGAAGGAGAGAAAGAGAAGAACGGGAAGAAGAAGAAGAGGAGGAGAGCTGGAGACGCGTGCGGCAACGCAGGTGGCTCGGCTGGGCGGCGACGCGTGTTGGCTCGGCTGGTGTCGCGCGAGAGAAGAGCGAAGAGAGACAGAGAGCTTCAGCGCAGCGAAGAAGAAGAAGAAGAAGAAAGAGAAGGGAAGAAAGAAAGAAAGAAAAGGGGTCGCTGACGTGGCTTAAAAAATCATTTATTTGCCACGTCAGCACGCCACGCAAGCAGATAACTGCTGACTGGGCATTTAACTGGATGGAGGGGGCAAGTTGAACATTTGGAAGAGTTCAGGGGGCAAAAGTGCGCAAAAAAAAGTTCAGGGGGCAAGTTGAACAATTTTGAATAGTTCAGGGGGCAAAAGTGAGCTTTTCTCTATTTTTATTTGAGCTTATATTGCTCATAAGGACTATTTTATTATTTATGAAAATAGAATATTATGAGAATAATACTCAATATATTTTTGAGAAAATATAAAATGTTTTATGGATTATATAGTATTTTGAGAATGATTTTATGGGATAAAGAAATGAGATATGAAAAAGTGAAATTAGTGAAAGTGAATACAACCGTATTTGGTAGAGCGAAACTAAGGCTGCCGATTGGTATAGGTGACAGGCCGTACTTAGTAGAGCGAAACTAGGGCCGCCGATCATCCAATAACTAGCTCGGAAAGACTTGTATATGTGCGTGTACTCGATGCCACGAAACATGATCTAATGTGTGTGTGTGTGTGAAAGTGGAATGAGAAATCAATTATCCCAATATAAAAGGATTTTAAATATATTTATACTTATTACGATTTAGTCAAATATTTATTTACTAAAATTAATATTATTTTTAACGTATGCGAATGATACTCTTACTGGGTTTCACACTCACCCCCTTTCCTTAGATTTCAGGTTTAGTTATTCAGGAGCATCGGGTTGAGTGTCGTCACAATTTCGAGAAATTTAATGTATTAAATATTTGTAGATACTTGATTTTATAACATGTAAATATTTAATTCTTTATTTTTCGTTGCTTTAATACGATTTTAGCGTCGTATATCCTTAATATACGTTAAGCATATATGACCGTTACACCTCAAGTCGAAATTGGAACCGAGGTGTAACAAAGATGGTATCAGAGCAAAACAGTTCTCGGATTATAAAAATCAATTTGTAAGTTGCGATAAGTGAGCAGGGGTTTTGAAAAAAAATTTAATTAATTTTGTAGGTTCATATTATTAATATATATAAGAAAAAAATGAAGTTAAATAAATATTTAGCAAATTTTGTTTTAAGTTTACGTCAAGAGTTTTTCATTCGATCGTTTGGGGACAAACGATGCTTTTAAGGGGTGAAGGATGTTATATCTTGAATTTTTATTAAGTGTATTTTCGTAATAGTTTAGAAGTAAGGCGCTAAATTACAAATATTAAAAATTAGTTTTTGTTAAAATAATAAACTTAATATTTAATTAACTAGTTATATATAGTTATATGTGAAAAGATGTGTGTAGTTATGTGAAAAATTGTGTATTGTATCAAAAATTGTGTTTGTGTTTAAAACGGTATATATTAAGAGTTGTCATGAAATAGTGTCATTAGAAAAAATAACTATAAAAGAGGCTCTAGTTGGAGACTTGTAACCACCCCCTCATTCTCTCTTCCCATTCTCTCTTTGTTTCGATCTTTTTCTTTTTCTATCTCTTTCATTTCTATTCTCTGACAAAAGCAAATCAAAGTTTGATTTGTATACTTTGATAAACCTCTCCAAAGCATACTCCTAAGTCTCTCCCTCTCTAATTTCTTCAATAAAATAAATAAATGATCAAATTCCAACAAGAATATGAGATATTGGTATTGGTGATGCGGGTTCATTCAAGAGGTTAGTTATGATCGAAAGTTTCGAAACGTCAGTTAATTATGTGTCCGTTAAAATTGATACGTAAATAATAACATAGCGTTCCCAAAAAAATCTTAAATGAATATTTCGTAAAATAAGAAATCATGATATTAATAAATAGAAGAGCTAATGCTCATCCTTATAGATCAGTTCACTCTATTGCCACAGCCTTTTTATGTTATATTGCCACAGCCGAGAGAGAGAGAGAGAGAGACACAGCCGAGAGAGAGAGAGAGAGAGAGAGAGAGAGAGAGAGAGAGATTAGTGAGGCTATTTTCAACAAAAGTCGTTCAAGAAGAAGACCTTATTTAGCATTCCGTTGTCAATGGCGGAGAAGAAGTAGAGATGGGTGGAGAAAGAGGACATACAGTGATCATGTCCACAGAGATCTCCGAGGAGGAAACGAAGACTCAAGGATCAAATCAGATAGGCGGACAAAGAGATGTAGTAATAGACATTGACGCTAATATCTCCGAGGAAACTACCGGTATGCGGTTTAATTTTTTTTCGGTACTTAATTGGGGTTTGTGCTCACTCAGATTGTTTCTAACAGTCTCTTTGAAATTTTTTATAATGCAACAGAAACAGCAGCACAAGATGATCCGTTGCCGCCTTTTGTGAAGCAAAAGTTAGATGTAGTGCCAGGAGAACCCTTCAAGTTCCGTCCAGTCACAATTTTCCGTGTCCCGGCTTGGTTTCACGAAGCTGACAAGTCGTACTATGAACCAAGGATAGTTTCTATAGGGCCTTACCATCACGGCAAAGAGAAGTTTCGAGCCATGGAAGAGTATAAGTGGTCGATCCTCCGGGACTTCCTTTCCCGGAATAATAAGGTCAATTTTAACACCTATTTAAGAGAGATTAAAACCCTAGAGACACAGGCACGCCTGTGCTATAGTGAAAGTGTGAGCATGACCAGTGATGATTTTGTGATGATGCTTGCACTTGACGGCTGTTTTATTTTAGAATTCTTTTTGAAGCTAAAACATGTACAACTTGATGCCATTCTCTTTGGTGCCGCCTGGTCTCTCACAGGAGTACCAAGTGATATGCTCATGTTGGAAAATCAAATACCTTTTTTTATAATCCACAAGTTGTTTGCTATTCATGGTGGTTGTGATCAATGTTGCGAAGGTGGTTGCCTCCTGCTCAAACTAATCTACGGATGTGTAGAGAGCTTTCTATATAAGCAAATGACACGGCCACCTCAAGAACCATGTTCTGGTATTCAACATTTGCTCCACCTTTTATACACCTGCATGGTTCCCATACTTCAAGTAGAAGAGAGCAACCTAGTTCACAACCAATCACGTCATTTGGCATTTGGAATTTTCTCTCGGCTCACATCTCGGTTCCTTTCACAATTAATGGAAAGAGTTAAAGAAAAGGCCGAAGAAGAAGAAAGTGTTGTAGGAGAAAACACCAAAGGGGAAGAAGAGCCTGCAAAAGAGGAGATCGATCAACAGATCACTGTCATACCATGTGTAAGCGAGCTCCATGCAGCCGGGGTAACATTCAAAAGGAAGAGAAAGCCTCGCCACATTTTGGACATATCCTTTGAGAATGGCATCATGGAAATACCTTCAATGGTGATAGATAGTAATAAAAAAACCGTCTTCACAAATGTTGTTGCTTTTGAGCAAAGTCAATGTTTGGAGTTATCGCAATCCTTCTCGAGCTATCTGGCTCTAATGGATGCCCTTGTTAATACGGAAAAGGATGTCGCTTTGCTGCAAGAATGCGGCATTTTGGAGAATTTGCTTCAAAATGAGGAAGATGCCGCTACATTCTTCAACCATTTCGGAGATTTTAACTCTATACGTTATGATGACCACTACTTCCGGAGTTTGTCCGTCAAAGTGCACAAATATAGCAAGTCGACTTGGCACAAGTACAGAGCAAAGTTGATGAATGATTATTTCAACAACCCATGGGCCATAATCTCTGTTGTGGCCGGAGGGGTGCTGCTGATATTTACCGGTGTTCAAACCTACTATACTGTCTACTCCAGCTACCATAACTAGATCCTCAAGTCCTTTTAAATTTACATGTTTATTTTTATTAAGCAAGTCATGTCTGTTTGTGCTATAGTTTTTGGTGATCGATTTTGGTTTTGTTATTTGTTTGTGATGTATTTTAATAATTTGTGTATCAGTATTGGAGTTTTGATATATGTGTCGGTATTGATCGTGAAGTTTGAACTTTGAATAATGTATGGGTGCTGGATTTTGAAGAATTTATACCTTGGTGATGAGTTATTGCTTTATGTATCAGTGATGGATTTTGGTGCTGATGTTTGTATTTCTGTATTAGTGTATTATACTGTTGGATTTTGATTTATGTATTCTTGTTGATAGATTTTGATTTTGTTAATTGATCAATTAATATTTACCATTTCAGCCAACAGAATGCCGTCAAATTTAACCCCGGCCAACAAAAACCCTAAAAGATCGATCCAATTTCTCACAAAAGGGTTTTTAATCCCAATCAAGTCGACTATTTCAAAAAAGGACCTCAAGAGCTTGGTCGCGCCCAATGCCCAAATATCTGAGCTTGGTCGGCAAATATCTGGCGCCGGCTGTCAACAGAATTCCCAAATCGCCCCTGATCGAAATGGGCGGGAGGGAGGGCCATTGCTGCCGTCGACCTAGGGAAAATTCCGTCCTGTGAAAGAATTTGTAAGGGTGTTTGTGATATTTTGAAGATTAATAGGGGTATGGATGTAACTTTGAGGGTTGAATGATTACGAGAAGTCTTTTCCACTCTTGAGCTGCATCAGCACTGAGGTAAGTCTCAAGATCCTGGTAAGAAATGTAGGATGTAATTATCGTTAAGAAATTAAATAAGATAAATATAAATGTTAATATTAATTTATAATGGTAATTAGAGGGTTTGGGGCCGATTTTAGAGGGAAATTCACCTTCTGGTATATAAACCATCCATGAATCATAAGAAGCACATTCAACTTTCTCTCCCAATGCATCAAGCACCTTAATTACATCATTAAATTCACATTATTAATTTTCTAACTTACCAATTCAATCAAAAAAAGAATGAAACTTTTGAACTTTGAAGAATTGCCTGTGCAAGAGGATTGGCTTGGAGGCCCCTAGATTGAAAACCGGAGAAAAGCGAGGGACCCGAATCAAACTTGTAACCTTTTATATCGAACGAATGGGCGGCACCACCTGGCACGTCGTGGCTCTCCAGCACCAGTACATCCTGTCCGTACCGGGCCAAGAGACCGGCGCAGCACAATCCACCGATTCCGCTTCCGATTACCACCACGTCAGCCTCCGATTTTCCTAATGCGCTGTTCGAACTGACGGATGGCGGCGAGTCATTGGTAGAGGCTGTGTCCACGCTGGATGAGTTTTGTATAACGAGTCTGTTTTGCCGCCGGTGTTTGAAACTGAGTCCGGAGCTGTGTAGACACGGCGTAAAGTGACCAACAGTCATGGCGCTCGCCATTTTCAAAGGGTAAAAAAGAGCTCGTGTTTTTAGGAAGGGAGAGAGGGGGAGAAGATATGGGGACCAGGTCCATCGGAGGAAAAAGAGAGGTCAGAATCAGAAAGAAAGAAGTCAGCGTGAGAGTTGAGACTGTGAGTGAATGAAAGGTACCACGCCACGTCGAATGATGATCTTGCGAGGAGAGAGGGAAAGGAAGCTGATGAGTCTACCGTGGAAGCATCCAGGCCTCGCCAAAATGTCAGGTTAATATTCTGGGATTTTAAATTCCAGTTAATATAAAAACTGGGATTTCAGTTACTATCTATTCTGGGTTTTAATAGGATTTATTTTTCAAAATGGCACTGTTTACGGAAATAATTAAACAGATAGCACTCGTTTGGAAATAATTTGGAAACTAGCACTTCCGCCATCACTGTTGGCGGAACCGAAGTGGTTCCGCCATCAGCGATGGCGGAACCCAGTATACCCCTGTTTGGCGCTCTAAAACCCCATTAATTAGCTAATTAACGGGTTCCGCCATCACTGATGGCGGAACCAATGTGGCATTTTCGCAAATAACGCTAGGGTTTAGCAGTTTATTAGCAAGGGAAAAAAAAAAAAAAAAAAAAACACTGGTTCCGCCATCAGTGATGGCGGAACCAGTGCCAGTATGTTAAAAACGCAAACGCGGCCGCTCGTTAAAAAAAACGATTTCAAAACTGCGGAACCCGTATTGGGCGATTTTTGTGGCGATTTTTAGAGCGATTTCGGTAGAATAAGTCGGATTTTGACAAATCGAAAGAAGGCAAAGAAGAAATTAGGAAGAAAAAGAAGAATAAGGTATGATATTATTTGATTTTGAGTTATGATTTGGGATTTTTTCTTGATTGATTAGAACGAAAATTGGGTTGAAATTAGTTTCAATTGAGTGAAATTAGTATGAATTGAACGAAATTAGTAGTACGTGATTGATTTTAGTGGATGAAAAATTACTTTTCTTGATTTTTAGTTATGATTTAGAATTTTTTCTTGATTGATTAGAACGAAAATTGGGTTGAAAATTGCGATAATGGAAATTACTCGGAATTTAAGGTTTAGTTGTTTAGAGAAGAAGGGGGTTTATTTATTTATTTATTTATTTATAAAGATGGTAAGAAGTCGAGGCGCATCTAGTAGCCAGGGCGGCCGGGATAAGGGAAAGATGCCTATGGTTGAAGAAGAACCTCCGCGATATCCTCCGCTGAATGAATTTCAGGACGAACACAGGACGAGATGCTTCAGCGAACTGGACAATGAGACGGCTATTTCACAGAGGGGTTTTCGATACAGGCAGTATGGATCCAGGCAGCATGAACTTGATGTATTGTAATTTAAATTTTCTTCTAAATATGTATTTATTTATTGATGGAAAAAATTTATTTATTTTTTGTGGTATTACAGGTGAGATGGGATGATCGGTTCGAGCCTTTTTTCATACATGCGTCATTGTTACAAGCGAACCGGATCGGTCATATACCGATTAACGGTCTACTGATAACCGCCATGCAGGAACGGTGGAGAAAAGAGACGCATACATTCCATATGCCTCACGGCGAGATGACAATAACCTTGGAGGATGTTTTGTGCATAATGGGGATGCGGGTGGATGGTGAGCCCCTGTGCAAAAATAATTCGGTTATTGACTGGGTGGATAAAGCTGAACATCTACTCGGGAAAAGACCCCCGGAAGAGATGTTCAGAGGAACCGAGAAGAAGAGGAGTAAAATTTTGGTGAGAAAGAAATGGTTCAAGGCGAATTTCAATGATTTGGGTGAATGTGAACCGGATGAACGGATCGAGCAATACTGCAGGGCTTATATGCTTGCATTTTTCACGGACGTATTGTTTACGGATCCGAACGGAGATTGTTATTCGCTCATGCCCTTGCTACTTCTGGAGAACATGCAAGAATTGGACAAATGGTCGTTTGGGAGTGGGGTGCTTGCATACCTCTACAGAGAGTTGTGCAAGAGTGTAGACGTCGGCCGAAAAAATATGGGAGGATGTGTTCTCTTATTACAACTGTGGGTATGGCATCATTTCTCGACCGGACGACCGACTGTTTCGTTAGCGGTAGATAGGCTGACAACGAACGCTAATTTTCCCGACCGCAACGATACGGTCGGCATGTTGTGGGCGAACGTGACGCAGAAAGATTTCAAAAAGCCTGAGACAAACCTGTGGGCGAATCGCGATATGCTCGACAGTCAGCCACCCACTGACGTGTTTTGGACACCGTACGAGATATATCGCGAGAGATTACCGCCTATTTGTAATCATGAACGAGGTATGTCCCGGCTCCGCCAACCCCTAATATATTTTTGGATCGTCGAGCGTTATCGCCCCGATAGGGTTAGACGACAGTTCGGATTTCGGCAGGTAATACCCCCGGAAATAACTGAGGCCGAAAAAAAGTACGACAAAGAATTGCATAAAAAACTAAACGGTCGGGGTGATAATTGGCCTAGGGTTCATGAAATCCCGCTTCAAAAATGGAGAAATAGATTACATGATGCTGAACCGGAAGTGACGGAGCCGTTTAATCCGAACGATGTTGAACGATATATGAGATGGTATTGGCGGAATTCTGACCCGTTGGTGCAGACAACCATTCCGCACGGATCAAGCCTATACCGACCTACGGTTCCCGACAAAAGATTAGCCGTAAGTTTTCCAATTTAATTGTATTATTTTTCAAATTAATTTTGTGTACTTATTTTATTAATTTTATTATTTAAGGCAAAAACATCGATGGAGGGAGCTCGCATCGGATTCAGACTGCTCAGAGAGTACGGTGCGAGCATGCGGAAGGACGTCAAGGACGGTATACGCAAATGGTTAAGCTGCAGTAAAATGAATACGATGCAGCTTAATGAGTATCCCGGCGATGAAGCGTGGGATAATCTGGACCAACTAACCGGGGAGGAAGATGGGGGAGGAGAGGCAGAAGAAGAGGAAGGCGTCACTCAGGTCCCTCAGACTCGGGCGCAGACTCGACCCGTGCGGAAGAGAGGACGAGGAAGTGGCAGTAGTACTCGGCCTGGATGGCGTTAGAGTTTATGGCTATGTGTATTTTTTTTTTTTGAACCTTAAGTTTGGTTTGTGTTACTTATTTAATTTGTGTTATTTGTGTTATATTTTTTTTTGTTTGAATTATGTTTGGTTTGAATTAAACAATACTTTAACTGAATTAGCAAGGAAGAAAATAAATTGGTTAAAGAAATAAATTTCTAATTACTAATTTAACAAAATAAATCCGTAATTAACAAATTCTGTGCACTTCAGTACTTCACGGTTGATTGTAACGGTTTCCACCAACTTCTGTGCACCTTCTTTTTGTGTGGCCTGGTAATTTGCAAACGCTGCAATTCTTTGTACGCCTTTCTTTGTGCATTGTATCCATGCTGTTATGGATTCGCACCTCAGGCCTTCTCCCACGCTTCATCCGACCGTGTGCATTTTTCCTTATAAGTTTATCACCAGGAAACAACTTGAAATTACAAACTTCCTCGCGTTTCCTCCATTGTGATCTTTCTCTTACAGGATAGAAACTATTTTCGTACGAACGTTTCAGATATTCAATGCTATAACATGGATGAATAAAAGGCTCGTGCGATATACCTCTGTGAATGCAGACTGCTATGATGTGCGAACACGGTATATGATATATCATAGGTTTCTGGCACTCGCATTGACCTTCGATGATATTTACTCCCCAGGTTTTTCTCGGAATTCCTATACCTTTCCTCGAACGCCGAGCTTGTGTAACCACCTGGTAATTACCTTGGTCTAAATTGAACAAAGTGACGGTATGTGTACGTGCCTTAGTGTGTCTACGTTCCAATGTTTCCATCACTTTATCCGTCCACTTATTTTCCCTCAACTCAGCAGCCGCCCGATATCTCACGTGATAACTATTTAGCTTGTAAAATGTCGCCTCCACAATTGCCGTAACACGCAGCTTTCTTATACCTTTGAAAACATAATTCATAATTTCGGCATTATTGCTAGTTGATATGCCCCACCGATGACCTCCTATATCGTACGAAATCGCCCAATTTGTTCTGTTTCCATTGTTTACCTTGTCTAACCACACGGTCCCCGCTGCACATTTTCCTGCCATTTTATCCCAAATCTTACCGAATTTATATTTATTGTGCGCGCAAACTAATTTTTGAACCATGTGACCAACTGTTTTGTCTGCTACTCCGCTGTTGAAATTTGCCATAAGATGCCGCATGCAGTAACGATGATAACCGTAAGGTGGCTGCCATCTCTCGCCTCTCATTGCACTAAGTATGCCAGCATGCCTATCGGAAATAATACAGTAACTATTATTTCCGATAGCATTACGCAAACATTCAAAGAACCATCCCCATGTTTCATTCTTCTCGCTCTCAACCAAAGCAAAAGCTAAAGGAAATAACTGGTCATTTGCGTCGGAAGCAATCGCCGTCAGTAATGTTCCTTTGTACTTTCCGGTTAGAAATGTTCCATCTACTGTTATGACAGGTTTGCAGAACTGAAAACCGTGAAGTGATGGCCCAAATGCCCAAAAAAATCCTTCGAACTCCAACTCGCCTTCACGGTTGGGAGCACCAGTTTTAAATTGATACAGAGTCCCAGGATTTGTTGATAGTATTGCCGCCATCAGTTCAGGGAGCAAATTATAAGCCTCCCTCCAACCCCCAAATAGGAATCGGAACGCGTGTTGCTTTGCGTGGCAAGCCTTCCAATACGATATGGTATATCCCACTTTCAATTTAACGGCTTCTATTATTATTATGGGTTTAACACATAAATCCGCTCTAACCATATCTATAATTAGCCTCCCAACAACCGCACTTGTTAATTGCTTGTGATCTTTTCTAGGTGTTTGATTAATACATACGTGTGGTTGTTTGAATGTTTTAATCTCCCATAAATTATTTCTAGGATTAATCGAAGCGTGTAACCTCCAGCTACATTCTCTATTACCGTTCTCTTTAAGCTTGCAGGCCACAATATATCTCATTTTATTTGAGTTCGTTACTACTATTTCTCGGTGATTCTTGACACTGTATGCTCTTGTAACCGATTGCAATTCTGATTTTGTTTCAAATGTACGTCCCTTGTACAAGATTTTATCATCGTTTTCACTCAAATTCATACCCGATATTACATCATTTTTTGCATATTCCCACATTGAACTATCTTCGAACTCCGCCGCCGGCGCATTGCCGAATGTCCCCGCACTAACCATCTCACCCTCTTCCGTATATATAAATCCCGTCTGATGGTTCACTGTCTCCCTTTCTTCTTCACCATCTCCATATATTTCTTCCTCGTCTTCTGACCCCATATCTGGTTCGTCATCTAATTCATTTTCATCATTATCTATTTCTGGATCTACAGTATTGCTCACACGTGCCAAATCAAATGTCGCACAGAGGTCCTCAACCTCATTTTCGCAATATACTTCATTCAGTACGGGTTCTACTATCTCATTCTCGGATGCATCTGCAATTACATTTGATCTACTATTAGTTCCTATATGAGATTCTTTACTTTGGACGCGATCAACATATATTTCTAATTCCTCGAACCCAACATTTATGACGCGCTCCGCAAAATTATACAATTGTTCATCATTCATAATTTTTATTGACCTATAATGCCAAACGCCTTTCTTAAGGGATGGAAGCCGACCTCGGATTAAAAGAATATCATTGTACGACCAACCGAGATTCGTATAAATTTCGTCACACAGTTTGGCGTAATCTCTATTTCTAATTGTATTTTCTGGAATATAAGCCGGTTCATCCGGATCGTAACGGCATCCGTTCGTCGGTTCGATAACAACAACACCATTGTAATATACAAAAATTGGAGAGTTATGTACCATTTTCTTCTTCCTAATTGTAATATAATTTCAATAACTTAACAACAAATCTATAATAAAATAAACTAATTATTTAAAAAGCCAAAATAAAACTATAATAGAATACCTATAATTTTCTTCGTTTTCTTCAACTTGCTTCCTTTTTTTCCGTAATTTATCTCTATTTATTTCACTCAAAATCACCTAAAAAATCGTCAGATCTCTTTTTTTTCTTTGTTTTCGCGTTAATACAGAATGAGGGAGAGAGAGAGAAAGAACCGTCATTTTTTTTTGTAGGGGTCCAATAATTGAGATGGTTCCGCCATCGGTGATGGCGGAACCAGTGTTTTTCTTTTTTTTTAAAATTTTTTTATACGCAAAACTGCCGAACCCTAGAAATTTTTGCGAAATTGCCACGCTGGTTCCGCCATCGGTGATGGCGGAACCAACGTCAGTAACTGAACAATGTCAGTTTGGCGTAATTTTTGCGTTTTTAACATACTGGCACTGGTTCCGCCATCACTGATGGCGGAACCAGTGTTTTTTTTTTTTTTTTTCCCTTGCTAATAAACTGCTAAACCCTAGCGTTATTTGCGAAAATGCCACATTGGTTCCGCCATCAGTGATGGCGGAACCCGTTAATTAGCTAATTAATGAGGTTTTAGAGCGCCAAACAGGGGTATACTGGGTTCCGCCATCACTGATGGCGGAACCACTTCGGTTCCGCCAACAGTGATGGCGGAAGTGCTAGTTTCCAAATTGTTTCCAAACGAGTGCTATCTGTTTAATTATTTCCGTGAACAGTGCCATTTTGAAAAATAAATCTTTTAATAGAGGGTTTAATTAGAACCCTTGAGTTGTTCTCAAATCTCATTCGGTTGGTTCTCTTTCAATCTCCACTAGGAAGCTGTCCGCGCTTCGCTGCGGGTACGAAATCATTACTTCAAATTATTTGATCAAATAATATTGCCCCAGAAATAATCAGCTACAAAATCAACATACATAAACTTACAATACAACCACAGTTTTAGCAATCATACTAGTATATATTTAAACATATTAATTAAACTACAATCAAGCTTCTAAACGTCTTAATCTTATTGAAAAATTTGAAATCATATATTTTGTCAAAACATTGGTAATTTAATTTGTTGGAATTAGCTCATTAATTATATATTTAATCTTAGCAGCGGCAGTTAATTCCGCAAAATATTCATTCAACTGATTCAGCCTCTCCTCCCCACCAATCCCGTTGACAAGCCCGACTCCATTCTTAAACCATTTACTAATATTTGACTTCTGTCGGCATATTTGGCGGCGATTTGACTTTGACCAGCGCGAACCATTCAACCATATGTCCTATCTCCGATTCATGTCGTTACACCCCCAAGTTAATCCGATTCATGCAGATTAATTTGTTGGATTCAATTACTAATGCTTATTTTAATATTTTGTGATTAAGCTGCTTTAAAGAATACTAAATGAATGACTTAATGGAAAGGCTTATAGCTTTGGGGCCTGAACGACTCGCCAACGTGGCACCATAATTTGCATGATGTTACCTGAAATATAAAAAAATTAAAATAAATACAAATTTTCTTGTAATTTTAGTGATATTGTGTGATCAATCTGTACATAAAAACTAAAAAAGAAGAAAAAGAGGTACTGCCATGCAATCTTATTAAACAAAATTTAGTCCAAATCATAGTTTTATCAGATTATATTCAGAAACAATCTGAAATAAATTATATTTTGGCAAATTCCCAAAATTACCCATATAATATTTTTTTATTACAGAAAATAATCATGTTTTGAAAAAAACTAATTTTTTTTTTCGAAAGATTCATTCAGGCATATATAAGATTCAAACTTGGTCTCAATTTCATCCTAAGCTAATTCTAAGAGCTCATAACAGGATAAAAATTATCCAAATTAGATTAATTAGAGAACCAGTAAAATAAATCTGGAATTAAAATATCAAAAGGAAAAAAAAAATCATATTATATCATAACCTCCCAATCTGATGACTTGCCTCCACAGCCTGTTTTCACTAAAAACTCAAAATTAACCACTATTTAAGAAGAAAAACAGAAATCACATGATTTTACAATCAAGAAAAATTTCCCTTTCTACCCCTGAAAAAGCTCAAAATATAACATCTGCCCAAGAAAAAAAACATTTTCAGCATTTTGAAGCTATAGTATTCAGTGGATTTTTTTGCATGCAAAAGTCCTAATTGAGGCTTAAAACCCTAATTCTGGCCAAAATCTCAAGATCAGCGTTTACGTTTTTCTTTTTGATAATAGAATTACCACTTTTTTAGTTTTGATAATGGAATCAGCACTTACTTGAGGCAATTGAGCCCTTTTCCGTAAAATTTGGGAGGTTTATACTCCAAGTTATGATCTTTGTGAAACCTCTCCAGTTCCAACATGAATGCAGCATTTTCATCTTCATCTCCAGAATCCTCTCCATCTGAAAACATGTCTGAAACCTGATTCGCTCTCTGATGCTTCATTGTCTCTTCTTTCTCCTCTTTTACCTCTCTTTCTTCTTTCAGCTCCTCATCAATATTCTCTTCTAAATCTTCATCCATGGCTGCTCCATTCACCTTGTTCGTCAAATCCAACCGAAACCCGTTCGTAATATTTCTCATGCTATGTGAGAGCCAGATCTGCACCCTCACGCCTCTGGCAGCCACGTGTCAGTCCATCGGCATCCGATAGTCCTGTACTTTCCGCCTTTCAATTGATGAGAGGCGGTGCCGGGCTGGTGGCGTGCCGGTGGCAGCAGGGCATCGACGGGTGCCGTCGTGGCGGGCTTGTTTTCTTCTCCTGAGTTAGGCTTCGGAAGAATTGGGAATAAGTTTTAGGAGGCGGAGGATTTGGCAGCGGCGGTGGCGGAGCGGCCGTGGCCGGGTTTCACGTGTAGAGCTGGATTTTTTTCTCTGTGTTTTGGGTTTCTGATTTTGGCGGAGGAAAGAAAGAAAGAAGAGAGAGAAGGGAGAAGAAAAATGATACATAAGTGGTCTACACCGTATTATATACACCGGACTCAATAGTAGAGCGTATATTGAATTTTTAGACTTGGTCCATATCCGTCCTCTATGAACCACGGCTAAATTTGGGATGTCAGATCAAAATCGGACGGTCCAAAATAAGAGGGCGACGTGGCCGAACCAAATGAGTCGAAAAAACCCCAAAATATAAAGTGTGTATAGATTACGCGCCGCGTCAGGCTGCCTCGCTCGCCTCCCTCCCCTCTCTTCTCCTGCGGCCAGCTCAATTCCAATTAGAGAAATCCGGCCCGATTTTCTCTCTTTATCAAGCTTCGTTTGGTTGTAATCTTAGGTACGACTCATGAGTCATGAGATGATGCGAAGTCACTTTTTGTGACAGAATATTATTTGAGTGGATTAAATGACGGTGTGCTATTTATTTACTTCTTGCCTTGCAAATGAAAATGAGAAATAAGGGAAGAAATCATGTCTTCTCTTGGAGTGATTTTTTATTCCCTTTGAAATTGTGTTAATTGGTTGAACAATGGTGTTAAATTGATTTGTGGAGTTAATCTTCTATATTTAGTTTTGATGAAATACCTAAGAGAGGAAATTTGTTGGTACACCATGTTCCTAACCATATTTGATAAAGATACAATTTTTCACTTGCTCAATTGAGTCACGTCTCTTTTATCTACTCTTTTGTGAAAAAAAAAATAGAAGTTTTTTCCCACTTTTCAGGAAATTCAAGACGGTAAATAATGAGACAGACATAGTTCCACAATTAACAGAGGAGCAGGTCCTCTTCAATAATTTCATGAAAAGGTAATTCTTTGCTTATACGCCCTTCAATTCTCCAATTTTTTTTTTTATTTTATACCCTTTATGATTTAGAATATACTCTATTTTTATTTGGAAATTTGCAGTTCCGCATCAAAATTTCAATTTTTGCATTCCATGACTCAAATTTCATAATTATGTAGTGTTGCTAAGTTTTATGAATTAGTTGCAGCTGGAAATAAATTTCTTCAGAGGTTTTATGAAGAGTTGGGTAATTTCCTTAAATTATCATTTCCTTTTTCGTATTAAGCATTTTCCATGTATTAGACTTCAATTTTTGTGGTTTTGTGAAAATATCAAAATATTATTTCTTTCCATGTATTATACCTCAATTCGACTTTTTTGGTATTGTGAGAATCAATAACAATGGAGTTTTTTCCATGTATTAGATTTTAATTTTTGTGGTTGTGTGAAAAACAATACAAAATTGTGTTTTTTCCATGTATTAGACTTCAATTTTTGTGGTTTTGTGAAAATAACAAAATATTATTTTTCCATGTATTGTTCCTCAATTCCATTTTTTTGGTATTGTGAAATTTATTAACAATGGAGTATTTTCCATGTATTAGATTTTAAATTTTGTGGTTTTGTGAGAAACATAAAAGAAAAAAAGGCACAAATCCGACCCAAAACCCAAGAAAAAAGAATGAAAAATGAAACAAGAAGCTCATGCATGACATCTATGATAATATTTATCTTTTTTTTTTAAAAAAACAGAATATTCTAGGAGCTGAAATTAGCAAGGATTCAAAAATAATCAGTGTAATTTTAAAATTAAATAAGACTGAAAGAATAAAATCATATCTTGATGCCGGCTGCACTATGTCCCACCAAAATGTCAAAAATATAATACAATGTAAGTTTTCTATTATTTTTTTAATTTAAAATCAAACACCCCTTTATTAAAAAATAATAATAATACATTCAACGTTGTAAATTTTGTTTAATTAATACTCCTTATAAACAAAATTGTTTAAATCTTGATGTGTCCAAATCCAAATTTACAGACAGTAAATTCTTGCGAGGTGGGGATTCAAGACTATATTAAGAAAGGTACATTTATCTTCACATATTAATTCATGAATACAATTTCTACTGTTATTACTTAGAAACATATCTAATAATGCAAGTACCTTTCTTAATGTAGTCTTAATAATGCAAGGTACATTTATCTTCAGTGTTCACATATTAATTCATTAATACAATTTCTACTTTTATTACTTAGAAACATATCTAATAATGCAAGTACCTTTCTTAATATAGTCTTAATAATGCAAGTTACTATTATCTTCACATATTAATTCATTAATGCAATTTCTACTTTTATTACTTAGAAACATATCTAATAATACAACTACCTCCAATTTTTCAATCAAGCCCAATTAAGACTCTAAATTATGCAATTTAATCCCTCGATTATCTTCAAATTATAATCGAGTTTTTGTTTGTTATTTCTCAGCAAAGATTTTAATAAATGAGTAGATGGAATGCTTAGCTGATAGTGCATTCAAAATTGCAATGGAATCCAATCAAAACATGACAAATTTGAATTCCTTGCAAAATAATTTCAACCAGTCTCCATTGAATCAAGAGGTTCTCTCTCTCTCACTATAATTTTTTGTTTTACATTTAGTTTATTACTAATTGTTTTATGAAATTTAAAATAAACAGGATGAAGAAAAAGAACAAATATTAAATGCGGAAACATCAGTAGAACATATTGCAATTATGATATTGGTCATCTACAGCATGTTAAAGCTTGATTATACAATGCAGGTTATAAACTATCTTTTAATTTCTTATATTTTTGCAAAAAATATAAAAATGAAAACTACATAGTCAACGAATTGCAGAAACTCCCCTCCCTTTCCAATATTTGCAATAAAGACGCTCTTTTTTATTTGGTTGTTATGATGCAGGCTCATATTATTAGATCTTAAAATTTAAATTATAATGAATTTTGAAATTCGCAGGAGAAAATAGTGAGAAGTTTGAGTCATATTACGCCATCGTCAGAGCTGGAGAGTTACAGTCTCATGTGGGATTTGAGGCCTCATGTGAATTGTTATATTATACACTATGCTTGGAAAATTCATACCATGATTTTGTCAAAATAATATAATTTTGTTAGCTAGGTTTAGCTTCTAATTTCATGAGATGGAATGCCTACAAAATTGCAACGGAATCCAATCAAAACATCACAAATTTGAATTTATCACGAAATAATTTCAACCAGGACTCGATGGATCAAGAGGTTCTGTTGAGTAAAATTTACTTTATTTCTAATGGTTTTATGAATTTTTTAACAGGATGTAGAAAAAGAGTAAGCATTAAACGCAGAAATATCGGTAGAACATATTGCAATTATGATGTTGGTCATCTACAATATGTTAAAGCTTGATTATAGAATGCAGGTTATAAACCTATCTTTTAATTTTTTATCTTTTTTCAAAAATAAAAAAAATAAAAAAAATGAAAACTAGTCAATAAATTCCTCATTTTCCAATATTTGCAATAAAAGCATTGTCTTCTTTATATGGTTGTTATAGTCAAGGCTCATATTATTAAGACTTAAAATTTAAATTCTAATTAATTTTGAAAATCACAGGAAAAAATAGTGAGAAGTTTGAGTCATATTACGCCATCGTCAGAGCTGGAGAGTTACAGTCTCATGTGGTATTTGAGGCCTCATGTGAATGATGATATTGTATGCTATGCTTGGAAAATACATGCCATGATTTTGCCAAAATAATATTTTTTGTTAGGTTGGTTTAGCTTCTAAATTATGTGAGATGGTGGTGCATATATGTGAATTTTTATTGTAATTATTTCTGTTATTGTTTTAATTATGGATTAGTGAGGTAATTCTTAGGGCTCATTTATCAATAAAATTAGTTTGTAATATTAAATTTCATATTTATCCAAAATAGTGTCGTAATTTCTTATTGGTTTTGTTTCGTGTTGCAAGTCTAATTCTTAAATGCTGAGATCAGAATAGTTAATGGAGATCGGAGAATAATGAGACTAATTAAACACTGGTCTTCACATTTAAGTTCTAATTAATTTTGAAAATCGCAGGGAAATTAAACACTTAGTCGTATTAGGCTACACATGTGAATGATGATATTATACGCTATGCTTGGAAAATCCATGCCATTATTTTGGCAGAAGAATAAAATTGTTAACTAGGATTAGTAATGCAATGATGTAAGGTTACATCATCACATTATTGGTTCTAGCATATTTTTTGTAATTATTTTTAATTGTGGATTAGTGTGTAATTCTTAGCGATCAATTATCACATAGATGTTATTTACAAAAATATGTGTCACAATAATTTTAGTTTCTTAAGCTGAACACTGATCATGACATTTGGTCAATAAATATATAAATCTGTGCAACTCTTGGTAGAATAAGTCTGATAATGAAGGCATTGCCAAATCCTTTTTCTTGGCAAATCATTGAGTTTTTTATAAGTGGCTGGTGTTAATAAGAGGTTTTTTTGCCATGATCTCTACTTCTTGAATCTCGTCCATTTTATGTTTTTTGGCTTGACCCACCAAATTATACAATAGCTTTCTCCAAACTCGTTATGCTTTGGTTAATCATGAGAATTAGGTGTCTATATATCACATTTTCAAATCCTTTTTTCACAAAACGAAGTTTTTTTTTAAATTTCAGAAAAATTAGGGGGGTCTTTGCAAAAATTTACACCAGCATCCTCTAACTAATAAACTCAAATGATTTGAAAATGTCTTCATTGCTGTCTTTCTATTTGGCATGATTTGAAAATTATTTTGACAAAATCATGGCATGTATTTTCCAAGCATAGTGTACAATATCATGATTCACGTGAGGTCTCAAATCCCACATGAGACTGTAGCTCTCCCGCTCCGATGATAGCGTAATATGACTCAAAGCTTGCACAATTTTTTCCTGCAATTTTCAGAATTTATTGTAATTTATAATATAGAATTTTATAATAAATTAACAACTAGATAGAGAGTTTTTGTTGTAAATATTAATACATAATTTTATAACCTGCATGGTATAATCGAGCTTTAACATGTTGTAGATGACCAACATCATAATGGCAATATGTTCTACCGATGTTTCAGCATTTAATGCTTCTTCTTTTTCTTCATCCTATTAATAATAATTTTCATAAAGCCATTAAAAACCAACTAAATATAACAGAAACAGATCATTATACTGAGAGAGAGAGAGAACCTCTTGATCGATTGAGTTTTGGTTGAAGTTATTTTGCGATAAATTCAAATTTCTGATGTTTTCATTTGATTCCATTGCAATTTTGTACGCATTATCAGCCACGCATTCCATCTCATTTATTAACATCTTTGCTGAGAAAAAAAAACATAAGATGTTTGAGATGTTCGTTGAAATACCTAAGAGAGAAAAATTGTTGGCACACCATTTGATAAAGAAACAATCTTTTGATTGCTCAATTGACGCACATCTCTATTTATCTACTCTTTTTCTAAAGAAAAAATATAGTTAAGTTCTTTTTTCCACTTTTAAGGAAATTCATGATGGTAAATAATGAGACAGACACAATTCCGTAATTAACAGAGGATAAAGTCGTCTTCAATAATTTCATGATAAGATAACTTTTATATTACTTATACATCCTTCAAATTCTCCATTTTTGTTTTTGTGCTCTTTGGATTGTAGAATATACCCTATTTTTATTTGGAAATTTTCGGATTTTGCATTTTCTGACTCAAATTTCATAATGTAGTGTTGCAAAGTTTGATGAACTAGTTGCAGCTGGAAAGAACTTTCTTCAGAGGTTTTATCAAGAGTTAGGTAATTTCCTTAAAATTATCTTGTTTTTTTCTTATTCAGTAATTTTTTTTTATATAAACCAAGACACAAATCAGACCCCAAAACCAAGAAAAAGAATAAAAATTGAAACAAACAGCTCAGGTATGAAAAGTTGTGATAATGTTTGTCTAAATTTTTTTTTTTTTTTTTTTTGAGAAACAGAATACTCTGGGAGACCAGAAATTGGCAAAGATTCAAAAATAATAAATCAAATAATAAAATCAAATATGACTGAAAGGATGAAGTCATATATTGATGCTCGTTGCACTATGTCCCACCAAAATGTCAAAAATATAATCCAATGTAAGTTTTCTATTTTTTTTTAATTTACCAAGTAAACAATACTTTATAACTTAGCAAATTTTGTTTAAATAATACTCCTTAACGATATAATGTGAGAAAAATATATGATTTTTTTCTTTTTCAAACCAAATTGTTCATATTTTGATGTCCAAATTTATGTGACAGTAAATTCTGTCAAGCTGGGGCTTAAAGATTATATTAAAAAAAGGTATATTTATCTTCATATATTAATACAATTTCTACTTTTTTTGCATCATAGAATCTTACACTTGATTATAAACATCTCTAGTAATACAAGTTCCTCCACAATCAAGCCCATTTAAGCCTTTAAAGTTTAAATTATGGAATTTGAGCCCCAATTATTCTCAATTTATAATTGATTTTTTTCTTTGTTTCTTTTGCTCAGCAAAGATATTAACATAATGCATACAAAATTGCAACTGAATCCAATCAAAACATCAAAAATTTGAATTCCTTGCAAAATAATTTCAATCACGACTCAATGAATCAAGAGGTTCTCTCTTTCACAATAATTTTTGTATTTACATTTAGTTCATTATTAATGGTTTTATGAAATTTAAAATTAGCAGGATGAAGAAAAAAAAACAAGCATTAAATGCAGAAACATGGGTAGAACATATTGCCATTATGATGTTGGTCATCTATAACATGTTAAAGCTCGATTATGCAATGCAGGTTATATACTTATCTTTTAATATTTGCAACAAAAACTCTCTATTTGGCTGTTAATATTATAAAATCCTAAAAGTTAATTTCTAAATTCAAAATAATATTTAAATTAATTCATTTTATTTTCATATAAATAATATATGATAGTTATATTAGTAAGTCGACTATTTTTTATTTATAGTTTTGTGTTATATCATAAGATATTTTATATATAATCATTGATATATTTTGTGCATCACATCTAATTTTGTAAGGACCAGTAACTCTATATAATAAATTGATATGAGAAATAAAAAAAAAGTATAAATGATAACTTCATAGAAAGATAGAAAAAATATATTTTTTAATAACCCACTAACAAATTCAATTAAATGACAATTAATATTTGATCTCAAACTAAGTTTAGGTCAAAATTATCAAAAATAATATGATGATCAGAAAAAGAAAAAGCAAAATAGTTTATTTCAAAGATTTTAATAGAAGCACCAAAATATTTTAATTAAAGACGGTATATTTTTGTAAAAAAAAATAGAGAAAAATAATTATATTTAACTTGATTTTTGAAGCAAACACATAATAGTATATATAGATGAAATTGATGTATATTATATATATAATATAATATAACATGAATAATTTCTTAAAATGTTGTCAACACTTTTTTTTTTGTTGATCCTTCTTATCTATCAAAATGATGTGCATAAATATATACGTGATAGATAAATCACATAATTAATGTTGAAACCCGTAATATATGACCTAGATTTGAAAGCGAGTGGGAGCCCAAAACCACAACCCATGCTAGAATGAAACAAACACCTCATCATATTGATGTGTTAATAATATCTTCTATACATTGTAATAGAATATCAATAAATGTGAGAAACAAAAATGCTTGATGATTCTCACTGAATTGACAATGAAATACAAAATATCAATTCAACCACTTCATTTATAAGATTCAATCAGTTATAAGATTCTCTGTTAATAATTACATATATATTGTCATAAAATATTAACAAACTTAAGAAAATTAATGATAAGATTAAAATAAAATTAATCGAAAGGTCAAAATAAAAATAAAGATATGGCTTAATAAGAAGTCTCAAAAGGAATTGAAAAATAAGGAGTTGGGGTGGATTTTTGAACTAGATCTAACTGTTTTATAGGCTTCTGGTGCATAGAACCGGCATTACTGGGTTCCAATATTTAATACATACATGATAAGAATTTATAAATAAATAAATATAAACTATTTGCACTAATTTTCCAACAAAATCAGAAAGAAATATTTGGTCAAAAATCAAAAATCGTGATATTAGTAAATTGAAGGGCTAAGGGCCCGTCCTTATATATACTAGTTCTCCCTATTGCCAAAGCCTTGAGAGAGATATTAGAGAGGCTATTCAAATGAGGTTCAAGAGAAAGTTCACTCCATTGTCAATGGCGGAGATTGAAGGAGTAGAGATGGGTGGAGAGAGAGGAGATACCGTGATATGCATGGATGCCATGTCCACAGATATGTTCGAGGAGGAAACGGAGATTGAAGGATCAGATGGAGAGAGAGATGCAGCAATAGAGATAGACGCCACGTCCACAAAGATCTCCAAGGACGAAACTGCCGGTATGTGGTTAAATCTTTTTTCAGTAGTTTATTGGGGTTTGTGCTCACTCAGATTGTTTTTAACAATCTTTGAAATTGATTATAATGCAACAGAAACAGCAACCCATGATGATAAGTTGCCGGCTTCTGTGCAGAAAAAGTTAGATGCAGTGCCAGGAGAGCCACTCGTGTTCCGTGCGGTGACAATTTTCCGTGTCCCGGCTTGGTTTCACCAAGCTGACAAAATGTACTATGAACCAAAGATGGTTTCTTTAGGGCCTTACCATCACGGCAAAAAGAAGCTTCGAGCCATGGAAGAGTATAAGTGGTCGATGCTCCGGGATTTCCTTTCCCGGAATAATAAAGTTAACTTTAACACCTATTTAAGAGAGATTAGAACCCTAGCAACACAAGCATACATGTGCTATAGTGAAGGGGTGAGCATGACCAGTGATAAATTTGTGATGATGCTAACACTGGATGGTTGTTTTATTTTAGAATTATTTCTGAAACTAAAACACCAAAATTGTGATCCCATTCTCTTTAGTTCGAGCTGGACTTCCTCAGGATTATCAACTGATATTCTCTTAATGGAAAACCAAATACCCTTCTTTATCATCCACAAGTTGTTTGCTGTTCATGGTGGTTGTGCTAAATATTGCGAAGGGCCTTGCCCCCTGCTTAAACTTATCTATAGATATCTAGTGAAGAATCTTATCCAAACACAAATGCTGGGAATACCTAAAAAAACCTCTGTTAGTGTTCAACATTTGCTCCACTTTAGCCATCTCTGCATGGTTCCCAAACTTGAAATAAAAGAGTACAACCTGCAGGTTGACGACCAATCATGTCAACGGGCATCTGGAAATTTCTCTCGGCTCAAATCTTGGTTCCTATCACAATTAACGGGAAGAGCTGAAGAAGAAGAAGAAGAAGAAGAAGAGCCTGAAAGGGTAGAGATGAGCAGTCAACCGATGGATAGCATACCATGTGTAAGCGAGCTCTGTGGGGCTGGGGTAAAATTCAAAAGGAACAGAAAGGCTCGTCACATTTTTGACATATCCTTTGAGAATGGCATCATGGAGATGCCTCTTATAAAGATAGATAGTATTCAAAAGATCATCTTAACAAATCTTGCTGCCTTTGAGCAAAGCCAACAATTGGATTTCTCACAGACCTTCGCAAGCTATCTAGGTCTCATGGATGCACTTGTCAATACAGAAAGAGATGTAGCTCTACTGCAAGATTGCGGTATCGTAGACAATTTCCTTCAGAATGAGGAAGATGCAGCTAAGTTCTTCAACCATTTCGGAGATTTTAAAACTGTATACCGTGATGAACACAGCTTCAAGGATTTGTTCATCAAAGTGCGCAAATACAATGATTCGACTTGGCACAAGTACAGAGCAAAGTTGATGAATGATTACTTCAACAACCCATGGGCCATAATTTCTGTTGTGGCTGGAGGGGTGCTGCTTACTCTTACCATTGTTCAAACCATCTACACCGTCTACTCCAGCTACCATATACTGATTTGAATTTCTCCCACTCATAAGATTTTAAAAAAAATATCAATTAATTTAAGTTTTACATTTCTTCAAGTTTAGTTAGTCTCTTTCACACTTGAAAAAAAAATCTTAAATTCTTAAAATATAATTATAGAAATTCTTACAATAATCATTTGAAAGGGGATATTATTTCGAATAAAATTTTAAAAATTAATTAACATTTTTGAACTTAATTAAGAAATATTAATTAATGTAAGTTAATTTATATTTCTTAATTAACATTTTTTTCTTATTGTCAATTCCTAGAGCAGACAGTTCTATATATTTTATTTACTTACTTTCATCTTAATATACCAGAGCGTCATTAATGCCGATGCACATGACCGAAAGGCCAATGAAATTGCTAAATCGTGTTCCAAAAGGAAAAAGATATTAATAAATAAAGACTATAACAAGTCTAAGAATAAATTTTTAGTTTACGTCAAACGTCTCCTTCCATAATTCAACTATTTTGGTAAGTGCAGACAGATCGTAGATATAAATCTATAAGACTGATGAATGTGGAAATAGAAAGAAGAGATTTGAATTGAGTTAGCTTGATTAGATTAATTGAATGATTAAGTGTTTATATGAGAGGTTTATTTATAGACTAAATTAATCATCTAATCTTATTCTTTAATCATCTAACATTATTCCTAATCTAGTCATTAGTCTTATTTTTAATTATCTTCTAGAAGCTAATCTAATCTTTATAAACAAGAGATGTAGTTATTTACAATTTCTTTACACTCTATACTCTAACAAAGACAGAGGTTGATATTGCACTCCGATCTAGCTACTAAATAATATTGCCAATATAATCATCTAATTTAAAGCTTTGAGATGAACCTCATGTCAGCAAAATACATGTCCCATTTACTACAATCTGAACTATATAGTATTCATTTCAACTGAATTGCAATATTTATTATCATTCTATTGTGTGTGTGTGCAATCTTTTTATTTTGACCAGTATATTTTATTAATCTTATTTTCTTTTTTTGGCTATTTTTTTTCCGGGATAATGATCTTAATTACCCAGGGCAAAGAGTTTCATAGATTTGTTTTTCTTACTTATTAATATCTATATATATTAAAGTTTCATTAGTGTCAACTCAAGAAAGCCAAAAGAAACATTTCAAAAAAAAAAAGAAAGCCAAAAGAAAGGAGAACTTTCACCACCACCCATTTTGCGCTTCATAGGCTGATCAGAATTGGAATTTTGTTTGCCAATGAATCAAAAATTGCTTACTGACAAACCAAGTTTTGCTTCTACCCTTGCTTACATATCAATTTGAGAGGAGAGGTGCAAATAAGATAACTGGAATCATTCGATATCTAGTCAACAACAAGATAAGAAGATATTAAATATACCTCAATATTATTCATGGCCAGCTTGCACTTGACATGACATGTTCAGCCAGTTGACAATAAAATTATAATTAATCTGCCCATCACGTCTCTAGAATCCCGATGCATTCTCGTCTCCTACCCAATAAGCTGGCTGGATCTAGACTCTAGTTAACAACAAAATAAAAACCTATTAAAATACCTGGGCACTATTCACATTGTCCATCTTAGATCTTAATTAACGTTTTGGTTCATTTTGATCTGAAGGTTTTGCTAGCATCAGTTTACTTTGGTAATGTCGATAAACCCCCGGACCAGATAACTATTGACCCCTTCAGATATGCAAGAGCAACTAGGCTGGCATCATTCCTTCTAGACAAATTCGTATCTTTCGAGATGTCGCAGTTCGGGTGAATTGCAGTTCAATATCTGGATAAAGTTGAGTTTCAATAGCACTTTTCAGACTTCTTCTCTCCTAGCTTTGTAGGTTCATGACCTATTGTGATAAACCTTAAGTTGCCAAACCATCCCTCATCCCCTATTTCATACTCTCCACGCGCTCTTCAGATCTCCTCTCTTTTGGAAGTCAATAGAAAAAAAATGACTAATCTAATTGTGGGGCCCAATGTTTACTTGAACTCAATTTAGTCTTTAATTTCCACCAAATTATAAGACTCATTTTAATACAATATAAACAAACGCTTATCTAAAAAAATAAATAAATAAAATAAGAGTGACCACCCCTAGTTTGAGGCCGGTTAAGTTTGCACACATTGCTCGTGTGAGGGAAAAATAGGTGAATGGGCCTGATTCTGACAGCCCAATTTTATTTTTTATACTTTAAAATCAAAGTAGTAGCTTCAAAAAAATAAAAAATAAAAAATCACATTAGCAAATATATATCATGGACCTTTCAAAATTTCAGACCCAGGCCCAGCCTAGTGGGCCTGTAAATCCCCTAGAATGGAAAATACCAGAACAAACGACCGTAAAGTAAACCCTTCAGAAACTTCAAAATGCCAGAACATGCTACTAATCCGAAATCGAAATCCCTGTTTATATATAACCACGATTTGAAATCCCTGAATATTATAACCCGACATTTGACGAGGCCCGAATGCTGCCACGTAAACTCGTCACCTTCCTTCCTTCCCTCTGGCTCTCACCATTCACTCACTGACTTGTTTCTGATTCTGACCTCTCTCTTTTTTAATCAAATGGACATGGTCCACATATCTTCTCCCCCTCTCTCCCTTCCTAAAAACACGAGCTCTTCTTTACCCTTTGAAAATGGCGAGCGCCATGACCGTTGGTCACTTTACGCCGTGTCTACACAGCTCCGGACTCAGTTTCAAACACCGGCGGCAAAACAGACTCGTTATACACAACTCATCCAGCGTGGACACACTCTCGACCAACGACTCGCCGCCATCCGTCAGTTCGAACAGCGCATTAGGAAAATCGGAGGCTGACGTGGTGGTAATCGGAAGCGGAATCGCTGGATTGTGCTGCGCCGGTCTCTTGGCCCGGTACGGACAGGATGTACTGGTGCTGGAGAGCCACGACGTGCCAGGTGGCGCTGCACATTCGTTCGATATTAAAGGTTACAAGTTTGATTCAGGTCCCTCACTTTTCTCCGGTTTTCAGTCCAGGGGCCTCCAAGCCAATCCCCTTGCTCAGGTAATTAATTCTTCAAAGTTCAAAGTTTCCTTCTTTTTTTATTAAAATTGAAGTAGTGATGTATGAAGAGAATGATGTGATTTTAATGATGTAATTAAGGTGCTTGATGCATTGGGAGAGAAAGTCGAATGCGCTTCATATGATTCATGGATGGTTTATATACCAGAAGGTGAATTTCCATCTAAAATCGGCCCCACTGAATTTTTAAAGGTAAACTAAATTCACCTTCTAATTTAACAACTATAAATTTGTATTTATATTTATTTTATGTTTATTTAATTTTTTAACCAGGATCTTGAGACTTACGTCAGTGCAGATGCAGCTCAAGAGTGGAAAAAACTTCTCGTAATCATCTAACCCTCAAAATTCCATCCATAGCCTATTAATCCTCAAAATATCACAAACACCCTCACAAATTCTTTCACAGGACGGAATTCTCCCTATGTCGGCAGCAGCAATGGCCCTCCCGCCGATTTCAATCAGGGGCGATTTGGGAATTTTATCCACAGCTGGCGCCAGATATTTACCCTCATTATTAAAATCCTTCGTTCAGATGGGGCCCAAAGGGGCTCTGGGCGCGACCAAGCTCTTGAGGCCCTTTTCTGAAGTAGTCGACTCGATTGGGATCAAAAACCCTTTTGTGAGGAACTGGATTGACCTTCTAGGGTTTTTGCTGGCTGGGGTTAAATCTGACGGAGTTCTGTCGGCTGAAATGGTAAATATTAATCAATTAGTTAATTATTTAGTTATTTTTTTTAGTTATTTTATTTTATTTTATTTTTTTATATTATATTTTTATTTTTAATTATTGTATGAGTTCTTTTCATCTTTTGTACCCTATTATTACTATTATCTTTTTTATATTATGATTACTATAATAATTGTTATTATTATTATTATTATTATTGCTAATATTGTTATAGCTATAACCAATTTTTATTTTTTATTTTTTTATTTAAAAAAAATTATTAATTTTTTTTGAAGAAAAATTGTTATTATTACTTTTGTTGTTGTTATTATTATTATTATTATTTATTATTATTATTATATTATTATTATTTTATTATTATTTTATTTATTTATTTTAGGTTTATATGTTTGCTGAGTGGTACAAGCCAGGCTGTAAGCTCGAATACCCAATAAACGGTACGGGTGCGGTAATCGATGCACTGGTAAACGGAATCCAAAAATTCAACGGAAGAATCGCACTAAATTCCCACGTACAAAACATAGTGATAGAAAAAGGTCAAGCCGTCGGAGTCAAATTACGAAGCGGCCAAGTAATAGAAAAACTATTATTTTCCCTTCAGGGACTGATTTGCGAATAAATAACTTTTGTGGGTTTATCTGCAGTTTATCCGCGCGAAGAAGGCTGTCGTGAGTAATGCGTCGATGTGGGACACTTTGGATTTATTACCGACTGAATTTGTGCCTAAAGAGTATAAAGAAAATATTGAAAAAACTCCTCAGTGCGAGTCTTTTATGCATCTCCATTTGGGCTTTGATGCAAAGGTTAGTTTATATACTATTTCTTACTGTTGTTATATAATGTATGAGATTTTGCAATAAGGCCCCCTATGTTGTTTGTTAAATTTAGAAAAATGTTCTTGGCATTTGTTCCTCTTTTTGTGTGTTAGATTAACTCAACATTAGAGAAAACAATACCCCTTTTTTAGTTTCTTGAAGAATGGAGGGTTTGTTTTAGAATTTCCAATAAGAAGAGGGTCTTTTAGCAATAAAAAATGCTACATAGCATGACCAAAAAGCATGAGGGCAAATATTTTTTCTATAATTACCTACACTGCGTTGTAATATCTGCAATATATGCCCTATTGACCTGCCTTTGGTGATGCTCTCTAGCATTGCAATATCTTACTGTTGTTATATAATGTACTAAAACTTGCAATAAGGCCCCTACATTGTTTTAATTCTAAAAAGATCCTTGGCATTAGGGTTTTTTATGTTAGATTATGATTAACTCAAACATAACATCTCTTTCTTTTAGTTTCCCAAACAACATAAGGGCTTAATTCGCAGCCTTTCTCCAAACATGAATTAATTAATTAATGAATTCTTTAATATTTCTAGATGGTTCGGGAAGATTTGGGGATCCACCACATAGTGGTGAACGAGTGGGAGAGAGGCGTCGACGCGGACCAAAACGTCGTCTTGATTTCCGTGCCGAGCACGCTCGGCGAGGGATTAGCGCCGCTGGGTAAGCATGTGTTACATGCCTACACGCCCGGCACCGAGCCGTATTCTCTGTGGGAAGGGCTGGATAGAAAGAGCGGGGCGTATAAGAAACTCAAAGAGGAACGGTCAGAGGTAAGGATTAGAAAATTGAACTTTGATGTAAATTCTTATCATTTTATTGTTATTATTTATTTTTTGGGGAATTTTCGGAAATTCTTGATCGTTTTGAAAAACCTCCTATATATTCAGAAACTCTGTTTTATATAGACTTTTTCAAATTTCAATCATAAAATGTTTGAAATATAGCAGGTCAAGTTTTTTTAATTAATTAATTAATTATATTATATTTTCTTTTTTTTTCAGAAAATTTCTTTTATTATTTTTATTAGTTTATTTATTTATTTTACAAAGAAAAAGTTCCTAAAAAATACTGAGTTTATAAAAACATAGAGTTTCTTCAAAATGCTATAATATAACCTGATAGAATTTACTTCAATTTTTCTGCTAGGTGATGTGGAAGGCCGTGGAAAGAGCGTTGGGTCCGCAATTCGACCGAGAAAAGTGCGACGTGAAACTAATCGGAACTCCTTTAACCCACAAGAGATTCCTGAGGAGGAACAGAGGGACGTACGGCCCGGCGATAAAGGCGGGACAGGGCTCGTTTCCAGGACATTCGACTCCCGTCCCGGGGCTCTTCTGCTGTGGGGACTCCACTTTCCCGGGAATCGGCGTCCCGGCCGTGGCCGCGAGCGGGGCGATTGTGGCGAATACATTGGTGGATGTTGGGAAGCATTCTGAGTTGCTTGATGCTATTGGGATTTGATTTTGAATTCCTGGATTTTGGTGGATTGAAATGTTGTAAGTTGTAAGGATAGTATTGCATAAGCTCAAGTCATGATTTGGTATAGGTTGTAGATTGGGTTGGCATTGATGATTGATGGATGACTTTGTGTAATGTACAGATACCAGGATATAATGATAATTGTTAAGACCAGTGATATAATATTATACAGAAGTATTAATGTGGGCCTGGTAATGAACCCTAACTTTTAGGCCGAATTGACAAATTCATTGATTCTAGATTTTTTTTGGAAATATTAATGCAAGAATCAACCTAGTAGCTGTCAGTCAAGTCAGGCCCATTCAAGACGGGACATCAATTTTGTCATCTATCATTTTGTTTTTGAGTATTTATTTTATTTAGTTTTCTAATTTTTTTATTCTTTTGATGAAATGTCAAGAAAAACAAGGGGACAGGCATTATCTATCAAAGATACCGACACACAGTTAAAATTCAATATTCATAAATTGACTATGATTGTAAACAAGAATCGGAATAGACATTTCTCATAATTAAAAATGAAGAAATAATGATAAGTACAAGGATAATATGAGTATTTTATGCTTGTATAGCATGTTCCACCAAACAAGAACATAATGTCATAATCTCTTGGGAGTTTTTGTCAATATAACCCTGAATTTTTATATAAACATTTTATAGCAGGACCACAGAAAAAAGTATATCTTATCTTAACATAAAAAATGATAATATAATAGTTATTTGTTGACTATTGTCCATCTTAGATCTCCAAATTGAATAATTAGTCTTAATACAATATATTATCAATTAAAATAAAATTCTCATGAAATATGTATCAAGTAAAAATTGAAAAAAGTCGACAGTTGTCAAGAAATATTATAATTTAATACTATATGTCTACTATGTAAAATACAAAGTCCATTAAATGTATTTGATACCTCTATAATTTAATATAGAATTGGAAAGTTTCTTGATCCAAAATATAAATTATATGATTAATTTACAGAATTTTATTCTATTATATTAATGTTCTACTAAAATTAAACAAATACAAATCATATCAAACCTTTTGAATTAAAGGGCTCCAATAGAATTTCCGGCCGTTACGAGGGCATACATGCGTTAAAGCCCTTCTCTTTGTAAACAGAAAAGTAAAGAACCAGAAAAAAAAAAAATTCACCTCTCACTCACTCTCGCACTACCAACTCATAACACCTCTACAAAGAAAGGCGAAAGAAAGAGAAACCAAAACGGAGAGAGAAGTTTAGGGTTTGCCCAATTAGGCCAAAGCTGGATTCTTGGATCTAGTTGTTATTCTCTCCAGGTATGCAAAGTTGAATCTTTGATCTGGTAATCTCAGTTTTAAACGGTCCTAAATTGTTTGATTTTAAAGTTGATTCGGAAGGATTTGAGTTTAGCTCGATCCGTGCTTGAATTTCTGTCTTGTGAGTTTCTTTATTCACGAATTGGGTTTCTGGTTCCTCAATTGGGGAATTAATGGCGAATTTAGGTATCTTTGCTTCTCCTGATGTGTTTGTATACAAGTCCTTTCTTTCGATTTGAAACCCTGAATTTTGTGTTTTTTCGTACAATTTACTCGTAAATTGGAGTTCTTGCCTTTCATAACCAACTAATTTTGACAATTGCATGTGTGAAATTTTCTACACAAATTAGTTTACTGAATTTCTTGTTTGTAAGGCTTCAATTCACAATTTACCCTTCACCACAAATAAAATTCTGGAAAGTTTAATCTTTTTTCTTTCAATTTCAGCATTTTTTTTTGAAGAAGAAGTTTATTTATTTATTATTTTTTTTTTGAAGAAGAGCAATTTTGGTTTCATCACCATGAAATCTTAACAAATCGCCTTCAATTATACAAACGAAAAATAAAAAAATGGGGAGTTTGAGACACGGTGGTATAGGAAGTTCAAGAGGCACAAGCAGCAATAATAAAGGCTCTTCCAGCTCAATTGAATTTCTTGGAAGGGATTTGACAGGATTGCGGTTGAATGATTCCAGACCAGATTTTGATAGTGACAGGGTAAAAATTTCTTCTCTAATTAATTTTTATAGAATTAAATTTTTTTAGTAATTTATATTATTATTATTGTTTTCTAATACAAATTTGGTTTAAATATTTATTTTTCTTTTTAGGATAGTGAGCCTGAAATAGTGGACGGATCTGGTACAGAAGCAGGCCATATTATTTCGACCACAATCGGAGGCCGAAACGGAATCCCTAAACAGGTTTTTAATTTTCAATTTCATCCCTATAAAATTAATTAGTTACATATTCATCCTTTAAAAAAATGAATCGTGACATTCTTCCCCAAAAGTAAAAATAATTCAAATATTTATACCCAGAAACTTTGTTCTAGCATTTTCATATGAGAGTACTTTTGATATGACACATAATATTCAACTTTTAAAGAATAAAAACATAAAAATAATATATTTCTTCACTTAACTAAAAAATCTAATTTAATTTAACAGAGGATTAGCTACATAGCTGAACACGTGGTTGGTACCGGCTCTTTCGGCGTAGTTTTCCAGGTATATTTCCATTTCTCATGTTATTAAATCATGGAAAATTCTCAAAACCCCCCGCATTACTTAAATTGCAAATAAGCCCTTCGATTCCTAAAAAATCTGCAAAAAGGCACCTACCTCTATTCCTAACTAAAGCTAGGAACCTTTCGCAACTCTCTTAAAAACAGAAACAACTTTTCCGCCATTCAACTCAGATAACACACTAAATAACCAATTCAACAATTTCCTTTCCTCCATTTCAGGCGAAATGCAGGGAAACAGGGGAAATAGTAGCAATCAAGAAAGTATTACAGGACAAAAGATACAAGAACCGCGAGCTGCAGATCATGCACATGCTCGACCACCCCAATGTCGTCTCCTTAAAACATTATTTTTTTTCAAGTACGGACCGGGACGAGATTTATTTGAATTTGGTTTTGGAGTTCGTGCCGGAGACGGTCAACAGGGTTCTGAGAGGGTTTAGCAAGGCGGGGCAGAGGATGCCTCTTATTTATGTGAAGCTGTATACTTATCAGGTATTTCTCTCTCTCTCTCTCTCGTGTCGGTGTACGTTTGTATTCTTCTTTTTTTAGTTAGGGCTCTGTGTGTGCGTGTGTGCGTGTTTGTGTACGCACAAAACGGTTAATAGGGGTTTTCTTGCAATTTTGGCAGTAATATAGGGGCTTTATCGGAATTTTTATATAATGCAGGGGATTCTTTGCAAAATTACTTTTTTTTATTAGGGTTAGGTTTAGGATGTAACTATGCGTGTGTGATGTTTGAATTTTCTTTGGAAATTGAATTAGGGTTAAGTTGTTGTTGGTTTAGGGTTGATAATTTTGTTTGTTTATTTTATATTTTGGGATTCTTTTGTTAGGTTTAAGGTTAGGTTGGTTTTGGCCTTTTTTTGTGTGTGATTTGTTTGGTGTATTGGTTCATGATGATGATGGTCCGAGGCTATTTGTCAATTCTATTTGGTATTGTATAATTAGGTTATTGACTTATTATTGATTATTACCGAATTATATTTAATAATTAAATTTGTCTTTTTTGTAGATATGTAGAGCACTTGCTTATATACATAATGCAATTGGTATTTGTCACCGTGATATTAAACCCCAAAATCTGCTCGTAAGTTTTTTTTTCCTTTTTCACAGAAGTATATCATTCATATTTATTTATTCTTATTTTTTTTTTCTTAACTACCAAAAAAATATATAAATTTCAGGTGAATCCACATACACACCAGTTAAAAATATGCGATTTTGGCAGTGCCAAAGTCTTGGTAATAAACAAATCTCTTTCACCGTATTTTCTTTTAAATTAAACAAATAATCTCAAAATCAAATTAATCGCCCAATTTATTATAATCATATATATATTTTAAAATTTTTAAGGTAAAAGGAGAGCCAAATATATCGTATATTTGCTCGAGATATTACCGCGCGCCTGAACTTATATTCGGTGCGACTGAATATACAACCGCCATTGACTTATGGTCAACCGGCTGTGTTATGGCCGAATTACTTCTTGGCCAAGTAATTTTCAAATCTCAAATTAAAAAAAAAAAAATTTGAATTTTCAAATTTGAATTTTATATTATTTGATTTTGTTTTATGTAGCCGTTATTTCCCGGAGAGAGTGGGGTTGATCAGCTAGTGGAAATCATTAAGGTAATACATTTTTGTTTTAGTTTTTTTTGAATTAAGTTCTTATTTAATATTTGAATTTTATATATTTTGTGTGTTATTTAATAAAGGTGTTAGGTACACCAACTAGGGAGGAAATAAAGTGCATGAATCCAAATTACACCGAATTCAAATTCCCTCAAATAAAGGCTCATCCTTGGCACAAGGTATTAATTAAATAAACAATTAAATAGTCATAAATATTCCACTCAGTCAAAACAAATATATTATTTAGTTATATATATTAAAAAATGTTTTAAATATTTTTAGGTTTTCCAAAAGAGGCTTCCGCCTGAAGCAGTGGATCTTGTGAGCAGATTTTTGCAATATTCTCCAAATCTCAGATGCACTGCTGTGAGTTAACCAAAAAATAAATAAATATTCATATAATCATTTTTAATATTAAATTAATATAATTAATTATTTAATATAGTTGGAAGCTTGCATGCACCCGTTCTTTGATGAGCTGAGAGAGCCGAACGCAAGATTGCCTAACGGCCGGCCTTTGCCTCCTCTTTTTAACTTCAAATCTCAAGGTTTTTAAATTTTTCAAATTGGAATTTTGAAGATTTTGAAAATGAGTGAAATTTATTATTTTTAATTGGTTTTTTAGAGGTGACTGGAATTCCACAGGATTCACTTGAGCGACTTATACCTGAACATGCAAGAAGGCAAAGCTTGTTCATGGCTTTGCGTACTTAATTTTTAGAGAGATTTTTTTTTTCTTCCAATTTTTTCGGTTCTTTGGAGTTTGCCCTTTGTGTTGTGTTGAGAGAGAGAGAGGTGAGAGAGTATGGTATAAGAAAGGATGTGTGTGTTTGTTTGAGTTGCCTAATATTTGATTGGCTTATTTTACCTTTTTATATTTTTTATTTGTGTGTGATTTTTCGTATTACCAGTTTTGGATCTATTAATATGTTGTTGTATCAAGTAGACCCAAATTAGTTGATATGAAATAATCAAACCCTGATTGCTGATTGATATGTTTCTGTCAAATTATGTTCTACTACAAAATGATATATATCTTAATTGTTTTGTGATGCTTTTACTAGCTTTGTCAATACATTTATAAGATTTGTTTCATTCAACTAATCAAATTCAATTTACAACAAAAATATGATCAACAAAATTACTTTTTTTTACAGAACATCATCAGTAGTATCCAAATCATGAAAATCGTTTGTTTTAATCATCAAAACCCGCCTTCTATTTCCGATCCAAGCTGTCCAAATCGGATCTGTTTCCACAACTTTATATCCAGCATTTAAGTATAAATTCTGAGCCCTAAAATCATCTTCATAAGCTCTTAAAGCTAGGTATTTATATCTCCATATGCGCGATAATACATCGCACGCTTTTAAAAGCACCGTTGCAACCTTCTTTCTCCTAAATACACAATTTGTTTATCGTCATAAATGCAAAATTTGAATAACTATTGTGGATGCAATTTTTTTAAGAGTACCTGAATTTTTTTAGAACTGCGATTCCTGAAATGTAGAGGTACTCTTCTGAATCTTTTATGTGAATCAGAACGTCTTTATCTCTTTGTACTGTTACGTCTAAAACTCCTACTATTTCTTGTGAAGATGTAGATTCACTTACTGATTCTGCAACCAAACATGCATATCTGAATGCAAAAAAATTACTCTTAATTCGAAGGAAAATCCAAGAACATAAATTGATAAGTCTGACATGGTTTGATTGGGAGTACTCGTTTCTTAAGATGAGAGAATATTGAGAGGAAAAAAGAGAATTTTAGAGAAGAAAAATTAAGAAATTACCTGTCTGATGCTGAATTTCTCATTCTGATGATAAGATCCGAAAGCACTTCAGCCTATCTTATGCAGCACAAAAATGAAATTATAAATTCACAAATTTCAAGTAATTAACATATTCGCTAGAAAGAAATTTCAATCTTAAATATAATGTGAAATGAAATAACTCACTTTGAAAAATGCAAAAAAGAGGCCATTGAAAAGGGCAACAGGCTCATGAAAGGCCTCAGCTTGAACATAAGCAGCCAGCCTTATCTCTTCACCAACTCTCTGTAACTTTCTCACTCCCCACCCAAATTCTCTCACTAAAAACTCCTTTTCTCTCCCTTTCTCTTCTCTCTCCTCCACCACATTATTGATCTCTTCCTTTGTGGTCGAAGCTTGAATTCGAGCCTTTTTTCTCAACGGAATTTGAGATGAAAGGTTCAAATTTGGAGATTTGAGTTGGTTTTTGTGGGGCAGAAATGGTGTGGGTGAGTTGGGTCTCAAACTCAAAGTGGAAGCCATGTTTGTTTTAAATGCTCTCTGTTTAAAACCGTTTCTTTATTTAAGACCATGCATTTGAACAACTCAAAGTGATATTACATAATTATCCAAGCCAAATCAAATCATGAAATACTACTGAATTGCGTCATGGAATGATTAGAATTTTATTCTCTAGAGAAAATAAAATATTAAATTGTGGAGGCCTGGGGCAACCATATGAACTCGTGACATGAATGAGTGGTGAGTGAAAGAGTTCATTTGAATGGCTTAGAAAAATTTGGATGGACATGAAAAAAAAATAAAACACGAAATATTATTACAAGAGAAATATATATGAACGACTGTCGCTTCAACAGAGGATTAAAATTACCACCAAGAAAGAACACATAAATATAAAATCTCAAACTTTTTATTGGACGCCTTTGAAATAATCGCAATATTTTCTTGAATACAAATATTGCAATAATTTTATTTATTATTAAAAAAAGTGACAACAAAATGTCTAGACCTAAAATAATAATAAAAGTAAAACTAGTTGACAATCTCAATTCCACCCAACGGCCCCCCTTCATGAAGTTGTATCGCACAATCACCTACAACCTAAAACCAAAAACAACCAAAAAACACACAAATTAATTAAAACAAAATTACAAAAATAATTAAAAAAAAAAGAACAAACAAATTAATATGACAATAGAAAAATTGACTTCTTATCTTGCAAATTCCACAAGTGTAAACATGACAACTTTATCTATCGCAACATATCATTTTGTTTTTTTACCTTAGCCATGGTTCGATAAGAAAACTCGCTGACTCCACCAACATGAGGGGTAAAAAGGACATTTTGGAACTTCAAAATCGGGTCATTTGGATCGAACGGTTCGGTCCAAGCGACATCGATTCCCAACCCGCCTAAGTGACCCGTTTCGAGAGACTCGTAAACCGAATTGTACTCTACAATTCCTCCTCGTGCAATGTTCACCAATAACGCCCCCTTTTGATTTTAAAGAAAAGAATTTTAATTTATTTTTGTTGAATATGCAAAATTGTGCAATTGTGTCTCAGTAAGTCTAGATTTACCCAGAATTTACTATTAGTGCCCCAAATACAAAACAAACCAATGAAAGCAAAAAAAAATGAAAATAAATAATTAATAAATAAATAAAAACTGGAAGTGCAGAATAAATACCTTTTTCATGGAAGAAAGGAATTTCTTATTCACAATGCCTGCCTGAAAATCAATATGAATCACTATGGTTATAAATTTTAGCTATTTTAACAAAAGAAAAAGTATAAAATATACTAATAATTAAAAATATTTAAACACGACTTAACTGTCTCATTATTCATAGTTAAGCAAGGAACAACTATATCAGCCTCGCTAGCAAATTCATAAATATTTTCTGTTCCTCCCTTTTTATCAACTAAACCCTCAATTTCTTCATTATTACTTCCTGGTTCTGTGAAGAAACGGAAAATCATTAGACTCAAGGGGCTTATTTGTAAAAAAAAATACTGCATTTATTTACCAGGCCATTTTCTTTTCGTAGCGAGAATTTTCACTCCAAATGGTTTTAGTCTCTTAGCTAGGTCAAGTCCAATTGCTCCAAATCCAAAAATAAATACCTAATATTATGAAATTAATCAAACATATATTTTTTTTTTAAATAAAAAAATTAAATGAAAATATACCGTTTTGCCAAATAGAGTATCTCCAGTTGGAAAGCCCAAATTTCTCTGCTTAACTGAAATCTCCATTTCTTTCTGAAAATTTACAACAAAAAACCATTCATATTAATAATTTTTAACAAAATAATAATATTTGATTTAAAATGCTTACTTGCTTTCGTAAAAGGCCTAAAATATGATAAATTGCCAGCTCAGAAGTGGAGATAGAGTTTCCAGTTGTACTTGCTGGTATTCTTGCCACTTTTATTTTATTTTTTGTCGCTGCCTCAATATCCACACCTAATTAATCTCAACATTTTAATATTTTTTCTATTTATAATCAAAGAAATAGATCCCATTTCAGAGATTTACTTTCATTTTTTAATTTTGATTTGAATCATTCGATTAAGAGATTTGGCAATGAAATTGAACTAAGCATAATGAAGTGTATAAAGTATAAACCCTTAACTGTGAGATAATTGAGGCTTAATTTCAGCAGAATTCGATTTAAATGAGTTCTAATTTGCAAAAAATGAATTTTATTTAGAGTCTTGGACAAAAATTTAAGGATTCAAATGAGGAAATAAATATAAGAAAATGGTATGAACCTTCAAGACCGACACCGAATTGCAGTATGAGTTTCAATTGACCTGCTTTGGAAATGAGATCTGAATCCAATTTCTTCATTGTTGGTATGCATAAATGGTATTTGTGAATAACTTCCTTTACCTCTTCAAGTTGTACCGCATCAACCTGTATAATAAATTTTACAAAACGGTACCAAAAATGTTAAATCTTAACAATGCCCAAATCATGAAAAGTAGTTATAATCAAAATCATGTTTTGCGCCTAAAAATGTGATGTAATTGACCTGAATTGAAGAGTATTTTTGCAAGTATTCCCTAGTGTAAATGTGAGCAGCAGGAAAATAAGGGCTGCAAAACAGGACACGTGTCACTGAGTTGTGAAAACCATTCTCCATTTTTGCTTCAGCCATTTTTGAGTAGCCTGCACTGAAACGCACAATCTAAAAATTAAACCAAAACAAGGAAAAATTGGTGTCAAATGTTGATTTTTATCAAACCAAATCCATCTAACCTACTCAAAGCTTCTTTCTTCTAATTATTTCGGAAAAGAATCACAAAAAAGAGTAACAATAGTTGGAAAATAGATCCAAAAGGAGGTCAAAAAGGAAAAACAACAACCTTTTGGTGAGGTAAAAAAGGGAGAGCAGAGAAATCGTGCGTACAGAAGAGCTTCTTACAGTCCTATAAATAACTGACGAGCCTAGCCCGTACATCTTGGAGATTTATTTACGAACCGAATCAAATCAAATCAAAAATGTTTTTTTTTTAAGAATTGGAGATCGGTTAGGTTTGATTTTGAATTCAGTGTTTTTTTTTCTCTTATTTAACTTTGAATTCAATGTGTAGAAAGAGATGACGTCATCTAAATAGGGAAAGAAATGGGAAAACTTTCAAAAGATCCTAATTTTTCTGAATATTGTTAATAGTCCGCATTTTCTCAGAAACTTCCTATCTTTTTGGATTCAGAAAACACCCTATAATGTTGTCATGATCATCTTAGCATAGAGATTTAGCCTGGCATACCTTTCTTTTGTTTCTTTGGTGTGTCTTTGACATTAATTTGGACTTGTATTGAATCTGATCCACAAGTTCAGAACACATACAAATCAAATTTGTCAAAATGTTATCACATCCTGTATGAATATATGAAAAGAAAGACCAAGACAAAACATGTTAAGTAATGTATTTCTTCCCAAAAGAAAATTTGAAAGTAACGATAACGAAAAGAGCACATCAGAGGCTAGCTCTTGACGTGACTGGATCCACCATTAGACTGTCTCACTTATGTGGCCGGTTAAATCATATATACATTATAGATTCAAATTTCATCAAAATAAATTCTAACAATGAAATTTTGAATATCTTTTTTATGAATGAAATTTTGAATTTTTTTCATTCGACATCATTACAAGAGTGGCGGAAAAGAAGCCTCACTAAACCAAAGCCCAGCTGGGCTCTTGCGTGTTTCTTTGCTCTTCATGAGAAGCCAACTTTGAAAAAACAAATCAAAGCCTTTATGGACTTTGAAAAAAGCAAATCAAGACTTAATGAAAAGGAATGGACACATGTCAGAGGAGAAGGTGAGTTTCATCCAAGGAAGTAAGAATTGGGCTGCTTTTTTTTTTCTTTTTTTTTAGTGATTTGGCTTGCTTTTCCAATCCACTCTTCTCTTTTTACAGATATATTTACATTTTGCACAGAAATATGGGTATCGATCATTTTCTTCATAATCAAACCTTAAGCTTCGTTCAAGGCACACCATTTGTTATCTTTTATATACCATAAAGCTTACATTATTTCTTAGCACTAACAAAGACTCATACTTGTAAAGCATCTCAATTACAAATCAAATTATTAGGAATAACTACTAATACTAAATTAATTTTTTAGGTTAATTTTGCTAATTTCTCTTAAACCATGGAGAGAATATCAAGAAATTTGTGTCTAAATTGTGACACAAAGTCAAGCATAACCCCCATCAATGGCAATCTTGCATCAAAGCCCGAAAATCACGAGATAACAATAGATGTGGCATTGAAAAACATAAGCAACAAGCTTTTCGATGAGAATATCGATGTTTCTCCCAATGAATCTGCTCTCCATGCCATTGAGAAATCGTTTTACGATATTCTCAAACAAAAATATCCATCTTTCAGCCATAATAATCTACCACAGTCCACAAAAATATCCATCTTTCAGCCATAATAATCTACCACAGTCCACAAATCAAAATGAGAGTTTTCCAATTCTAGAATTCAGGAGAGGGATGGAAGAAGGAATGAAGTTCCTGCCTACTATCAACAATTGTGAATTGGTGAATGATTTTTTACAAGATAATCAGGTTCCATTTCCTTCGAAAAGTAAAAAGGATCATGGTTTAGTTGGGAGGGAGTTAAAAGAGTGTGAAAAAGAAGATAGGGATCTTGTGAGGTTGAACGGTAAAAAACACGTGAATTCTGATAACTTGTCCCTTGCAGAGGGACAAAAGTGCAGAATTTCTGTGCTTTATTTCAAGAATCGAGATGATGAGTTGCGGAGCGAAACCATGTCAGAAATACATGATAGTTTGGTTGATCTTAGGACTCTTCTCATGCATTGTTCACATAAAATAGCTCTTAACCATACTCAAAACGCTAATCAACTAATAAAATAGATAAAAAAAAAAAACACTCTTCTCCTAATGGAAATGGAGAGCAAAGGATGGCCTGCATCTTTGTCGATGGACTTGAAGCTCGTTTAAATGGAACTAAGGGGAAGGCCTACCAACAATGTTTGATACCGCCCCAAGAAACTATGCCTGATTACTTAGATTCTTTCCACATCCCGATTATCAAGGCTTCGCAGTACTTTGCCAGCCCTATTATCATCAATGCAATAGGGAAGGGATCGAAATTGCACATCATAAATCTTGGCTTTGAATCTGAGTTTCACTGGCCAAGTCTACTCCATGATCTCTCTGTAGTAACTGGTGGACCTCCGAAACTTCGTATAACTAATATTGAAACTCCTGTTCCAGGTGTTTCGCCTAGTGAACGAATTAAAGTGGCCGAGCAGAAGCTAGAAGGCCTCTCTAGAAGGTTTGGTGTTCCTCTTGAGTATAGAGGCATGGCAACCAAATGGGATGAAATTTGCATCGATGATCTTAGCATTGAGAAAGATGAAGTGTGTATCGTGGCATGTTTGCGTGGTTGGGAATATCTGGGGGACGAAATAGACATAATGTATAGCCCGAAAAACCGAGTTCTTGGTATTATAAGGCAGATAAGGCCACATGTTTTCATCCAAGGAATTCTAAACGGGTCATTTAACAGTTCATTTTTCACGGACCGCTTTAAACAAGTGCTTCTTCACAGCTCTGCGTTATTTGATTTTTTTGACGCTACTATACCGCATGGCAGTAAACAAAGACAATTTCTAGAGAATAATCTTTGGGGCAATGTAGCGTTTAATGTGATAGCATGTGAGGGATCTGAAAGATTTGTAAGGCCAGAAACGTATAAGCAATGGCATATTAGAAACTTGAGAGCGGGGTTTGAGCAATTGCCTCTGGACCGTGCCATATTAAAGAGAATCGAAGATAAGGTGAGGATAACTTTCCACAAAAACTTTTTTGTCGAGGATGATAATGAATGGATACTTCTCGGATGGAAGGGAAGAGTAATGGCCGCTCTTTCGACATGGCATCCAAGGAAAACCTAATATTGTCTTTTCAAATTTCAATTCATAAAACTATCCAAGATAATATTTATGCACATGCATGTAGAGTAGTGCTGTATATAATTTTAAGTTTTTGATGAATGCTTATTATTTTAAGTTTAAAGCATGTTTAATAGCATACAACCTATAATATATAATCTACGTTTTATTTTTTATTTGTATTGTATTTTTTTATTTATCTAAAATTCTAGATTGAAATTTGAAGAAGATAATATTTCTACGTTTTGTATGCCCACTATTTTCAGGGCTCATTTTCTTCATATTATGTGTGGGTATCCTTAATATTTGAGATAAGAGAATCTTCCATGTGATTTCCTCTGTTTGTTTATTCTCATTGCTTTCCATACATTCCTTTTTTATTTTGTTGAAGTCAACACCCAATAATTTATAACAAAAAATATATTAAGAATTAACAGAGTACTCGATTGCAGAGAATCAGGGTTTATAAGAATTAACAAAAAATATAGCCATGGTTCGATAAGAAAATTCGCCGACACCACCAACATGAGGGGTAAAAAGGACATTTTGGAACTTCAAAATGGGGTCGTTTGGATCGAACGGTTCGGTCCAAGCCACGTCGATTCCCAACCCGCCTAAGTGACCCGTTTCGAGAGACTTGTAAACAGAATTGTACTCTACAATTCCTCCTCTTGCAATGTTCACCAATAACGCCCCCTTTTAATTATAAATAAATTAATTAAATAATTATTTTACTAAATTGAGAAATTTCAATAAAAATAGCATTTTTTTATTAAAATTTTGCAATTCTGTCTCTAACAAGTCTAGATTTAGCTTGAATTTATCATTACTGCACAATTAAATGCAAAACAAGCCAATAATAAAATAAAATAAAATAAATAAAAACTGAAAGTCAATTTTTAGAATAAATACCTTTTTCATGGAAGAAAGGAATTTCTTATTCACAATGCCTGCCTGAAAATCGTTATAAATCACTATGGTCATAATTTTTAGCTATTTTAATTATAGAAAAAGTATAAAATAATTCTAAGTAATTAAAAAAATATTAATACATGACTTAACTGTTTCATTATTCATAGTTAAGCAAGGAACAACTATATCAGCCTCGCTAGCGAATTCATAAATATTTTCTGTTCTGCCCTTTTTATCAACTAAACCCTCAATTTCTTCATTATTACTTCCTGGTTCTGTGAAGAAACGGAAAATCATTAGACTCAAGGGGCTTATTTGTAAAAAAAAATACTGCATTTATTTACCAGGCCATTTTCTTTTCATAGCGAGAATTTTCACTCCAAATGGTTTTAGTCTCTTAGCTAGGTCAAGTCCAATTCTTCCGAATCCAAATATAAATACCTAGAATTATGAAATTGTTCAAAAAAATATATATTTTTTAAATAAAAGTAAATGTAATTTTAAGTAAATATACTGTTGCCAAATAGAGTATCTCCAGTTGGAAAGCCCAAATTTCTCTGCTTCACTGAAATTTCCATTTCTTTCTGAAAATTTACATCAAAAAACATTCATATTAATATATTTTTTTAACAAAATAATAATAATAATTATTATTATTAATTTAGAAAGCTTATTTGCTTGCGTAAAAGGCCTAAAATATGATAAATTGCCATTTCAGCAGTGGAGATTGAATTTCCAGTAGTACTTGCTGCCTCAATATCCACACCTAATAAATTTGAACATTTTTAATATTTTTTTCTATGTATATTCAAAGAAATAGATTCCATTTCAGAGATTTACTTTCATTTAATTTTTTTATCTTGATTTGAACCATTTGATTAAGAGATTTGGACATGCAATTGAACTAACCGTAATGAAGTGTACAAAGACTTAATTGCCGATTAATTGTACAACTGAGAGATAATTGAGGTTTAATTTCCTCAGAATTCAATTTAAATGAGTTCAAATTTGCAAAAAAATGAAATTTATTTAGAGTCTTAGACAAAAATTGAAGGAATAAAATGAGGGAATAAATATGAAAAAATTAGTACGGACCTTCAAGACCGACACCAAATTGCAATATGAGTTTCATTTGAGTTGCTTTGGAAATGATATTTGAATCCAATTTCTTCATTGTTGGTATGCATATATGGTATTTGTGAATAACTTCCTGTACCTCTTCAAGTTGTACCACATCAACCTGTATAAATTTCGCAAAACGGTACCAAAAATGTAAATTATTTACCTATTTATGCAAGGTGAAATGTTAAATGTTAAATGTGAAATGTGAAATCTTAAGAATGCCCAAATCATGAAAAATAATCAAAATCATGTTTTGCACCTAAAAATGTGATGTAATTCACCTGAATAGAAGGGTAATTTTGCAAGTATTCCCTTGTGTATTTGTGAGCAGAAGGAAAATAAGGGCTGCAAAATAGTACACGTGCGATTTGAGTTGTGAAAACCATTCTCCATTTTTGAGTAGCCTGCACTGAAACGCACAATCTAAAAATTAAACCAAAACAAGGAAAAATTGGTGTCAAATATTCGTTTCTACCATACAAAATCCATTTAACCTACTCATAAGCCCTTAGAAGAATAACAATAGTTGGAAATAGATCCAAAAGGAGGTCACAAAGAAAAAAAATATAACCTTTTGGTGGGGTAAAAATGCGAGAGAGAAACCGTGCGTACAGAAGAGCTTCTTACAGTCCTATAAATAATTGATGGGCCCGTAGAGATTTATGTACTAATCGAATCAAATAAAATCAAAAATGTTTTTTTTTTAAGAATTGGAGATGGTTAGGTTTGAGCATCCTAGTGTCACTGACAACTACAAGTGGTTGGGTTCAGTGTGTGTGTGTGTGTTTTTGAAAATAAATTTAGAAAAGATGAGGTCATCTAAGTATTTTACAGAAATGAAGAACACCCTACAATCCACATTCAATCAAAAACTTCCTATCATTTTAGGATTGAGAAAACACCCTACAATGTTGTCATGATCAAGCTTAGCATAAGGATTTAGCTTGGCGTATCTTTCTTTTGTTTCTTTGGTGTGTATTCGTCCTTAATTCGGACTTATGTTGATTCTGATCCACAAGTTCAGACAGATACAAATCAAATTTGTCAAAATGTTTTCACATCCTGTACAATATATGAAAGAAAGAAACAACTGATTTTTTATTTTTCAAAAAAAGACAAAACATATTAAGTAACAATAATTTCTTCCAAAAAAAATTTAAGTAAGGATAACGATTTGGACCATTTCTTAATTTGCACGTCATTCTTGTGCAAAGAGTCATGCTAGTCTTTTTCCAATTTTAACGGATGCAATGATAAGGATTGAAAGTGCACATATATCAGAGGCTAGCTCTTGAAGCCACTGAATCCATCAGTAGATCTGTCTCACTTTTGTTTCACGCTTTTGCATGTATTGGTGTAATTTTGTGGCCGGTTAAATCATAGATTCAAATTTCACCAAATTCAAAAAAAAAAGTGAAATTTTGAATTTTTTATGAATAAAATGTTGAATTTTTTATGAATAAAATGTTGAATTTTTTATGAATAAAATTTTGAATTTTTTTCATTCAAAGTTCAAACATAATTAAAGAGTGGCGGAAAAGAAGCCTCACTAAACCAAGCACAGCTGGGATCTTTGTCTGTTTCTTTTTTTTTCCGTCTCAACTTGACCATAGGCTTCTTACCTGTTTCTTTCCTTTTCATGAGAAGCCAACTTTGAAAAAGCAAATCAAAGACTTTATGGACTTTGAAAACGAAATCAAGACTTAATGAAAAGGACTGGACACAAGTCAGCAGTAGCAGATGAGTTTCATCTAAAGAGGTAAGAATTTGACTTGCTTTTCAAATCCACTCTGCTCTTTTATAGCTTATTGAAGTTAGAATCACTTCAGCACGATTGGAAGGACAAAATCAATCCTGGTGCATATTGTCTAATTTAAGAAAAAAAAATGAGACTTGAGAGTGGGTGCAGCTGAGGAGATCTGTGTTATCGATCTTTCCTTCCTACGTTTTGACTTCTCAAGAAATAGCTCAGTCCAGCTATATTTAGAATTTGCACCACAGAATATATGGATCTACTTTTCTCCATAATCAAACCTTAAGCCTCGTTCAAGGTACACCATTTTTTATCTTTTGTATACAATAAAGCTTACATTATTTCTTTGCACTAACAAAGAATCGTACTTGCAAAACATCTCAATTACAAATCAAATTATTAGGAATAACTACTAATACTAAATTGTTTTTTTAGATTAATTTTGCTAATTTCTCTTAAACAATGGAGAGAATATCAAGAAATTTGTGTCTCAATTGTGACACAGAGTCAAGCATAACCCCCATTAATGGCAATCTTGCATCAAACCCTAAAAATCGCGAGATAACAATAGATGTGGCATTGAAAAACATAAGCAACAAGCTTTTCGACGAGAATATCGACGTGTCTCCCAATGAACCTGCTCTCCGTGCTATTGAGAAATCGTTAGACGATATTCTCAAACAAAAATATCCATCTTTCAGGCATAGTAATCTACCACAGTCCATAACTCAAAGTGAGAGTTCTCCAATTCTAGAATTCAAGAGAGGGATGGAAGAAGGAATGAAGTTCCTTCCCACTATCAACAATAATCAATTGATGGATGAATTTTTACAAGATAATAAGGTTCCATTTCCTTCCAAAAATAAAAAGGATCATGGTTTAGTTGGGAGGAAGTTAAAAGAGAGTGAGGAAGAAGATAGGGATATTGTGAGGTTGAATGGTAAAAAACACGCAAATTCTGAGGATTTGTTCCTCGTGGAGGGACGAAAGTGCAAAATTTCTGTGCTTTATTTCAAGAATCGAGATGATGACTTGCAGAGCGAAACAAAGTTGGAAATACACGAAAGTTCCATTGATCTTATGACTCTTCTCATCCGTTGTTCGCAGAAAATAGCTCAAAATCATACTCAAAATGCAAATCAAGTAATAAAACAGATAAGAAAACGCTCTTCTCCTAATGGAAACGGAGTGCAAAGGATGGCCCGCATCTTTGTCGATGGACTTGATGCTCGTTTGAATGGAACTAACAGTGAGCTTTACCAACAATGTTTGATGCCGCCACAAGAAACTATGCCTGATTGCTTAGATGCTTTCCACATCCCGATTCTCAAGGCTTCACAGCACTATGCCATCCCTATTATCATCAATGCAATTGGCAAGGGATCGAAATTGCATATCATTAATCTTGGCCGTGAATTTGACTTCCACTGGCCAAGTCTAATCCAGGCTCTCTCTGTATTGACAGGTGGAACTCCAAAACTTCGCATAACTAATATTGAAACTCCTATATCAGGTTTTTCGCCTACAGAACGAATTGAAGGGGACGAGCGGAAGCTGGAAGGGCTTGCTAGAAGGTTTGGTGTTCCTCTTGAGTATAGAGGCATGGCAACCAAATGGGATGAAATTTGCATCGGTGATCTTAGCATTGAGAAAGACGAAGTGTTAATTGTGACATGTTTGCGTGGTTGGGAATATTTGGGGGACGAATTTGTAATGTATAGCCCGAAAAATCGAGTTCTTGATATTATAAGGCAGATTAGGCCGCATCTTTTCATCCAAGGTGTTATAAACGGGTCATTTAGCAGTTCATTTTTTGCCGACCGCTTTAAACAAGTGCTTCTTTACAGCTCCGCGTTATTTGATATGTTTGACGCGACTATACCGCGTGGCGATAAACAAAGACAATTTCTAGAGAATAATTTATGGGGCCGTGTAGCGTTTAACGTGATAGCATGTGAGGGGTCAGAAAGATTCATCAGGCCAGAAACTTATAAGCAATGGCATATAAGGAACTCGAGAGCAGGGTTTGAGCAGTTGCCTCTAGACCGTGCCATGTTAAAGAGAATTGAAGATAAGGTGAGGGGAGCTTACCACAAGAACTTTTTTGCGGTGGTCGAAAATGAATGGATACTTTTAGCATGGAAGGGAAGGGCTATGAGCGCTCTTTCGACATGGCGTCCAAGACAAGCATAATAATATCAAACATAAATGCAAAGTTGTTATTTAAAGTTGTTGAGGAGTAGTTATTATTTTAAGTTAAAGCATTTTAAATGCATACAACCTATAATATGATTTCCCAGTTTCACTGTTATAGGTCTGATGATCATATGGATGTACTTTTTTTATTTGTATTATTATTTTATAAATCTAGATTGAAGTTAGAAGAGAACATTTCTACGTTTTGTATGCACAATGTTTTCGGGGCCAATGTCATATGTCTTCACTATGTGAGACTGAGGGGGTATCCTTAAATATTTGAGAAAATAGAAAAAGATAAACCTTCCATGTGCTTTTCCATGTTTGTTTATTTTCATTGCTTCCCATACTTTCCTTTTTTTTTTAATTTGTTGATGTCAACACCCAGTAATTTATAACAAAAAAAATATAATAAAAAATAAGAGAGTATCCAATTGCTGAGAATCATAATCTTAGCTTGATGCAAAATAATATACAGAAAAAAAAAAACCGTCGACAGCAGGATTCGAACCTGCGCAGGCAAAGCCCAACAGATTTCGAGTCTGTCTCCTTAACCACTCGGACATATCGACCTTGTTGACCGTAACCTCAAATATAATTTGAAAGCCATAAATAAAACGCAAAACAAAACTGATAATTCCGGTTTTTGAGGAGAGCGGGCACGGCCACAAACCCAAATACAGAATACGGAACTCAAATCCAGATTTTGAGGGGGAAAATACATGGAGGGCCACCAAATGAAAACAAAAATGCAAGAACGGATCTCTTTCACATTATATCACGAGTCAAAATCTAATTAACCAAGATACATATAAGCAACAAAATGCATTGTAAATATTTCACGTTTCAATTGTTTCTCTTATTGAATAAAAGCAATTAACCAGATTTGGTTCCCTAACCCCTAAAACAACAAAAAGTCACAGACTCCATTTAAACCCTCTTCATCAGGAACTACAACAACTCCAAAAAGTTCTCGTAAATAAATAAAAGCACAAACAATCCCAACTCCATCTCAAAAACAAGACTTAAACTTTCAAACATCAAAGCTTCTTATTGATATAAGCAACACAATGCATATAAAATATTTCATGTTCAAAATCTAACTAAACAAGATGTAAGCAATAAAATGCATATAAAATATTTCACGTTCAATTGTTTTTTCTTATTGAATAAAGCATTTAACCAGATTTGGTTCCCTAACCCCTAAAACAACAAACACAAACAACATCTCTGCCTCCATCAGGAATTACCAATACTCCAAAAAATTCTCGTAAATAAAAACAAAAAAAGCACAAACAATCCCAACTCCGTCTCAAAAACAAGACTTAAACTCTCAAACATCAAAGTCACTTCTTGGCGTTCTTCTTGGCCTGGGCACTGATATCCTGCAGATTAAGCAAGAGCTCGTTGGAGTCCAAGAAGACTTTATTCGCTGACTGGGCTATGGTGTGCGCGATCTCTCTCGCCGCCTCGATCTGTCTAAGAGCCAAGAAAGCCGGGTTGTTGGCAATCGCCGCCCCAATCAGCTCTGCACTTTTTGCCTCTCCCTGTTACAGAAACAAAACATAAGTTAGGGGCTTAAATGCAATTATTTGTTTAATTGGATCGTGATTTAGACCCTGTGCTGTTGATTTAACTTTTCGGTCCTTGTACTTAACAAAAATGTGCACGGTTCCTCATATAGTTCTTTTAAATGACTATTTTACCCTTTTCATTCTTTATAAAAAAATCTGTTGTATCTATATTCCTTCCTTTATAAAAACATTAAATTAGCAATTATACTTCAAAAGGGTAAACCGGTCCAAGGACCAAATCGCAAAGTAATTCCAACTTAACAACAGGCGTATATATCCAAAAGGAGTTTGAAATCATAAAATAATAAAAATTCAACAGACCTGGGCGCGGATGACGGCGGACTTCTTATCCTGCTCGGCTTTTTCAACAATGAATTTGGCTCGTTCGGCCTCCTGGGCGGCGACCTGCTTGGCCTCGATGGCGTGGGTGAACTCCTTGCCGAAGCTCAGGCTGGTGATCGACACGTCGTCCAAAGCCAGGTTGAAGTTGCGCGCCCGCTCCGTCAGGATCTTCCTTATCTCCCTGCTCACCGTCTGCAAACAGAGAGAGAGAGAGAGAGAGAGAGAGAGAGAGAGAGAGAGAGAGAGAGAGAGAGAGAAGATAGAGAAGAGTAAATTAACTAATTAATAAAGTGATTAATTGAATTGGTTTTTAGAGGAGAAGGGGAGGAGTAAGAAGGATAGGAAATTTTCTGAAAGAAATACTGTATTTCTCGTATTTAGAAGAAAACCAAGAACGGGTTCGAATTTTCAAAAAAAAAAAAAAATACTTTTAACTTTTTATTTTAAAAACACTGACTATTGGAATTTTCAAAGAAACACCTATTTCTAACATTTGATTTAAAAAAAATCCTGACTTGGAAATTATTAGGGGATATTATAAAAATGAAATTTAACAATAGCATTTTTGGAAAGTCAGGGGATTTTTAAGAAATATGAAGTTCAATGAAAGTGTATGGTCTTTTATACTAGGGAGGGAGCTTTTTATGAATATGAGAAAATACAGGGGCTTTTTTGAAAAAAATTCCCAAGAAAGAGAGAAAAGGGGGCGACTCCTTACTTCTCTTTGAGTGATGAGCTGGCTAGCATTGTACTGCGCCACAACGGCCTTCAAAGTCTCGTGAATAATCGAAGGAAGAACTCTCTCATTGTAGTTCTCTCCTAGAGTTCTGTAAATAGTCGGCAATCTTTCCGGCAACGGCCTGGTCAGAACCCTCAGCCCTATTTTAACCTAAAATAGTAAATCAATTAATTAATATTTGTACCAGTCGATATTTTGAGGTTTTGGAGGGGTGTGTGGGTAAATAAAGGTACCATTTGAAGGTCGCGGCTGCCGGAAGTGCTTTCGACCAAATGGGGTCGGGCCCGCACGTCATAGATGACTGGTCTCTCAAACCATGGGATCATGAAATGCGTTCCTTCTGGATAAACCTGTTTGTATAAATAAATAATTATATTATACACGCAATGAACATGCATATATGTGAATTGTAGATGATTTTGAATAGTGGAACTTGACAGAAGAAAAATCTAGTGATTGAGTGATAGGTAATTGTAGCAGTGATGTGAAGTTATTGTGAAGTAGGTGCGGTTTATTGAAAAGTGAAAATTGCTGATTTAACTTTTTAACGAAAGTATTTGGTAGAATTCAATTGTTTTATGTAGACTTAAGCTTGCAATTTTGTTATTAAAAAGTCTCTTGAAAAATTGAAGGAGAACGGGCTAGACTTTACTGGGACGAAAAGCAATTTTCTTGGAGAAAATTAAGTATGGGAAGAATTGAAAACCCTCAATCACTAAACAATTCAACAAGGAAGCAACAAAAAAGATTAAAAAAAAAAGGAACAAAAAAAACATGCATATCAAGACGGCTTTAAAATTGAAACAATAAACACAAATATTTCAAGGGTATTTTCGCAACATACAAAACCAAAACTAAAGATCCAGAAGAACAAAAAATGATACCTCTTCCTTGATCCCTTGAATCCGGTTGAAAACGATAGCCCGGTGACCTCCGTCGACGTTGTACAGGCTGTTAACTGCGGCATACACGACGGCGCCGCCTACCACCGCCACTTTCGCCAGGGTTCCGGCGCCCCTCCCCGGCATGTTGGGAATTTTAGCGTTCTTGAAATTCATTTTCCCTTTGTTATTTCCTTTGATCTGGTCGAGAGTGTGAGCGGAGAGGGGCGATGAAGAAGAACTAGGGTTTAAGCTGGGTTAGTGGTAGAGAGAAATATATAACATTTCCAATAGACTTGGTGTTTGTGCACCAGCGTAACTTTTTGTTAAGCCGGTACATAGGTGGATAATGGACCGGGATTATTTCTTGAAGGAGGGGTTCGTTATGATAATAATAGCCTTTTTCTTTTTCTGCAAGCCTAATTAAGAACTTAACAAGGGTTTGAGATCCTGGAATTCCATTCCTGGTTCGTATATTAACCTGTATTTAAATTCCCGGGATTTTATTTCGGTATTTGGAGAAGGGTCATTTCGCAGTTCATTTGTGAATCGCACAAAAGCCAGCAAAAGAAAAGGAAAAAGAAAAACCCAACCCTTCTTCTCTCTCACATTCTATTCTCTAATGGCGGAAGAAGAGAAGCAAAGCAAGCCCTACGCAGCTCCGCGCTACGATCTGGACGCCAAATGGGACGCGTGTCTCGATCTCTCCATCCGCCGGGTCGTTTACTCTTCTTTTGCGGGCGCCTTCGCCGGCCTCCTCTTCTTCCGTAAGATCTCCGATTCTCATTTTTTCAGATCTGATCGTCAGTTTTTATTTGTCAGATATTTTTGTACTAATTGGAGTTTGATTTGGTAGTTTATGGTTACCTTTGGTTTTATGCACACTTTTAGGGTTTGAATTAGTTTTGATGATTGTTCGATTGAACAAGAAAAAACACAATACCAGCAAAATAAAATGAAGAAAATGCAATTTGAGGTTGGATTCTTTGCTATTTACCTGATATACTAATTTTTTCGTTCTTTTTTTTTTGGTGATTTTTGTGAAAAATAGGGAGTCCAACAACAAGATGGGCATCAGTTGCACTTGGAGCTGGTGTAGGCATTGGTGCAGCTTACACCGAGTGTTCTTATCTTTTTGATTCGTCTCCTCCAAAATTGACACCTAAAGTTTCAGTGAGTGTATGCTCTCTCTCTCTCATACTGTCTGGTTCCTGGAATATTGTTGCGTAATTTAATGAAATTTTAGAAAAATGTTTTTAAGCTTGGGTTGTTTTATGTGTGCAAAATTTATAAAGAACGTCATTTTTTAATTATTGTTATTAAATCAATCGAGTTATGGATTTTTTTTTTTTGAATTTTCAAAAGTTTTAGGGGTTTTGTAAAAAATGATAAGTTTGAAGTAGAGATTTTTTTTTTTCTGAAGTTTCCAAATTTAGTAGCCTTTTTTAATATTCCAAATGTTGGAGAGTTTTATGTAAATAAGAGAAATGCAGAGGGAATTTGGAAAATTCCACTTGACTTATTCTTATTCATTTCAATACATATCAATATTCATTTTACCTTATACTTCTTGTAAATATGATGTTACAAACATCTTTTACCTTTTAGTTTGAGAATCATTATGAAAAATATCTTATTCTATTCTCATTTTATATTCTTCTTCTTTGTTTCAGGAGGAAAGCAAGTGAACTTTTTTGGATTATTGAAAGTCATGCGGACAGAATCGATATTTTCTACTTGAAGCTAGTCATTTTATATTTCTTTTGGAAATTGAAACTCTTTTTTTCTTTCTTTTTTGGACCTTTCTTTTCTCACTCGTATTGCTCGGAATTGTGTTGATGAGCTATGTAAACCTTTTTTTTGGTTCCTCTTAAATTTATGAGAAATAATAAATTTGACTTTCTTGTGACCTCTTGTTATAGGTACAATGCATGAGTGGATTTATTTGTTATAATATCATATTTTGTTGTTTTCTTTGAAATTGGAGAGGAAAAAAAAATTTACATTTTTGTTGTAAATTCTAAATTATATTGAGAAAATCTACTTATTTAGTGGGCAAAATGGAAAAATGCAATATAAAGAGCAGCTCATTTCATTTATTCAGTACTGTATGTAAGGCCCATTGCTTTGTGGGCAAAATGACAAAATTTGATACAGGAGCCTATTTCATTTATTCAGTACTACTACATTTGAGGCCCACTGCTAACTTAGTGAGCAAAATGGGAAAAAATTGATATAAGACCAGCCCATTTCATTTATTCATTATATATTTAAGGTCCATTACTTATTTAGTGGGCAAAAATGAAAAAAATGATAATAGACAGCCAATTTCATTTATTCATTTATATATTTGAGGCCCACTTTTTATTTAGTGGGCAAAATGAAAAAAAATGATATAAGAACAAGCCCATTTCATTTATTCATTATACATTTAAGGCCCACCCTCATTCAATTCATCTTAAGATTTTATTTTCTTTTCTTTTCTATGAAAAAATAACACTGTAAAAAAAAAATCCAAAAAAAAACTCAATATAAACATGCAAATCTACTCCAAAAAAAAAAAAAAAAAAAATCAGATATGAATGAAAATGAAGTAACAGACCAGATTCAGATCATCATACCAAGATCTTCTAGAACATTCGATCATCACAAATTTGAAAGGCTGAGATGAACCGATCATTATTATTTCCCGCCATTTCGCTTCCCTACAAACACGCTCGTTCCAAGATCATCATCTATTCATCTCATCCTCTTTTCCCTAACCGAAATTGCTAATACCATGAACAATCAACGAGCCATCTTGCTCCAGGTGCAGCCAGAAATCCGCCCTGTCTCGCTGGAAGTTGTAGAGAAGAAGATTAACGGTTACATCGAACAGAAATCGCAACGAAAAAATCCCCAAATTTTTCATCCGGAAATTGAACAGAAGACCTAAATTTTTGATTCGCTCTGCCAGTCAGCTGCTGATTTAGATTTAATCCTAACAGGTTGGTATTGCCATTCTTTTTGCATCTTTCTTTTGTTTTGCATTATTAGCTAACGGAATTGAGAAATAAGCTAACGAAGCTTCATTTTCGTTTTTAATTTCGCTTGAAATAACTGTATAAATATTTCATTTTTTAATTAACGTTATTTCTTACAGCTATCGTTTGTGCTGGCTGTGCAGAGTTAATCAGATTTCCATTTCATGATCAAATAATTCACAAATCCAAACAACAATTCACACTTCAATTTCAAGTTCTGAGTCTCACCCTTTCAAACATTTCATTCACCAATGTCAACCAACGAAATCGAACCCGTACCAACCGAACCCACTACAGAACCCTGTACAAGTTCTTGCCCCAATACCGGTACCAGTTCTTGCCCTAATACCGGTACAGCTCATCTCTTGCACGGCGATCTAGACATATGGATATTAGAAGCGCGAAACCTACCAAACATGGATTTAATGTCGGAAAGAATGAGACGTTGTTTGTCTGGATGTGCGGCTCCTTTTACGAAACCGAGAAGAAAGCATAGTAAAAAAGGAGTGCATAAGATAATCACGAGCGATCCTTATGTGTCGGTTTGCTTAGCTGGCACGACTGTCGCTCAGACCAGAGTGATTCCCAATTCGGAGGAGCCGAAATGGGAAGAGCATTTCTTGGTCAATGTCGCTCATCCTACTGCCAATGTTGAGTTCCAGGTAAAATGTTTAGTTGTTTAATAGTCTGATTCAATATAATTCCTCAGGCTTCTTAAATATCAACTAAGAGTGTTTTTTTTTTGTTGTTGTTGAAGTAAGGTCGGTGAAATTCCAACTGTAATTTTGTTAAACAAATAAGAAAATTAGTTAATAAACAAGTAAAACGGAAAAAAAAATCTAAAAAGAAGAGAAAAGAAACTAAAAAACTACTAAAACACTAAAATGTTCAAGTCAAGTTGTATACAGTTATATAAGTAGTTTAAACATCTATTGAATGTTGCAGATTAGAATATAAAATAAAGTAATAAATTTTAGAATTTAAATGTTAAAAAGATATAATTACCCCTTTTTGTTTTTGCCAAAGCAAGATTGCATTTTTAATAGCACAATATTCTTACCTTACAACCAATTTTTTTATCATAGGTAAAAGACAATGATGTGTTTGGAGCGCAATTAATCGGCATAGCTTCAATACCGGTCAAAAAAGTTAAAAAAAGAGAAGTAATAAAAGGGTGGTTTCCTCTAGCGGGCGAATATTGTGACGTGGATAAAAAGTCGCCTCAAATCCACTTGTCTTTACAATACAAACCTATAGAGGAAAATCCTTTGTATAAAGACGGTGTTGGATCGGGCCCCAACTATTTAGGCGTGCCCAATGCTTATTTTCCTTTGAGAAAAGGCGGTAAGGTAATAATGATTAAAAATTAAATTATTCAACCTGTTTACTCGTTATTGTTCTTGAAACAAGTTTAACTGAGGCTTAAATTGCACTATTCTGAGCCCTAATTGCACAATTGATGGTTAATTAATGCTTAATTGGGCTTAAGTTTGTATCATCTATCAATAAATCAAGGGCTAATTAATGCTTAGTTGGGATTAAGTTTTGTATCATCAATCAATAAATTAAGGGCTAATTAATGCTGAATTAGGCTTAAGTTTTATATCATCTATCAACAAATAAAGGGTTAACTAATGCTTAATTGGGCTTAGATTAGCTTAATTTCAAGAAATTATGCACAACTTTGTATTATCTATTAATAACTACCATGATAACTTTTAAATAGGTAACATTGTATCAAGACGCACACGTAACGGACAACACATTACCCAAAATAGAACTCGACGGTGGGAAAACATACGAGCAAAACAAATGTTGGGAGGACATTTGCCACGCGATGTTAGAAGCGCACCACTTGATATATGTGGTGGGGTGGTCGATTCACCACCCGGTGAGGTTAATCCGCGAGCCGACCAAGCCGGTGCCCAACAAGGGCAAGTTGACGCTAGGCGAGCTGCTTAAGTGGAAGACTCATGAAGGAGTGAGGGTTGTGATGCTCATTTGGGATGATAAGACTAGTCATGATAAGTTTTATCTTAAGACGGTACGTTTGTTGAGATTTTTTTGAGATTTTTATGATATTTTTATTTTCTTAAGGGGGGTTAAAGTGATGATTTTTGCTTTATTTTTTGTTTGAATGTTTTGTAGGATGGGATAATGCATACGCACGATGAGGAGACGAGGAAATTCTTTAGGCAATCGAATGTGCATTGTGTGTTGTCTCCTAGATATGCGAGCAACAAACTTAGCATTTTCAAACAACAAGTGAGACCCATAAAATGTTATCCTCATATAAATTAAAACATTATAATTATATCATATCGTTAACAAAACAAAAAATTATACCATTTTAGTTTTTTAGTTTACTCCTCAGTGTTATTTTCACATAAAATCTTGCCGTAGAACCTCAACACAGCAAGTATTACACTCGCAAAACCCTAAATTACCAAAATCAAAATCAAAATCAAAAGTACAAATCATAAATTATTTAATTTCTAAATTAATTTTAGGTCGTGGGGACGTTATTCACGCACCATCAGAAATGCGTGATAGTCGACACGCAAGCCGGCGGCAACAACCGAAAAGTGACCGCTTTCATCGGCGGCTTGGATTTATGCGACGGGCGGTACGACACGCCCGAACACAGACTGTTCAAAGATCTCGACACGGTTTTTAAAGACGATATTCACAACCCTACTTTCCAAGTAAGACCTAGTTTGGTTAGGAGAAAAGTAAGACTTAGTTCCTCTCGTTCAAATTGCTTTAGGAAATGTATGACATCTTTATTCGAGACATATTATGTATTTTTTATGCGATAATTTTATGCATTTTTATTGATTTTATGTGATATTTTATGTATTTGTACAAATATGTATATATAGTTGATACTTGCATGTAACATTCAATATAAATAAATTGGAAAAAAAAATTAAAAAAAAACAGTGCAAAAATAATAGGAAATAACAGAAAAAAGCGTAAAATATAACTAAACCTCCCAACTACAAAAAAGGGTTAAAAAAGTAATTAAACAAAATTATATCTAATCTCTTCGCACAGAATAAAAAATATACTACATAATTAATTCTTAAACGCAAATATTTTCCCCACATTAGGGAAATTCAAGCGGGCCTCGACAGCCGTGGCACGACCTCCACTGCAAGATCGAAGGTCCAGCCGCATACGACATTTTGACAAACTTCGAGCAGAGGTGGCGAAAGGCGACTAAATGGAAGGTCAATTTGAGAAAAGTGACGAGCTGGACTGAAAGAGATCCGTTGATTAAAATAGACAGGATTTCGTGGATTTTGTCGCCCAGCACGGACGCGACGGTCCACGCGCATGTTTGTGAGGAGAGTGATGTGGACAACTGGCATGTTCAGGTTGGTTGGGAAAATTACCGTTTTGCCCTTTGTTGGTTTTTGATTGAAATTATTTGGTGGAATTTGAGTTGATTTGAAGTGCCTTTTGGTGGAATTATAGCCTCATTTTGACCAACTTTGACCAATATAGAGTTTTTTTAAATACGGTTCTAGAGTTTGACCAATTTGGACTTAATTAGTAGATTATTTGTTTTTGATATACCAATGATTATTTTTTTATTTACTTATTTTTTTTTTAATAGGTGTTTAGGTCGATTGATTCTGGATCAGTTAGAGGATTTCCAAAACTTGTTCAAGAGGCCGAGGCCAAGGTTATAAAAAAAATTAAATTAAAAAATTCGCTCCTATATTTTATAAATGTATTTATATATTTATTTATTTTATTTATTTTTGTAGAATCTTGTATGTGCGAAAAACTTGAAGATAGACAGAAGCATACACACAGCCTACGTAAAAGCAATAAGATCAGCTCAGCATTTTATATACATAGAAAACCAGTATTTCATAGGCTCTTCCTACTGCTGGCCGTCATACAAAAACGCAGGTATTAAAATTACATGAATACCCTTCTCCAAATTATCGTACATAATCGATTAATTTAACGGCCATTTGTGTTAAAAACAGGGGCGGATAATTTGATACCGATTGAATTGGCTTTGAAAATCGCGAGCAAAATAAAAGCAAGGGAGAATTTCTCGGTTTATGTCGTGGTTCCAATGTGGCCTGAAGGAAACCCTAATACCGCCCCCATGCAAGAAATTCTCTTTTGGCAGGTAGATAACTAGATATATTAATTAATTAACTTTTAGCATGTCATATATTCATAATCTTATGATATGTTTTTTTGTTAATAGGGGCAAACAATGGGAATGATGTATAAGATAATTGCAAGTACTTTGGAAAAAGAGGGTTTAGACGAAATTTATCACCCGCAAGATTATTTGAACTTTTATTGCCTCGGAAAGCGTGAGCCTGAGTCAACGAGCCGACCCTCGTCTCCTTTGAGTACAAATGACACCTCAGTTGTGGTACATAAAAAGCAATAATTATATAATAACAAAAATAAAGTTAAAACAATAATTTTTGTATAAATTTCGTTCATGTCATTTTCTGGCAGAAGGCGAGTAAGAGATTCAGGAGGTTCATGATATACGTGCACTCGAAAGGCATGATGGTGGACGACGAGTATGTCATCATCGGATCGGCAAACATAAACCAGAGGTCTCTCGAAGGTTCCAGAGACACTGAGATCGCCATGGGCTCTTATCAGCCTCATTATACGTGGGCCTGCCACAACTCTCATCCTCACGGCGAGGTAAAAAAAAAATATTTGAATTTTTTTATTTGAAGGGCAAATTTGTAGAAGGTCTTGTGTTATGCCGAAATTGCGAAAAAGTTCCTGCGTTATTCAAACTGATGTTTTTAGTTTGCCACTCCGAAATCACCATTTTGGAAATATAGTTAATGCTCCTTGAAGTTTAATTTGAGTTACTTTAGCAAAAATTGCATTTGAATTAATTTTGGAGATTTCATTTGAAACGAAAATGTCTGAGAATAATTAATGGTTTTTTTCTGTTAAAATTAATTAACATCAAATATGAAGAGAGAGATAATGTTAGTTCTGTTAAAAATAGAACTAACGGTGTTAGCTTCTAACTAATGGTAGGGAGAGTTTTTGCAATTTCATCAATTATGCAATTTTTTTTTTTTGCAATTTTGAATAATGCAGGGGCTTTTGCAAATTCCCAATTAATTTTTCTTTGAATTTAGGTGTACGGATATAGAATGTCATTATGGGCAGAGCACTTGGGCTCGATCGAGAGCTGTTTCAGCCATCCACAGAGCAAGGAATGCGTGAGGCGAGTGAACGAAATGGCCGAGCAGAACTGGCAGGACTACGTCTCGCCTGAAATTAACAAGGAAATGAAAGGGCATTTGATGAAATACCCGATTAAAGTGGGCCGGGACGGAAAAGTGGGCCCACTCGCGGGTTTTGAATGTTTTCCTGATGTGGGTGGGAAGGTGCTCGGGTCTCAGACTTCTCTTCCGGATGTTTTGACTACGTAAAATAATTCAATTATATCAAAATATACCCGCTAAATATATTGGCTAAGTAAAATATTTAATTCCTTTCAAAAAGTAACTAATACCAACTACCTAAAAGAACTAATTCCATTTAAAAAGAATACCAACTAAATATACTGGCTAAGTATTGATACTTTGAGATTTTGGGGATGTGCTGATTGCGTAAGTTCCTCACTTCTCAGAGATGTAAATATTTTTTATTTAATTGTCACAGATGTAAATTTATTCATATTTGCATTATTAACTATGTAAAAGCTTTTCGCATTCTACGAATGTGCTGGCTATTACTTACCCTTTTGTAAAATCTTGTTATAATGTAAATGACCTACTCTGTATAATATAAACCATTATGGGCATGTGCCATATGACATCGAGTTAAATTTTAAGTCAGTCAGTTTTTGTATTTTATCTCAGTATTGGAGATTTATGTACTATCTTTTTCAAAAAAAAAAAAAAAAATTTAATAAATCGACGAGGGTCAAACATCCCTCACTCAATGGTTAGATTAGATAACTTTATGTACTATCTTTTTTTAAGTTTAAAAGGATAAATTTGATAACTTCGGTGTTTTGGAAGGATAAATTTAATATTTATGATGTTATTAAGAAGGTATATTTCATCATTGAGTTTTTTCGAGCATACATTCGTATATACATGATCCGACCCTTTAAGCTTAAGCACCGTTTTAAAACTTTTTAGCATATATTCATTCCAAACCTTTCTTCTTCCTTTTCCCGCCCCCAAAAAAACAGAGCAAATCAAATCAACGAATTAATGTCATTATGCTTTAACCCGTCTTCTTTCTCAACCCCTCTCCTCAAACCCTAAACCCTAATTCACTACTCCGTGCAGAACCCCATCTTGGTCTTACCTTACAAGTTACAACCCTCCCACATACGCCACGCTCCTACTCCGATCCACAAAGACCAGGTCTTTCTTTGTACCTTGGAAAGCTGTCCACTCGCTCATGATCAGAGCCTCTCATAGACCCGGTCTATTCACCCACAATATACTCCTCAACATGTACTCTAAATGTGGCTATATATCTACTGCTCAAAACCTGTTTGACAAAATGCCCGTGAGAGATTGTACCACGTGGAATTCCTTAATTTCAGGTTATTCTCACTCTGGTTTGTTTAAAACTGCGTTAAGTGTTTTTAATAATGCGAAGATTAGTGGTGTGAAGCTTGATAATTACAGCTACGCCACTGCATTAAATGTGCGTGGTCAAGCAGGGAATTTAATGCAAGGAAAAGTAATTCATGGATTAGTTGTGATTAATGGGTTGGTCAACAGGCCCTTTGTGATTAATTCCTTGATGGACATGTATTCTAAGTTTGATATGATAGATCAAGTGAGATTAATTTTTGATCGAGCCAATGAATTAGACGAAATTTCCTGGAATTTGCTTCTTTCCTCTTATTCCAAACTCGGTTGGTATGATGTGGCCGTACATATTTTAATTTGGGTGCATAGATCGAATGTTAAATTAAACAATTTTGCCTTTTGCATGGTTCTTAAAGCAGGAACTGATACCAGAAATAGTGAGGAAATTCAAAAAATGGTACACAGTTGTGTGGTCAAAATCGGTTTGGACTTGGATTTATTTGTGGGTAGTTCAATGGTGGATTTATACGCAAAAAATGGAGGTTTAGAAGAGGCGATTAAAATATTTGAAAATATTAAAAATCCGAATTTGGTTGTATTTAATGCTATGATAGCTGGTTTTTGTCGGTTGGGAAATTAAACGAGTGAGAAATTTAAAATTGAAGGTTTGAAACTATATTGTGAGATGATTAATAGAAGAATTAGGCCGAATTAATATACTTTGAAAAGCATGTTGGAGGTTTGTAGTTTGACAAGGTCAACTGAATTTGGAAAGAGAATTCATGCACATTTGGTGATAAACGGGTTGCAAAATGATGGGTTTATTAATTATGCCCTAATTTCTCTCTATTCGAATTTCGGTTTGGTTAGTGATAGTTTGAAATGCTTTGATTTGGTACCGAAAGATGAGATTTTTGGTTATTCAACTATGATTAATGCATTTGTGCAAAATGGTCTTTTTCGTTTGATTTGTTTAAAGAAGTTTTTTATATTGGGTTAAAACCCGATTGTTTTATTTTAACCGGTTTAATAAACGCTTGTACTGATTTGGGTTTAGTAAAAATTGGAGAGTAAATTCATGGTTATGTAATTAAATCCGCGTTTAATCATTTTACGATTTGTTGTAATTCCTTGATTGATATGTATAGTAAAATAGGAGAAATTGAGGGTTCAACTAGGGTTTTTGAAGAGATAAAATGTTTCGTGGGGAAATATGATTTTAGGGCTTGCGATTAATGGGCGTGAGAACGAAGCTTTGAATCTTTTTGAAAAGTATGGAAAATTTGGGTGTCAAAATAGATAAAATGATCTTTTTGGTGGTTCTTAGTGCTTGTAGTAATGGAGGTTTCTTGAATGAAGGATTTAGGTATGCTTTTTTTATCTATCTAAAGATGTACTTAATATAATACACATTTTTCTCATTTAATTACAGAAAAAAAAATCGTAATATTTTCTTTTTAATGTAGGTATTATGAGAAAATGATCACATGTTATGGTATTTCTCCAATTGTGAATCACATTTCTTGCATGATTGACTTATTGGGTAAAAAGGGCAAATTAAATGATTTAGATAATTTCATAACGGATTTTCGATCCAAATTTGAATCCGACCCATTAATTTTACAAGCTCTTTTAAGGGCTTCTAGGTTCCATAATGATAAAGAGAGTGCGCACTCAGTATATTAAATAAATTAACTGAACTTGATCCTTTAGATGCGAATTATTATATTATTTTGGCTATGAGAACTAGAGGGCTATTGAGACAAAGAGGAGCGGTTGGAAAAATGGATCTTAGTTGGATCGAAACCCGACCCGTTAAGATTTTCACAGACGGAAACGAAAATAATCGTTTTCCACAAGAGACGATGTAAAAGAGAGGAATAAAAACAATGAGAGAGACGTTTGGGAAATGGAGTTCAAAAACTATAGTAAAAAGTTGGAGAGTGATTTTGTAAAAATGTATGGGGAATTGTTGGTGGTTTGTTTTGGGTTAGTGGGTTTGGAAAAATCGGATCCAATTAGGGTTCTGAAGAATGAAAGAGTTAGTTATGAGTCTCATGAGGTGTTGAAATTTTTATCGGGTAGTGAAAAGAGATTTTGGTTCGAGACCCCACCCGCTTGCATAGGTTTAATAAGGGTTTTTATTCTCGTGGTGATTATTGGTGAATGAATTGTGATTTATGTTATTTAATTAGTTGCTTGTAAGATAGGTATAGGAAAAGTTTGGGTCTATCTTTTTTCACGTACATGGTTAGTGGTGTTGCAATAAAATATGAATTCTGATTGAAAGATTGTTAGAATAAGATATGTGCATGGTTTCTTTCTGGCCATATTTTTAAATCGAAACAGTCCCAAAGGGGAAAAATGGGACGTGAAGTTCGAACACAAATATTATGTAGTTACATTTTTAACAAGCCAAGTTTCATGATTCCGTGATAACAGAAAAAACAAAATATACAAATATCACACTACACAAACTCTTTTTGATAATACAACTGAAAACTTATATAACTCAAAAAAATTGATCATATCATCTACTATAAGAGTTTACAATCATCAGTAATGTAGAATGTACCAAATCAAACATCGAATTGTGAGAACCGCAAGCCATAGCACTCGCCTTTTAATTGAAGTTGTTGAGTTTCATAAAATAATGCCGAGGCGCGGTTTATCACATTAGATACACTTTGTGTGGCACCATCGCATATCACGGGTTCTCTTTCCTTCCAGATGGAGAGCAATAATATACAACCGTAAGAAAAACTCGATGCATCAACTGATTCATGGAAGTTGATAAGCCATTCTTTGAAGTGTCTAGTGAAGATATGCTTTCTGATGCTTAATGGAGAGCTAAACCATACCATCTTTGCAAAAGGGCAGGTTAAGAACAAATGTTGAGGTGTTTCAACAGAATTAGTTTCACACAATAGACATTTAAGGTCGATGTCAGGCCAAGTTCTCCGTTGATTCGATTTTACTGGTATTGTTTCCACCACAATCCTCAAAAGAAGCATCCTTGAAGCTGGATGGAGTGACCTTGATTTCCAAATGATATTCCAAATTTTGCCGTCTTGGTCACTCTGAGAAGTGGATGGCTGTGATTCATCCAACATGGATTCTTTATGACACTCCATTATTATGTTACTGCCTAAGCACAAGAGTTGCAATTCATTTAATCTGTCAATGTATTCTAACTGTAGGCAACCTCCCACGAGTAAATTATGGAGAGCGGGAAGGTTTGATATGCTAATAAGGCGTGAGCAGTTAAATAGATGGACACGCAATACAAAAGGAAAATTCCCAACCTCTCTTAGGTTATGAGCCCCCTCAATTTGTAGAAATTCTAGCTTGCTTGCCTGGCGAAGACCTTCTGGAAGGGATTTGAGAACAGGGCATTCTTTAATACTCAACGTTTCCAGAGAGGGCAGTAAAATTATTTCGTTTTTATCATTTGCAGTTTCCGGTATATTAGGAACCAATGACCACTCTTGCAACAGTGGAATGTTTTCTATCCATAAACGCTCGAGCTTAGGAAAGATTACTACTACTTCTAGCTGCCCTTGCTTTCTTACACATGATCCAAGAATCTCAGGACCTATTTTTCTTATTGCAAATGCACGTTGAATGGTAAGTGATTTTAGATTTGGTAACCGGCCTAGAGGGGGTAGTAGTGTGCATGAAATTAAACCATATAGTCCTAAGAATGTCAAGTTAGGGAAGCAAGTTTCTATACATGATGACATCATCCAAGAAGGGAAGTTATAACCAAAAAAATGATATACCATGAGATAATCTAAGCATGGGGGCAAGGTCATTGTTTCAAATATTTCACTTATTCTGTTGATCTCCTCTTGTGAATATTGTTGCTTGGTTTGTCGTTTAATGTAAGGCGTACAATACAGATATAGCCTTTGTAGATGCATCTTGTTTTCTAATATTAAAGACCCATGAGATGCATTCTCCATTTGGTGCACCCCAAGATATCGGAGTTTACATAGCAAGTCCAAATCTCCCAATTCACATCCTTGTTCGCCGCTATAACTACAACCTTGATTGCCAATAATAAATGATAAGCTATTTAGGAATATTAAGCCACCAACTCCTTTAGGAATGTACGTAATTGACGAGCCATACAAACCAAGACGCCTTAGATTGCACAATCGGGTAATACCCATAGGGAGGGTTCTTAGTGATTTGCAGTCGACAAGGTTCAAGAATTGTAAGTTTGTGAGATTTCTCAGCGAGTCTGGTAGCTTAGAAATGTCACTATAATTAAGATCTAAATATCGTAGATGAATTAAATCACCTATGGAATCTGGAATATTATCAATAGCTGGTCCATTAAGAAGCAAGAAACGAAGATGCTGTATTTGCAGAAAAATTTCATTCTCAATTTTAGGGGGACTTTTGAGAAGCAGTAAACTCCTCAAGCATTTTTGGTCCACAATAGAACGAGGAAGACACACTTTCTCTCCTATATTTGCAATTGATAACCGGCGAAGTTTAGCATGAGAGGAAGGAGGGGGTACTTTTTGTACGTCACCATAGAAGCACTCATCCTTTGATAGATTCAGAGCAAAAGTGCGCAAAAGATCATGCATAATGCAAGGATTATGAACGTAAATGGAATATTGTTGAAGAAGGCTCCTACTAACTAGTTCTTCGAAATACTCTTCTGCTATATCTTCTAATATTCTGTCACTTTCATCCACCACAAAACCTTCCGCCACCCAATATCTTACAAAATTTTCCTTATAAAATTCATGACCGGCGGGAAACAGAGCACAATGTAGAAAGCTTTGCTTAAGGTGTGATGGTAAATCCTCATAGCATAGATACAAAGCTCTGAGTTTTTCGGAGATCTCTTTCTGGGACCATATATCGTTGTTCAGAACTACACTCCATTTCTCCTTGTTAATTCCTTTTCTTCTCAAAACTCCAGCAATTGCGGTAATAGCAAGAGGAAGACCTTGACATTTCTTTACAATTTTTATTCCTACATCCTTTAAGCTCTGAATTTCATTCTCATGTCCTACTTGATTAACTTTTTTATAAAGTAACTCCCATCCGGAATCATCTGGCAATATCTCCATTTTTTGGTTGTGAATTGAACCCATTTCTAGAGCAACGTTTTCATTTCTAGTGGTGACTAATACTCTATGCCTATCGATATTACTTTCTATTGGTTTCCTAAGTAAATTAACCCACACATCTGAATTCCACATATCATCTAGAACAAGAAAGAAACTCTTCCCACTAATGGCCAATTTAAGTAACTCGACAAGTTGCGGCTTATTGTCTGCCCCAGCACATGAAAATCCGGCACTGGTTATTATCTGTTTTAACAAACCGATTTCATTAACCTCTTGAGTGACACAAACCCAAACCCTTATTTCAAAGCTACTAGTCAATATTTGATCATTGAATATATTTTGCGCAAGTGTAGTCTTGCCTATCCCTGCCATTCCTAATATAGCAGTGACAAAACTTTTTTCTCGACTTTCTTTGACTATCAAGTTAACTAAGGTTCTTGCTGACTGGTTAATGATACCCCCCACAATGACCGACTCAAGTAAAGGGTCGGTCTTTGTTTGATCAACCCCCCTTGTGAATCTCAAACTGGATTGCAACTTGGATATAATCCGTGTATCCCTTGTGATTTCTTTAAGTCTAGCTTTAACACTTCTAATTCTATTAGAAATATCTCGCTTGTCACGGATGCGAGAGAGAAAAGAAAGAGGATTTCTTACCATCCGGTCCACAGATGATGCGGATTCTGGAGTCTTTTGCTCATCTTTTAGTCTGCACAAATCGTTAATATCGTCAGCATCATAGATGGCGTCTTTAAGCTTAACCACCCAAGTGTTAACATCGGGATCTCTAAGACGTCGCTTCTCGGCATCTTCAAGTAGGCCTTGTATGCTTTGCAGATCGGATTGGAGTTCCCTCAGTTCGTCCTCAATGCCTAGAAAAGATCCGATTCCTCCTTCGATTATTTGAGCTATTTGAATAACATAATTGCCAACAAGAGCTTCAATAATCATTTTTTAATTGAAGGTTGGTAAATGGCGCAAGAGGTGTTTACTCAATGGAAAAAACAAAGGCTCGATTATAAATCGTTTATTCCAATGAAAGCTGGTGTTTTTGAGAAAAGGATTCAAATTATTATATGAAAAAAGAGAGAAGGATTCAGTTAGTTAAGGGAGAGGGAGAGGAAATATTCAATTAGTTGGGGGAGGAGAGAAGAAGGTCAATGATCTATGAGAGAGATGATCTATAGCCTAAACAGGGTGACTTTAGCCATAATTTTTTATTAAGATGATGTTTGCCGGTCTCAATCAATAATAAAATATGGAATCTATGGTGGTTAATTGTAACTTGTAAGAATTGATTAATACTGATTACGGAGGATATGCTGGTTGTAACTTTTTGCTTTGATTAAGAGATGATCTAGGGCCCATGCATGTTTCTTTTTGCATTACGGCACACAAGACATAACATAAGCCCACGCATCTTTGCCGTTTCAGCAATTACCATGACCATCTGCTCGCAGTTTTGACTTACACTCGATCTGAGATCGTAAAGGGGTTTTATACTCGATTCTATCTACTGCTATGCTCGGAGTAGTTCAGTGACTCTTTGACTTTGTAACCAATTCCCTTGAGACATTTCATCGAGCGCGACATGCGCACAAACCTCTCATGTTGAAAGCATCGTATAAAAATATTAATAGTTTAAGAGAGAAAAGAATGGTTGGTCTGAGAAGTTCGAAAATATTTTCATTTTTATAAACTCATCAAACCCATACTTGACAGCCCACAAGGAATTATAAGCCCATGTCAAAATAAAAACAACTTCCTTTTCTCCATTTTGACATACTGGGGACGTCCCGTTATCCACTACCACATCTCCATTTTGGTTAACTGGAGAGACTAAATTCCATTATCATCTCCATTTTTCACCACTCTCTACTCTACTACTGATGGCTATATCTCTAACACGTGCGCACTTCCCACTCCTCTCTTCTCCTTCCGCCGTCCGTGCTGCCACGTCGGCCTTCTTCACCGGCTCCGCCTCCCCTCTCCGCCTCTCTTACCGGGTTCGGGTCCTGCCCGTAAAGGAAGCTCGGACTCGGAGACCCGCTTTGGTTCAAATCCGAGCTGCTCGAATGGAATCCACTGGCGTTTCTGTTGGCTTTCGTGCCCCGTATTTTGAGGTCTCTTTTGTTTTGGAAATCATTAGTAGATAATTAAGATGTTATTTTTATTTTTCAGTTATTTTGTGAATTTTTATGTAGTAGAGTTCTGTTTCTCATTTGAATTTTGATTTTTTGCAGCTTCCTGAGCCGTTGACTGGAAGAGTTTGGAAATTGGATGATTTTGAGGCTCAGCCTGCATTGTTGGTAATTAATTTTAATATTTTTTTGAATTTCTACTCCTTCTAAGCGTAAAGTGTAATTTTGAATATTTTGAGTTAATTATTTAATTTTACTCTGTTTTTTTTTCAGGTGATGTTTATATGCAATCACTGCCCGTTTGTGAAGCACTTGAAGAAAAGCATCACAAAGCTTGCTAATTTCTATATGAATGTACAAATACAATTTCAATAATGTAATTATCCTATTAAAAAATTATCTGTATAATACTTTTATTATTTATTATTTTGTATTTTGCAGAAAGGATTGGCTGTTGTTGCAATTTCTTCAAATTCCATAATTACTCATCCACAGGTTTTGATCAAATAATTATTTTTGTCATTTTTTGTGAAATAATGGATTGTGTTATTTCTTGTGATTTTAATTTAATTTTATTATTTTGATTTTAAAGGATGGGCCTGAGTTTATGGCTGAAGAAGCAAAATCATTTGAGTACCCTTTTCCCTATCTTTTTGATGAGGTAATAATTAAATAAATCCATTTTTCTTTTTCTTTTTAATAAATCCATTTCTTTTTCCATGTTTTTAATTACTTTTTTTTCTCTCTTTAGACTCAGGAAGTTGCACGAGCTTTTGGGGCTGTTTGCACACCAGAATTTTTCCTTTTCAAAAAGGTATTTGCATATTTGCAAAAATGCCCCTCTATATCTGTTATATTGCGCAATGTAAGTAATTTTTAATTTAATTAATTTAGTTTAATTAATTTGATTTAATTGAACAGGATGGAAGGAGACCGTTTGAGCTTTTTTACCATGGTCAATTTGATGATTCAAGGCCAAGTAGTAATATTCCAGTTTCTGGAAGGTAATTTTATAAGACAAAAATTTTAACCAATTTATTATTTATCTATTATCCATTATTTATTTATTTGTTTATCTTTGTAGAGATTTGAGTCGTGCAATAGATTGCGCTTTAAGTGGTCAAAAGTTGCCTTTTGACCAAAAACCAAGGTATCTTACTTTTTGTTAAATTTTCTGAGGGTCATTAATTTTTTTTTTTTTTTGCTTTTTAGGGGTTATTAATTGAGATATTTGATTATATGTCAATCTCCAAATGTGCTTTTTTCAGTGTTGGATGCAGCATAAAATGGAACCCAGGAAAGAGCATTTAGTTTCACATTCTGCACAATTAATGTAATTTTTTTTATATTTCCCAACTTGTAAAAAAATGAAAATTATGACCAAGGTGAGTTTTATTTAAATATGTTTGTAAATTTACCTGGAACTTGTGGAAATTAGATTCATATTGTATATTAAATAATGATTTAGGTAATGATTATCAATTGATATTGATTATTGATTAAATAACAACCTGTCCAATGTATTTGACTAGTGATAAGTTTGTGAAAAGGTTCTTATAAAATTTTATTACTTCAAAGTCGATGGACCTCCATCATGTTTCCAAATTGAATTCACATATTAATTTGTTCTGCAGGTCAACTAGATATTAACTAGCAACAAATCTTAAAAAATAAAAAATGCATAAAATAAGCTAGCTAGTCCCTCTATTATTTATCATAATATAAAGTACAAACATATTCACTTGAGCAACTAACCTCATTTTTCTGAACAATATATTGATATCAAATACATATGATCCCATACATTATACACTCTCAGACACGAATACAAGAAGCACTTGAGCAAATAAACTCAATTTTCTGAACAATATATTGATATCAAATACATATAATCCATACATTATACACTCTCAACACGAATGCAAGAAGCAATATCTTACAAGTCCAACTTGAAAAGCATATCACCAACAAAAAAACAATCTTTTACAAAAAGAAAATAATCAAACCAAAATCAATATATACATTTCAATACTGTGTGACATAAACATTAAAGTCTATAATTAACACGCCATTTTCGAATGAAACATTATCACCCAAAACATAACCATGCGCAAAACGGAATAATCCGCTGCCTCCAACGATGCTCCAGTCTCTTGGATTTATAGTCAGATCTCTGCGTCCAATCACAGCCAGTGTACTTCCGTTATATTTTCCTGTTGCAAAAACAAAGTTGAATGATACTAATAGTGATAGGCCATCGACTCCACTCTGCGTATAAAAAAAAAGAAAAATGGTGATATATTTACTATGTTTTATTTGATATTTGTAGATTTGGAGTTGTTAATTTGAGTTTGTTTCCATTCTTTTTTCTGAATAGTAGGCAGATGCCTAATTAGACTTTCATTAATATAATAAAATGTACATAAGGATGAGCCACCTTTGGGCTCAAAGGAAAGATATTCAAGAAGCAACATAAACTTCGAGAAAGAAAAGAGGACCCATTTCGAGTTTACTAGGATTGTAAACCTTTTCATATCTTATGTATCCTATATGCTTTTAAAAAGTATATTATGAATTAATATATACATCCCGTTGTCCCAATGCCTTGCGTACGTCCAATGAGCTTTGAAGTTTCATTTAACCCATCAATCAACTCATCGTCAATCGCGTATATGTCTCCAAATGTGGAGTTTGGGTTATGAAGACTCGCGACCACAATTGCTGTCGCGTTGGATCCAGTCAGGGTTTCACGTGCGAAGAAGTGCAGATGGGTCTGCTTTCTGTTCTTTCAGGAAACGAGTCTCACAGATGGATACAACATGTGTGATGAATAGAGAGAAGAGAAGCAATGGAAGGAGGGAGAAAGATGATGCCATGTTTCAGGGAGAGGGAGACGAAGCAAGTCAAATTATGAAGAAGAAATATATTTGGAAAAGAAGTTACCAAGCCATCTATGTATTGAAATCCCATACTTAATTTATTAATTAGGGTTAGTACAATAATACGAACAAGATTGCCCGTATAGCTCAGTGGTAGAGCGTCAGTCTTGTAAACTGAAGGTCCGTAGTTCGATCCTGCGTGTGGGCACTTTTCAAAAAAACCTTTCCTTTTTCTTCTTTCGATCTATAATGGGCCAGGCCCAAGTTCGTGTCGAGTAAAACCAGATCTATCCAGCCTGTTAAAGTGTACGAATTTAAACCGTGCGATCTCTCTGTCCAGTCGCAAACTTTCACGTGTAAACCATATATATTTGCCAGTGAATTTGGGTGTGTTGTAGTGTAGACGACTTCTTCATCTAGTGATGTATCTCATCAGTATTCAGTGGTCCGGTTCTGCTCCGCCTATTATTCGCTCTCGCTCTCTTCCATCGAGGAATCCAAAGCATTTGCCTTGCTAAACCTGTAATCCAGATTCCCCTCCTCTCCATTGAACAGTGTACTGGAGTTAGCTCTGGGGGAAAAGTGTAACAATATAATTCATATTTTTCTTTCTACAAGTTAGGACTTAATATTTTCTTATTAATGAAAAAAAAGTTCATTATTTATGACAGAATCCAAACCAAGGAACCATTCATAAATTTAAAATACTGGAGAGATGCAGGTTATTAAGAACCGGAGATGTGTCAGTCCCCTCAACTCCACTCCAAAGTATCTTGCAACAGAGCAAAAGAGAGAAGAGAACAGACCATAAATCCACCCCAAATTACACAAAACACAAACATAAACAAAAACAACAGAGCTCTCTGCACAAACAATGCAATTTCCTCTCAAACACTAAAAAAGCTCCAATACCTCTACTCTGCTCCAATGGCGGCCGCACGCCGCCGCGCCTCGACCTGGTGCTGCTCATTCTCTCCGCCGCCGGCCAGCCCAGACCGCAAATTCCCGATCAAATCCCCTCCGCCTTGCACAAACCCTATTTCCAACCCTAGTCCCAGCCCAAACCCTAATTCGAACCCTAACCCTAGGCCATTCCTAAGCCGCCGGATCCTCTCGCCTGGCCGCGTTTCTCCCATAGATTCCGACCCGGTCGCCTCAGAACTGGCCACGATTCTTGATTCTGCGCCAGATCCGACGTGCATTGAGGAAGGATCGGATTTTGTCAGTGAGAATGGGTGTGGGGATTTGAGGTTTGAGATTAGAGGGAAGGATGGGGGGAATAAGAGGGGGTTTGTGGTGGAATTGGCGGATCGGGAGGTTTTGTGCGAGAATAGCGAGTTTTTCAGGGGGTTGATTGAAAATGAGATGAGAGTTGCTGAGGTGGATGACGTGGATTTGTTCAGGGAGGTGATTGAGTTGATGGCTTTGAGTGAGAGGGATTTTATGAGGGCTCTTGTGAAAAATGGCGTCTCACGAGCTGTTGATTTGCTTGAGGTGGGAATTAGAAGCTTTTTTTTTTCTATTTTTCTCTTAATTTCCTGGCAACGTATAATAAGGAAATAGTTTGGATAGTATAATTAATAATTGCATTAGAATTACATATCATGCATTACATCATTCTATATGTAATATATTATCTTCGTACCTACTATACCTTTTTTCCAAACAGTAGAATTTTTTTAATTAATAAATACACAAAAATATTATAAAAAGTGTTATATTGGCCGTATTTGTGGTATTTATTTACTAAGTAATTTATACCAAAAAGTATCAAATTTCATTAAATAACTTTGTTTTATTTCAGGTATCATCTAACATAAAGTATGAAAAAGGCATTCAATCATGCTTAAGGTACATAGAAGCAACACCATGGAGTGAAAGTGAAGAAGAAAAATTAAAAACCCTCTTTTCCAAACTCAAATTCAAAGACCCAATTTCACAAGATATACTCTCTAGACTAACCTTAGAAACCCAGTATGCCAGCTCATCAGCTGGCGATGTGGCCATGCAACTCATCCAACAAATAACAAATTCAACCAATAATAATGCAAGAAAAGATATGCAATCTTTCGTAAACAGTCTCTTATGCAAGAGCTCTGTGTATCAGAAGGACCCGACAAGTCTTAATCGGAACGATTTGTACCAAATTTGCCACTCGTGTTTGAATTCTTTGAAGGATCTCTTTGAAGAAAAGAGTTCAAAGGATACTAAGCCCTTGATTGAGCGGGTCTCTTACCAAATTGATAATCTAACATGGTTATTCGAAATACTTGTAAACAACAATATATCTGAAGAATTTGTAGAATTATGGGGTAATCAAGAGGAATTAGTGAAACTGCATGAGACTGCATCTCCAATGGTGAGATATGAACTTAGTCGCTTATCGGCTTTTGTTTTTATTGCATTAGGAAAAGGGAGACTTCAATGTAAAGGTGATGTGAGGTTACAAGTCTTTAATAGTTGGTTTGGGCCTATTTTGTCGGATTTTGGGTGGTTAAAAAGATGCCCTAAAGGATTAGATGTTAGGATGTTAGAGGAAACCGTAGGAAAAGCATTGTTAACTCTGTCGCTTGTAGAGCAGCAGAGACTGTTTCAAGGGTGGTTTAGGGATTTTTCTATGAGAGGAACTGAGTGTCCGAATCTGAGTAGGTCTTTTCAGGTTTGGTGGCGTAGGTCATTTGTTAGATCTGCTCGTGCGTGAGAAGATTAGGTTGTTACTTGTGATGTAGTATATGTTTGTTGTGTTTTGTAAATTTAATCTTGTTTTGCTTCTTAGTAGGATTGTAAGATTTAATAATTCTGAGTTAGTTTTGTAACTTGTTAATCTATCTTTTGTTATATACTTGTTGAAATTTTTGTTATATTTTGTTTGTGGAAATAGCATATGTTACTCATATGATGATTATAATCTAATCAAATTAGGTCATATATAAAGATTATAATCTATCCAAATTCAACTGACTTTACAAATTTGTCTGGGGAATACAAATTGGTCACTATCACATTTAGTTATTTGCATGACCAGTCACTAATGCCTTGATTGACTGCCAATATAATGTGGTTGATTCTCTTTAATTCCCACTTTATAATGTTGTTGCCTTGTCATCTTTCATCCCCACACTTTATTAGATCTCATGTGAATAGTAAATAAACTAGCATCACTTTTAGTCTCTTCCGAACGGTAACTGTCATTTTCCGAACTTTTATTATGATTGGTCTCATGTGGATTTGATTATGCAATATAATTTTTTTTACCTCTTGTGCCACACACAACCAGTCGGAGACACATGACTAGTTATGATATTAAGATGCATATGCATATTGATGATTAATACAAAAATACATGATATTCATAAGTAAAATGTTTTACATCAAAATAGCATGACACATACTCGTACACATTATTTTCTTATTACCAACCCTAGTCCCCACAATCAAACATCAATCACTCAGACCCTAGAAGGAAGAGGAATACTAGGTGTAGCCAAAAGGAGGAGCGGAGTCCCTCTTGATGCGTTGGACCCGAAGGTCTCACTCATGTCGAGCTCATGAGGCTGCAGCCCATTTGGCAGGCTCCAATCGAAGTAATACAACATTTGCGCCAAGACCATGTCTACGCTCGATAGTCCAAATATCATACCGGGGCAAACTCTCCGACCTGATCCGAATGGCAAATATTCGAAACTCGCACCTTTGAAATCCATTCCATTTCCCTCAAATCGCTCGGGTCGAAAAGTTTCTGGTTCATCCCAATACTTTGGGTCTCGTCCCATGGCCCATGCATTGACAAAAACACGTGTGCCAGCTTTGATTGTGTAGCCGGTTACTTGGCATGTCTCTTTGCAAACCCTAGGGATCAACATCGGTACGGGAGGATGGATTCGTAGGGCTTCCTTTACTACTAGCTTGAGATAGTTGAGCTCATTAAGATCGGTATCTTCGATCTTGGTTTTCCCTTTTAGGGTTTCTCGTACCTCTTTTTGGGCCTTCTCCATGACCCTAGGGTTTCGCATTAGCTCCGACATAGCCCATTCTGTAACATTAGATGATGTCTCCGAACCGGCAATGAATAAGTCCTGGAAATTAATGTCACAAAACAATACATGAGTGATCTTTTATATGGTTTATGTTCAATTTACTAGTGTGGTAAAAATGTCATCCATAAACTCACCAAAATAACAGCTTTGACATTCTCAAGTGTCATGGGGATCTCCAGTTCAGGATCATCCTTCAGCCTGAGCATCACGTCGACTAAATCCTCGACCTCATCCTTCTGGGCCCCACTGTCCTTCTCTGATGTATGATCCTTTATTATCTCACTTAGAGTTTCATCTAGCTCCCTCCGGATCCTTTCTAATCGTGAACTCGCGCCAGTGACCACATCGAGAAATTTTAAAGATGGAAATGTATCTTGAAAAGTAAACCCTGGTACCATCTCGAGTGCTTGTTTAGCAATCTCCAAGAAGTGCTCATGGTTATCTCTCTTCTTCCCGAAGGCTGCACGAGAAACTATAGTGTTGGAAAGTGCAAAGAGTTTCGTGCTAATATTTATAGATGTCCCTTTTGGTGTATTAGCTATTTCTTTCATGAGCTTATAGATTTCTTCTCCCCGAATCCCGGAGAAGGACCTCACTCTTTTAGCTCCGAGAACCTCCATGAAGCAAATTTTCCTCAATTGCTTCCAGTACGGACCATACGGAGCAAAAGCCACGTCAGTACAATTATATCCAACTACCTGTTGAATGAAACGAGACGATCATTTTGTTAGAACTAAATCTTGATAGTTAAGTATGCTACTTGGGGCATAACAAAAAAACATAATGGACTCTAACTACCTTGGCTATGACTAGCTCGGGTCGAGATGCGAAATTGAGATCATGTGTCTTGAGAATTTCCTCAGCAGTCTCCTTAGACGTGGCGACGACCAAGTCGACTTGTCCGATACGCAGCTGTATCAGTGGTCCATATTGATTTGCCAAGTCACGAAGAGCTCGAAACGGAAGTGTACCGATCAAGTAGTGCATGTGACCTATTATAGGGTATTTAGGTGGTGCCGGTGGTGTTGGTGGCTCGTTGGCCTTCGATTTAGTCCCTTTGAAAAACAAGTACAAAAAGAGGATAAGAGGTATTAAGGTTGGGAGGGAGAAGAGATGGACCTCCATCTTTCCTTTTGTTTTTTTCTCTTGGCGAGAGGAATTAAAGTGTTGCTGTGCTAATATATAACTTAAAGAAGCTGAATTTTGTTAAATATATTTAATTTTATGAACTTAATAATTATCCATTCATTAGTCATGTTTGTCAACGGTTGGAGAGTACAAGGTCAGTTGTTTGTTTTGACCGTTATGATTCCATTGTGGAAAAATAAGTGAAGATGGGTACCTCATTATTGATTTTTCTTCTTCTTAAAATCTCATTGTTGATGTGTTTTCATTAATTTTATTTTGGAATAAGTTATTGGTTCAATCCATTTATTCATATTTGACCAAAGGGCCAAAATGGCAAAATAATTCAGTAACAGAAGAAAACTTTAGATATATAATTAAATTTTTTCTTTCTTTTTAACTTACGGAGGCCTTATAATCTTTTGCTCTGTTGATAAAACTTAGTTACATAGGTGTAACACAGTTTACAATAGAGAAGCAAAAGAAGAAAAACAGAATAAAGTTACAATAACAGTTTTTGAGAAAAAATAATGTAAAGAGTCCGCATGAATTGGTGCACCTCGGTACTGTCACAAATACAATGTGTGTATCTAATTAAATTATTATTCAAAAAACTATATAATTAATATCAATTATCAATAATTAATAATCATAATTAAATTTCTCATATTGATCATCAAATTCATCTTTTTAAATTTTTTGAAATTTATTATTTAAACAACATAAAACTTAAAAAGTATTCCTCACTTCTAACTTAAAAAAAAAAAATTGTCCTCGCTTCAAAGTATACTAAGCTTTTGTTTCTTTTCTTAAAATTTTCTATCCAATCACCTGATGTTGAAACAAACAAACAAAATGCTGAAAAAAAGAGTGCCCAAAGTTAAATCGGCGTCGACTTTTTTTTACTAAGCTTTTGTTTCTTTTCTTAAAAACAGATCTGCCAGTAAGACTAAATTATTGCCCTTCTTTTAGGGAATTTTTTTTCAAGATAGCACTTTTTTGAAGAATAATTAATTAGATGGCATTTTTTTCGAAATATTTCAGCAGATAGCACTTCTGCCAAACCCTCTGGCGGAACTGAAGTAGTTCCGCCAGAGGGTCTGGCGGAACTAGTGATTTTTTTATTTTTGTTGATCTCAGTCATTTGGCACCCGTAAACACGCTTAATTAGGAAAAAAAGTTAGTTCCGCCATAGGGTCTAGCGGAACTAGGTAAAATTTATTTTTTCAGGTTAAACTCTTAATTTAGAAGGCCAATTAGCTCAAAAAATTACGAATTCATAAGTTCCGCCAGACCCTCTGGCGGAACCATAAGTTCCGCCAGAACCTCTGGCGGAAGTGGCTATTTTATATTTTTTTTTGCCTCTAAACAGCCATGAAAATTTAGCAAAAAAAAAAAATTTTTTTTTTTTTTGCTAAATTTTCATGGCTGTTTAGAGGCAAAAAAATATAAAATAATAGGTTCCGCCAGAGGGTCTGGCGGAACTTCTGGTTCCCCCAGAGGACCTGGCGGAACTTCTGAATTCATAATTTTTTGAGCTAATTGGCCTTCTAAATTACGAGTTTTATCTAAAAAAATAAATTTTATTCAGTTCCGCCAGACCCTCTGACGGAACTGGCTTTTTTCCTTAATTAAGCATGTTTAAGAGTTTCAAATGGCCAGGATCAACAAAAATAAAAAAATCACTAGTTCCACCAGACCCTCTGGCGGAACTACTTCAGTTCCGCCAGACCCTCTGACGGAAGTGCTACATACCCAATTATTTGTAAAATAGTGCCATCTGATTAATTATTGTTCAAAAAAGTGCTATTTTGCAAAAAAATTCTCTTTTAGGGCATATGTTGTTTGACTTGGAATACTTGAAAAAGTGAGAAATTTAAGATTTAAGATTTTTTATCCCAAAGATTCGATGTGATGACAAATTTCTGAATCTCATACCACAAAACTGTTGAACTATTGTATTTTATCAACAGTCAAACAATAACTTTTTTTCAAGTTCTGAAATTTGAAATCCAAATCCCAAAATATTTAAACAAGCTTCAAGCCGAGATAATTTTTGGTACAAAAGCGGGCCTAATTTCATCCACAGACTTCACAAATGATTTTTCAGATGTCACTTTTTAAATTTATAACTCGACTCCAGCCCAATTTTATCCATTCGTGCACAACCAATTTGTTCACGATTCAAAATTATGACTTAACGACCAATTTATTCAGGGGTGCGTATACACTTCCAAAAATACAAAATATCAAATTTACCCCTCTAAACCTAAAAATATCAAATTTACCCTCTCAAAGTTCTTTTTCTATCGAATTTACCCATCCTTAAATTGACCGTTCAAACTAATATTAACAAAATATGAAATTACATTTTTACCCATTCCTTCTACAACATCTCAGGTCCTCATTTTTTCTATGTTTATCCAAGTTCCGTTCAATCCTTCATAATGCTCTATTTTATTTGCATCAATTCTTCTCTCTCTCACTTAGATTCTCTTCTCTATTATATTTCTTACTAAATAAAAAAATATTCAGTTTGGATTTCACCATATTTTCTTCCCTTTTTTTTATTTCATTATCTTCTTATTTTCTTCCACTCATTAAATAAAAAATGTATTCTTCAATTTGTAAATGTATGGTTATATCGAATATGTGTTAATGTTGTACAATTTAGTTTGTAAATATCCTTACAAAATACTCCAGTTTTTTTAGAATTTTTTAAATAGAATGTATAGATTAATAAGTTTCAATGATGCTAAAACTATGATAACAAAAAAGTACAAGTACTTAAGATTATATTAATATAGGAGAAAAGAAAGAGAGGAAGATTATAAATCTGGAAGGAGAGAGGACTAGTTTAAGATTTTTCTTTGCATTTAAAAGATATCAAATGAGAAAAAGTGATGGAGCAACACTTCAAGTCCCGCATGAAAGAAAATGAGTTGTTGAAAGAGAAAGGAGTAGAAATGTAATTTTATATATTTTTTATGTTAGTTTGAACGGTCAACTTAAGGATGGGTAAATTTGATAGAAAAAGAACTTTGAGAGGATAAATTTGATATTTTGAGTTTTAAAGGGGTAAATTTGATATTTTGATTTTTTTTTTCTTTCTTTCTTTTCAAAATGATTGTAAATATTTTTGTACTCTTGATTTTAATTATTTAATAGTATCTCAGAAAGTGAAGGCTACTTTTGAAGTTTTAAAAAAAAATATATATATTGATGTAAATCAATAAAACAATTTTCTTGAATTTCATTAAATGATAATGGAGCCCTCTCACTCTTAACCTCCTTACTTACAAAAACATTCAACAAAATTGAAGTCTACCATTTATTTTAGTCTAGGATTTCTATTGGGGACATTGTCAGTTGCCATCATCATCCACAACTGGTCAATATTGGCGGTTGAATGATAGTTCTCAAACCAATGCTACCCTTATCGTATAATTGTCGTCTGGTTAACAATCAAGCCCCCTTTCAATGGGATAAGAGTTGGAAACTTGAGGAGTATAGTTAATTAGGTGTGGATATCTACGGACTATGTAATCGAAAAAAACAAAATTGATGACAGGAGTGTCGTGACTCGTGATCACTCCATCGGTCATGTATCACCTATTTAAGAAGGATTAAACATAAAAATTGAAATAGCTACCTCTGACAGAAAATTACTTTATTTTATTAAGAGAAAATTCCATACTGATTGATACATCAATTTGTTCATCATAAAAGATGAATATTGGGACATAATATTCATACACAATATATAATTAAAAAGCGCATGGCTTGGCTATCAAAATAAGCTTCTCTTTCCTACAAAGGGAAAAATTCGCGCCCTCACTCATATCCATCTCCTCTCTTTTGACTCCCGGTGGAAGCTCCCAATCAAATTTATGCATGAGATTCGCGATTGCGTTCTCTAAATTCGCAACTGCAAACTGCATTCCAGGACAAATCCTTCGTCCCGCACCAAAAGGTAGCAGATCAAAATGCTTCCCTCTAAAGTCAATATCACTCTCGATAAATCTTTCTGGTTTGAACTCGTTGGGGCTCTCCCATCGTTCAGGGTCTCGCCCGATCGCCCAAACATTTATGAACACTCTATCCCCTTTATGTATGTTATAATCTTGTACCTGTCGAAGATAGGAAATTATTCATAAGTTACTTTGTTAGAAATAGTTTTTGAAATAATAATTTTATTTGCGTTGATACCGTGCAGTTTCCTACAGACTCTCTCGGTACCAACAACGGAGCCGGAGGGTATAATCGTAAGGTTTCCTTTATAACAGCGTTTAGGTACGGAAGCTTGTTTATGCGGTCAGCATCGAGTTTGCCATTTATTAAAGGAATTTTGTTAATCTCATCTTTTAGTTTCTTCATCTTTTCGGGGTTTCTGATGAGTTCCGTCATGGCCCACACAAGAGTCGCGTATGATGTCTCCGTGCCGGCGACAAGCATTTCCTAATAAAAAATACAAAAAATTGATGTTCATTTCTTTCTCTGTATATCTCGGTGACATTCTTTAGTTGATACTCAATACATGATGTATGTTATAAAGATACTTATTCAGTAAGAAGATTAACAAAAAGGAACTAAAAAGGTGCTTACTACAATAATGGCCTTCATATTTTCTTTTGTCAACTCAAAATCAATCTCTTTCCCCTTTTGAAGTGAGAGTAACACATCGACAAAGTCCTCTTCACCTTCCTTCAGATCTCTGGCTTCATGCTCTTTGATCACCCCGTTCATTAACGCGTCAAATCTTGCGACATTTCTCACCGTCTTCCTACTTGGCGAACTAAGAGCAGTACTCCCTAACCATAATCCTAATCGGGGGAAAATATCTTCAAAATTGAACTCCCCAACAATATCCATATTTGCCAAAATGATTTTTTTCAGCATCTCATGCCTCCCTCCTTTATCAAATTTCCCCGTCGTTATGCGACAAACCACACCATTTGCAAAGTCGTACAATTTCTCGGTCAAGTTGACACGACCATCGGGTGATGACAATGAAGTTTCTCGAATTTTTTCAACCAAATTCACCACCTCAGCATCTCGCATGGAATCGTAGGATTGAACTCTTTTAGAACTCAACAAATGAATGGTCGAGATCTTCCTAAGGTTCCTCCATTGATCATTATATGGAGCAAATGCAAAACCCTTGTACCCGTAGGTAACTAACTCAGCGTGTCTGATCGCGGGCCGGCTAGAAACAGTTTGATCATTCGTTTTGAGGATTTCTTGCGCGAATTTTGCGGATGACACGATAATTGCTGGTACTTGTCCGAAATGAAGAAGCATGAGGGGCCCATATTTAAGTGAAAGGGCGTTGAAAGCGCGGTGAGCGTTACCACTTAGTTGGTGTAAATTGCCTATCAAAGGAAGCTTAGGAGGGGAAGGCGGGCGCTTTTTAGTGTCGTTGGATGTGAAATATTTTATTGTGAATAGAAGTAAGAGAAGAGCAAAAGAGAGCATGTAAATGAGAGAGGAAGAGAGTAGTTCTTGCGGAATATCCATTGATTTTTATCTATAAAATGTTGTTTAGGGGTTCCTATTACATGTTTTTAGGGGTTTTATATAGAGAGAGACATGTGGCCCTTAAGAGCCTGCCATCTTTTAATACATTTGTTTGAAATGTATTACTTTCGATAAAGTATATAACTTTCGATAAAGTATATAATCAATCAATTCTGTGTAGATAATTTAATAAATTAACGGTCTCTCGGAAAAGTCACAATTCATAGACTTTTTATTTATTTATTTATTTAATTTTGAGGGAAAAGGAGCCTAAATTAGGCCCGAATTTCATTTAGATTGAAGCGTTTAGTTACATACCGATTACCATTGTAATCATCCACTCTTAGTGCTAAGCTAAATTCTACTCAAAATAAAAAAATATATGATTTGGAATTGAAATATGCCTTCTATTGTTCCCTTCCCTTCCAACGTAGATAAATTTCTCCATCAGGAGCTACCTCCCCCCCCCCCCCCCCCCCAACCCCAAAAACAAAAAACAATTATCACATGAATATGTGCCCATAAAATAAAAAAAAAATAAAAAAAATGAGAGAGAACTATAAGCGATCGCTTGATGTTTATTCTCTTTTAGATAGACTCATATATTATTAAGTAAATTTTTAAATCAATCATGTTAAACACGAGATTCGAATCCTTCACCTATGAATAGATGAGGTTGGTATCATGATCACTAGACTAACATAATGAAATTAAGGCCAAAAATAATATAATAACCAAGGGTCCGTTCGGCAATACACAGAATAGAAGAATAGCGGAATGGAGAATAGACGACTAATCTACTTTATTCCATGTACGTTCAGCAAGTTAGTTATATGAATAATTTGATTTAAACATATAGAAAATAACTTATGACTATAATACTCTTGTTTCATAATTTTAATTTATACGAATCATATTAAATGGAAAATTTACTCAAATTGTAAGAAGATAAAAATGAAATAAATTAATTAAAAAAAGTAGCATCGGAATAAATTAAACATTTAATAAAAGTACAATAGTAGATGATAAATTAAAGCGCAACTCAAATAAGTATTTATTTAAATAATTCTTAAACGCTCTTCAATTATTGTTATGACGTTGCATATATTTCCAAGAATCCCAACAAATTTTTAATAGTCAATCGAAGCAAAAAAAGGAGCAAGCAACATATTATGGCCAGAGAAGTGAATAACGATAAATATAGTTGATACATATCTTGTTAAAGAGAGAAAAAATAATTTATTTGTGTATAGTTGTTCAATGAATTATTTCACTAGAGAACCATCGGAAAGATGACGGAGAAACTAGCACGGAGGCGGTTATGGCGTTTTGTCCTCATGCGTAGAAGATCGAAGAAAGATTGAGTAGTTTTTTTTTTTATAAAGGAAAGAGGGAGTAGTTATGCTACGTAGAACATAGTTGGAATAGATAATGACATTTTTGTCTTAAATTTGGGTTTAATCCATGGAATATCCAATTCCATCTCAACCATGAAATAAAAAATTCCACTATTTTATAACTTTAATCCAACTTATTCTTATATTGTTCGGCTGGAATAACTCGGACTAGAATAATTATTTTACTATTTTTCTCTATTCTAGTGTTGTTGAACAGACACCAAATGAATTGACTTCTTGTCCTTTTCTTTGATTTGTAGCTGGAAAATTGATTAGCTTGCACTAGCCGGCATTGAAATCAAGGGCCGAAAGCCAGCAAGTAACGACTGATAGTGCTAACTGAATTAATTAATATTACTCTTTGATCAGAAGTATTAGAAAAATTTTACATGAGATGACATCATTGACGACGCCGTCTAGCACAGTGAGGCATACGGAAACGAATGGTATTATTTAATCTTTAAAGAGTTATGTTTTAATGTATTTTTAATTATGGCTGACTTTTTTATAAAATTTGTTTGTAATTCATTATAATCAAAGTTTTATTATTAATGGAAAAATGCCAAAGAGCAATTCAGCAAAACAAAAAAAATGCCAGACAATCAATAAGTTCAGTACGACCATGGGCCGTGCGTGGTGCGTGGCCCAAAGTTATAGACAATAACGAATATATAATGTCTATAACTTTGATTTGTATATAATTAGCTCTCTGTTAAATGGACCATCCGTACAAATTGCACCGCGTGTAGGGAATATCATTTCAAATTTCCCGCCCCCTCCCAAATCCTTCTCTCCAGCCTTTTCTTCCGTAACTTGTATCCAAACATAACGCGGGTCATTTTACACTATTATTTCAGTTCGCTATATATATTACTACGCCAATACATACACAGAGAATCCTTCTTTTATTCCCCCCCTCCAAAGAACAAAACGAAAAAGAAAAAAAAAAGTAAAAAAGAAAAGTTTAATTTCGATTATTATTACCATGGCAAATTACTGGGAAGAAGGTTTAGATTTAGACGATTCTGATCTTCACACTAATAATTTTTTACCCTCCATTAATGTACCTTCTTCAGTCTCCAATCCTTCTCTTAAACCTTGCTCTTCTAAACCCCCCTCATTTGTACAAAACCCTAGTTCAGTACCTTCGCCTCGTGTTGTACCGGGCCCGGCCGGTACGCTCCAGATGGCCATGAATCGGACCAGGAAGAGGGATTTGGATCAGTTGGGATCGGAAGAGGAGTTGGTTGAGGCGGAGATTGATGGTGATTTTCTGCTTGATTCGTGGGTTCACGCGTTAAGATTTGTCGGTGAGGGTTGGTCTGGGGATTTTGTTTGACTGATTTGAGTGTTAAACTGTGGATTGAATTTTGAAATTTGAGATCAATTGATTGAATTGATTTTGTTTTGTTGACAGGGAAAGAAATGGAATCTGTTACTCACATTGCTTCAATTTCAACTCGTACAATTAGGAGAATACCTTTGGTGCGAAATTTTAAATTATAATTTCAATTCAAGATTTTGAAACTCATTATTGTACATTTAATTAAAGTTAAATTTGAAATTCAGGTGGTAGGCCTTGTTAAAACTTGCACTCCAAACGGGCTAGGAGATCTTTTTCTAACCCTAAAGGTAAAAAACAAATAAAATGATTATATAAAATATTTAATCTTGATTTAATTGTGATTTGTCACTATTTTTTCTCAATTTTAGGATCAAACTGGTACAATTGGCGCCTCAATTCATAGAAAAATTCTATTGGAGAAAAATCTTGCAAGTGATATAACTGTTGGCTCTGTTCTTATTTTGAAAGAGGTTCAATTTTTTTTTATTCTAATTAAATTTTTTTTTCATGTACTATTTTTGCCCATTAATGAATATTTATTTATTATTTATTTATTTTAGGTGGTTGTGTTTAGCCCGACTCGATGTGTGCAGTATTTAAACATCACACTTGGGAATTTAGTGAAGGTTTGTATTAAATTCTTCAAAAACCCCCTAACTTTTTTGGATATTATCAAAAACGCCATATCTTTTTTATTTCTTCAAAAACCCCTTATAAAGCAACTTGAATTTTTTTTTTACCCCTTATGTGGTTAAGTTCAACTTTTCCATCCGTTATATTTTTTTATTGACCAAAATACCCTCTATTAATTATTTTTATATTATATTTAATTCAATTAAAAAAAATATAATAAAAATATTGATATTTTTCAACATAATATAAATATAATATTATTTTTATGATGCATTAATTAATTTTCTTATAATATATAATTTTTTTTTTATGAAATTATTTTAGAAAAATATTTTTCAAAGTTTTTATTAAAATAAATTTTAAAAAATTTTGAAAATTATTTTTTTTAAAATTCTAAGAAATATTTTTTATAAAATAAATTCAGAAAAATAAATTTTTAAAAATTTCTGAATTTTTACTGAATTTTTTTTCCAAAAACTATTTCTTAAAAATCATAAAAAATAATAATGAAAAATAATATTTTACTGATAATAAAATTATAATATACAAATAAATAAGAGAAAATATTTCATGTAATATAATACTATAAAATAAATTAATGCCACATAAAATTATATAATATAATATAATTAATTATTGCATCATAAAATAATATAATATAATATTTATATTATGTTGAAAAACATTAATATTTTTTATTATATTTTTTAGTTGAATTAAATATAATATAAAAATAATTAATAGAGGTTATTTTGGTCAATAAAAAATTTAATAGATGGAAAATGCTTAACTTAACTTCATAGGGGGTAAAAAAAAATTCAAGTTGCTTTATAAGGAGTTTTTGAAGAAATGAAAAAGATAGGAGGTTCTTGATAATATCCAAAAATGTTAGGGGGTTTTTGAAGAATTTCCCAAAAAATACTTAAAAACATAATTATTCAAAAAAACCAAAATGGCACTTCAAGTGCTTATTTCACCCAAGTCAATATTTTTTTCTTAGTTTGATTTTTTTCACCTAATTGCACCCAAATATTCTACAAAAATATTGTGACGAATTAAGTATCCAACTCTCTTTCTAATTATTTCAATTTTGTATTAGTCTATTTTTAATATTAATATAGACAAATAAGTCGTTTGATTAATTTATAAGTTGAAGTTATTATGGAGTTACAAGTTATATATTACGTAATGAAAAGTAAAATAAAATAGAAATAGTAGTGGCTGCTAATCAAAACTTTAAAAAATTGTGTCCTAATTTAAATTCTAAATTTTTTAATGAAGTGAAGAATATTTATTTATCCTTGTATAATATTTTTACTGGTAAGTATATTTTCATATTAATTTTTGAATACTTGTGTTTTTTTAATATTTTTTGAAAGTGTGTGTATAATTGGAAGGTTCCTAAATTTATTTCCTTTGAATTTTCTAACGTAAAAATATCCTTTGAATTTTCAAATTATTTATCTCCTCTCCTTTTTTCAACTTTTTACCTAGTTATTCCAAGTTTTCTTTGTACTTTATGCAGAATTCCTTTGATTTTTCTCATATATCTTTATTTATTTGAAATTTTTGTACATTTCATTAATTCAAAGAAATTAGAAAGAGACATGTTTATTTGGTATATTATGACAAACGTTATTTTCCAAAATCTACAAAGAATTTTTGAAGAAAATTTATTATCTTTAAAACTAGAAAGAAATATATTTTTCTATTGTAACAGATTATAGGTAAAAATATATTCTTTGCACTTTTATCAAATTTCCTTTGATTTTTGTCAGATATCTTTATTTATTTGAAATTGAATTAATTCAAAGAAAATTAGAAAAAGACATGTCATTTTGTATATTCTGAAAAGTCATGTTATTTTCCAAAACCTACAAATATTTTTGGAAGAAAATTTATTAACTTATAAAATTAAAAACTATATATATGTTTTTCTATTTTAACAGATTATAGGCAAAAATTTTGGGCCCCCTGAAAAAGATTGGCTTGCTTCTTTCGCACAAAAAATTGACAACTCAGGTTTGAAATTTCAATTTAGTCCAAATAATTAATAAAAATTAAATATAGTAGAAAAATTAAAAAATTGGTTATTAACTTTTTTTTAATTAATAGGCCCATTAAGGCCCTCCTTTATTGAAAGAAATTGTTAGTAAAATACAAAAATACCAGCCCATACATACCCAGATGAGTAATTGGCAATTAACTTTATATATATATATATATATTTTATCTCCTTCATTAAATTTTACAATATTTTAATTTCTTTTTAGGGAATCAAATTGGTATTAATAAAGTTTTACCGCCTCAAATGGAGAATATTCCAAACAGGAGGGCTCAAAATGAAACAGCTTCTATGAAAGAATTTACAAATAAGACCCTGGATTTTTCCAAAATTTTATCAAATATTAATTCCAACAAAAATACCAACACAATAATTCCATCTAACAATTTACCGAAATGCCATCAGACCGATACAACTGGAGGCTCCAGTGTGATACTGAATAAAATATCAGGAGAGTCCTTTCAAAGCCAAATTTCTAAAAATGAAAACTTGAAAGAGAATTTGAAACCTACTCAAGAAAATAATATTAAGAAAGAAAAAGTTGTTGCTTCAAACACTTCGGTTCTAGAATGGACGGACGATCAGTTGTCCGAATTATTTGCTGATTATTAAAATTTAAATTTCATATTTCATGGAAGACTTTTTTTATGCTTTATAACATGTAAAATTTTCTTTTGAGTAGATATTATAAGATGCACGTGGAATGAAATATGATTTAATGAACCTGTCGTTTTTACCAAATTTTGTTAAAGTCAAGATAGCGAGTAAGAGTAGGTTTGTATTAAATGATTCATTGAATTTTCTTAGTGTTATATCTTTGAATTTTGCAAAAAAATGAAAGGAAATTTGGAGGTTATATTCACACATCATTCTAGTAAAATAATGCAAGTTGATGTTGAAACGAAAGTGTATGATATTCAATACAATAATTCAGTATTTTAATTCAATATTGGTTGTGGTCTGACTGTTACGGTTGGGAAGAAACAATAAAATATTCAATGACCGATTCAGCAAAGGCAATAAACATATGACCGTGTCAAGAAATACGTAATTGAAATGATTAGGGAACCAAACATGGAAATTAGGATGATGGATTTTTACAAAGCATGGAAATAAGATGATTCAAACATTTCGTGTGAATGATGTAACATGTACTATTCCACATGACCGGCTATTTAAAAAATTGAAACAGTCAAGAATATTAGTCAAGAATGAAACTTACCCCACGTTGTTGTCAATAGGGCTGTTTGGTTTGGAGAGCCAAGTGAGACGTGGCATCTATGTTATGGATATAAGTCATTGTAATGTGTTTGATATGAAAGACTTTGAATGACAATGATGTCTTGATTCTATATTTGTTCCTTGTTCTCTCTCAAGAAATGAGGGACAACACTTATATCTCTCATCTCAAATAATTAAATAATTAGTTATTAAATTAGAATACATTATCAAAAATTAAATATAGTTGATAAATATTTGTCTTTATTTTGTTATTTCAAAAAAAATTATGCTTATGAGTTATTTTACCTTTTGTGGTTATTTTATAAATTATTATGAATATTATCTTATGATATTTCATATTAATTGAGTGGTAATGTTCATTTTGTGTATGAAATAACATAATTAAAATATTTATATATATATCATATATTTAATTAATCTAATTTAACACAATCTCTTGTTAATTACTTTTTTATTTTCTTAAACAGTAATTATATTTTAAATTCCCTTCACATGAAACATTAAATTTGTATCCTTCATCTAAGAATCTACCACATCAAACAACACACACAAAAAGTTATATGCTTCATCTATCTTACCTTCATCTTTTTGTCTTGGTATATTCTCAATGTCCATCAATGTCTTCCAAATCAAACGGCCTCATATATGTGTGATATTTCGAGATATATGCAAGGAAAACTAAACTATGGGCTAGACAGCTAGCTAGAGACAAATGGATCACATATAATAATAATAAGCCCGTTTCAATAGGTTTCATTCAAGTTATGGACTAGACAGCTAGCTAGAGACAAATGGGGTCATATAAAAAACCCATTTCAATAAAGTACAGCAGCAAGTCATAGGTTTCATTCAAGCTGACTACAAGCTCATTTTTATCAGGAAAACTTTCTGTCCCAACTAATTCATACTTCAATAGTTCAATAGGAATACAAAGCCCAGTTATTCCTATTTATTAGATCAGAATATGACAAAATAGTTTATTCTTAATAAGAACATTTATTGCATAATAACTTCCTTAATATCACATACAAACTCAAAAACATTAATTAAAAAACAAACAACACCCAAAAAAAAATGGCAAATTATCCATATAAATATGGCACTACTAATATTATTCAAAACATACAACCTAGTCTTAAAACCTTAATTTCCTTTAAGATTCAACTATCCAAGGTTTTGCAACTAGGTCAAGTTTTTCCTTTCGCTTGAGCGATAAGCTCGGGGCCTCAGTCATGTCAATCTCCTCTGACTTCTGTCCATTTGGCAGCTCCCAATCGAACCTCCGAACAAGATTCGCCAGTGCCAGTTCCAGTGCAAGATTCGCAATTTGCAATCCAGGACAAATCCTTCTGCCCCCTCCGAACGGAAAAATCTCACAGTTATTACCTGTTACACCCCATAATTGTACAAAATTAGTCTTACATTAAATATTTATTAAATAGTTAATTATTTTAATTATAATGTTACCTATGTAATTATACGGATTGTTAATAAATCTTTCTGGCCTGAACTCCTCTGGATTATCCCAAATCTCCGGGTCTCGACCAATGGCAAAAGTATTGACAAAAACCCTAGATCCTTTCGGAATATCGTAACCTTCTATTTGGCAGTACTCCATGGATTCTCTCGGAAGGAGTAGAGGAGTTGGAGGGTGTAATCGGAAAGTCTCTGTGATAATAGCTGTTAGATAACTCATCTTACTCACATCTTCAGATGTTAGCATTTTATTTTGCGGTAAAACCCCTCGCACTTCGTCTTGTAGCTTCTTCATTGTTTTAGGGTTTCTTAAGAGCTCTACTAAGTTCCACTCAAGAGATATGGCGAGTGGTTCCGTTCCGGCAGCAAGCGCCTCCTATTAAGATAATCCAAAAGCAATACATGGATAAATTTGTCCAGATAATGAGATCAAAATAGATATATTTCTTTGAATAAATATGAAAAAAAAAATTACCAACAAAGTTGACTTGAGGTTAACATCTGTTATGACGAATTCTTTCCTTTGATTTTCATCTTTTTGGAGCTTGCGCAAAACATCAACATAATCCTCCTCGTCACCTTCAACATGTTCCTCAAGAAGTTCTGTTATCAATTCATCCGCATCTCTCGCGATTCTTTTTGCTTCTTCTCTCACTTCACCGCCAAGAATCGATCCTAACCATGAGAGAGAAGGAAAAAAATCCTCCAAATTGAACTTTCCAATAACTGGAATACTAGCTACCAAAATAGTTTTCAACTTATCATTTCTCCCCTTTTTCCTAAACGATTTCCCGAAAACCATATGACCTATCAAATCGAACGTGAACGTGCTGATAAGGTCTGTCAGGTCTACTGATTTCCCGTTTTCAGCCGCTCGTTTGATATTTTTCAACAGAACTAAAACTTCTTCTTCTCTCAAGTTTTTGAAAGATTGCACCACTCTTTTCGCACTCAAAAGATGAGTAGAAGCGATTTTTCTTAGACATCTCCATTGCTCTCCATAGGGTGCAAAGGCCATATCTTGATGATCATATGTAAGAATACCCGTGACTTTGTTGAGGGGCCTATTCGCAAAAATGGCATCATGAGTTTTTAACACTGCATGGGCCATGCGTGGTGACGTGACGATAAGAGCTGGTCTCTCTCCGAAATGAAGAAGCATCAAAGGTCCATGTTTTTTCGCTAGGGTTTGTAAAGAACGGTGCGCTAATGTACCAAGTTGATGAAGGTTTCCGATGAAAGGGAGCTTTGGAGGGGAAGGAGGAGGGTTTCGTAAACTTTTTGAGGACCTTTTTGTAATTAGTAGGGTCGAGACGGTTATGAAAATAAGAGAGAGGAAGAATAGTGTGGAGGGATCAGAGAAAGCTTGCTCAATGAAAGAAAACATTGCATGCATAGTTGATAGTTGATACTTAGGTTTTCTTCTTCTACTTTTGCATGTATATTTGTTTCGATTTTATAGATGGAGATTCCAAACCTACCACTTTGATATTTAAATAATTTTAAATTTATAGGTTTGGTGGATATATTAGCTTTCAAGTTCCATAGATGTGTCTCAAGGATTCCTTTCATTTCACTTTTTGATTACCATGATAGAAGTAATTAGTTTTCATTGGATATTTCTTGAATATGTGATTGACTTTTCTTTTGTACATTGTTTATTAGTATTTAGTTCAATACTTACTCATACATCAAGGCTTATTCAAATCAAAATTTTGAGGAAAATTCAAATGGTAGGTTAAGTTTTGACGGATTGAGAGCTTATATTTTTGGGAAATTTTCAAAAAAAAAAAGAAAAATCCCTAGTTTTTTTTCCGAAAATTACAAATAACTCCTGAGTTTTCAGACTTGTAGAAAAAAAAAACTTGGTTAATTTTTTCATCTAAAACTTAGTTAATTTTTTTGAAATTTCTCATTTTACCCTCAGATATCAATAAGATTTTTTTTGGGACAAAAATACCATTATTGTCCCCATATTTAAATTTAATAATTATCCTTTATGTTTTTATATTTTTCTAAAATTGCCCAAATATTTAAACAATAATTAACATAATAAATATTATAAATTAACACAGTTATAATGTTTTGTATCATTTTTAATATTTTGTATTAAAAAATATATAAATATTTGAAATAATATTTAACTTATAATTAATAATATAATTAATCTATAATATATTGATTCATATGTTAATTTATATATTTATTTATATTAATTAGTACTTTATTATATTGTTAATATGCTTATTATTATATTAATCATATGAACAACAAAACTCATGTATATTCGAGGGTAAATGGGAATTTAAAAGAATTTAACTAACTTTCCATGAAAAATTATATGGAGAGAGTTTTTCGAAAATGGAATGCTTATCATAGGGTTTTTTTTTTAAATCTAAAAACTAAGAGAGTTATTTGTAATATTCGGAAAAATTAGGGTTTTTATGTTAATTTACTTTTTTTTTTTTTTCACTTCTACATGGAAAAAACAAAAAACAAAAGAAATATGAATGAAACATATTCCTATGGATGCATAGATGATAGACATACATTTTGAGAAAATTAGATGAAGTAGTAGTTCCAAAAAAAATTAAACCAGATGTGGTTTTAAGGCAACAAACATTGGCTGATTCAAGCCTGCTCATGAGTCATGACTATCTACAGAAATTAAAATATTGAGCAATATTTCTATGCTCCCAATCTTTTTTACAACCGTGTACATGACTTTTCCAGATCCACTGGCTCAAATTTGTTTGCTTGACCGGATCATACCTCTTTAATTTCAATTCTAGGCGGTCATATTTTTGCAGCCCGTTAGAAAACTATTTTTGAAGGGGCAAAAGAGTGACTTAGATATCCCAATTTAATGACTTTCTGGATTGTTCTCTCCAATGTATTAATACTATGTGGATTTATTGTTGGTGTAGTGAGTCATTATATATCCAAATGATAATTTGCTGCAAAATAAGAGTTTATAAACTCCATAGAGAATCTCCACATTACACGAATCAAATTTTTTTTATTACACAACTCATTTCACTGCAAATTATTGCTTGACACAATCCTATGAAACCTTCATGGAGATAAGTTTTCACTCTTTAATATCTATGGCCCAGATGATTATGACCTGAAGATTTTATTATCTCTCTCCCATGAATCCTCTTAAGAAACTTTAATCTAATTCTGTGGACTTATGACACCACCGTAAACAGTCATATAGTATGAAGTCCATCAATGACTTCAACGACGTAATTAATGACATAAGTGTCAAAGAACTCTCATTCAAAGGAAGACATTTTACTTGGTCCAACAAGAGACCGTTTACCTTTCATAAGTAAGAGCTTCACCTCTGAACATTTCTTTTGTTGGAACTTAATTATGCGCATCTTAATGACCTACCAATCATTCTCTGTGATCATTCATTCACCTCTTCTCTTCAATATCAGCAGTTCCTTTTAACACATTTAGCTAGACAGAAAAGTTTTAAATTTGGAAGATCTTGCATGGTTGCGTTTAGAAGAATTTCACGATTTAAAAGCTATATTAAAAATTACACAATCTTAACAAATTCCCAAAAATGGGACGCGAGAAATTCGACCATTCAGAAACTATCTTAGCAGGACACAAATTAGTCAAACAAATTTCTGATAGAATGGAATAGAGAAGAAATAACGCAATAGAAGAACGCAAACTTCGGATCACACACTGCAAGAGAAGGCTCATACACTCACCCAAATGCAAGAAGAACGTTGTCAACAATGATTTTCTTGCCCATGACAATATGACATAAACTAGGCGATTATAATTCAAATTAAATAGTTTTGGTGAATGAGATGAAATGTAAATTATATTTTTGATGTTAGAAATAACTACTACTTTTTTAAATAAGTTGTTTTTTGTTCTAAACATTTAATGAGAATAATTTTAGGTGTATTATGCATGTAAAACACAGTGCATGCGAATTTGATAAAGACTAAGATAATACTCGCGCTTCGCTGTGAATATTTAAATTTGTTATTCATTTGATTTTATGTATAAATTACAATTATAAAAATTCTAAATAAAAATTTAAAATAAATTTATAGTACATAAATAATATATAATAATTATGTTATGTAAGTTGGTTGTGTTTAAAATTATTTTGAATTACATCATAAGATATTATATCCATTTATTATTCATTCAAAAATATTTTCTATATTACATCTAATTTTGTAAGGAGTGACAACTCTATACAAATAAATTTACATATAAGAAATAAAATAACATAAATAATAAATTCATAAAAAAATAAAAAATAATAACCCAAAAAATAATTTTGATTATTAATTTATAATCTCAATTTATTTTTGCATTAAGATTCCTAAGATTAAAATATCATCTTTTTTTTTATTTTCTTTGATTTACTTGTGCCATTATCTATTGACATATTATATTAGAAAATTATCATGTATTAATCAAGCTTAGATGAAGGGTATCGGAAAACTAAAAATGCACGATAATTTATAATTTATTTCATAGATTTTAGTTGAAACGACATAAGACTTAATTATAAATGGTTAACTTTAAAAAATATAAAAATAATAATTATATTATTGTTTATAAAAAGTATGTTTAAATGTTACATAACTCATTTTCTGAAAAATAATTATCACCACTATTTTTCTTATTTTTATTTTATTTTGTTAGTTGTTAAAATAATACGGATTATGTATAAATTGATCACATATATTTTTTTAAATTCTGTATTACATTTAAGTAATATAATATAATTTTTAATATTCTGAAATTTTATTTGATATGAAATATGATAGTTCTCACGTAATTGGAGATATAACACGAAATATTAATCTAACTAACAATATGATATTGTGGTAATAACTTAAATGAAAAACTAAGAACTGGAAAAAAAAATGATCCAATGGCTGAGATAAAATTGACGATATAGTTCTCTTGAGAATGTTCAAAGAGAGATGAAAAATAAGATAATGGTATAGGTTAATGAGCATATCATTTTTGTACATGTTCTTTTATATAGTCTATATTCATATATTTTAGCAATAAAAATAAATAAATATCATAATGTTATGAAACTTAAAATAAAGAGAAAATTCTAACAAATTTATATTTGATGATTTTAACATGAGAAATAAAATATTTCATTAAGAATTATAATTTTTTAAAGAAGAAAAGAAAAATTATTTATATTTTAATGAGTTGACTCTTCATTAACTATTAGTATTAATAGTTGAACATTACTTTGAATTATGATTCATTGAAATCATCTGATTAAAATCTGACGGTCAGAAACAAATTCAACGGTTCTCACTAAATCAGGAATAGAACACAAAATACTAATTCAACGAATTGTATGATTATGTTTGAATAACACATAAATGTTATCATAAAATATCAATAAATTTGAGAAAATGAATGGTTAAGATCTGACAAAAAATTTGATCGAATGGTCAAAATAAAAATGATAATGTGTCTTTTTGAGAAGGCTCTAGATAGGTGAAAAATAAGGGATTGGGGTTAATTTATTATTTCTTGATGCTCCGGTTTTGCCCCTTTTAATTAGATGGTGAGAATACTGAGATTTGTCTCGAAATTCACATATAAAAAAAAAATTGGTGTACGACAAAAATAAATCTAAAATATTATATATAAGTTAAAAGGGAAGGATTATTTTTTCTTTAACGGAAAGTATAATTATTATTGTTGTTATTATTAGTAGTTGTAGTATTGCTATTATTATTTATGGGCCAATAATGGAGGAGAGGAATGGGCTGGAAACTCAAATATTATGGATAGTAATATATGGGCATATATTATGAATAGTAATTGATAAATAATGGAGGATAGGAATGGGCTGGAAACTCGAACTATTATAGATGTAATATATGGGCATATTATGAATAGGAATGGGCATATTATGGATAGTAATATGGGCCAGATCGTATGTTATTTAATTTATGATCTGAAAAACTAACAAATAATCCGGTCTCTGTGAGCCGAGGTGTATCAAAGATAAAATAGTGCCAACCAGGTCAAGCACGTGTGGTCTAATCTAGTCAATATTGGATCACATAAGCACACTTTGAGGAAATGAAGATCAAAACACGTGCAGGTCCTTGGAGTTGGTATTGGTTTTTTTTTTTTTTTAATATAGACTGGGTTTTTATATATGATAAATCCATTCTCACATCCAAATCCACAACCATTTATTTATTTTTTATATATTTGAGTTGTTGTTTTATTTTGTAAAATTAGCGTTTTCTATTAGTGGTAATTGTTCTCATTTCCTTATTTAAATTGGCGTAATTTGATTTCATCATCTTGATTTAAATTTGTAAAATTAGCATTTTCGTATTAGTGGTAATTATTCTAATTTCCTTATTATAAATCCACGGTATCATTTATTTTTATTTTTTTGTTATGAAAATCAAGTCTATAAAAATAAAAAAGACAAGGAAAAAAAAATATAGTTACCGCCGATCCATTTGGCGAAATCAAGTTTCGTTTCGTCATTTTAAATGACGAAAAAACTAGTTTTGTAACTAAAATAATTAACTCTATTTCTGCAAATATTTTAAAAAATCAATCCTATATCACTATATGTAAAAAGAACTCATGGTATTAGTACTTAGAATTACAATCCGTTTTTCAATTTATACCAACTTCTTAAATATATTTTGTACATTTAAATATGATTTTCTTTGCTTATTGAGTGTTGGCTGTTGTAGTGTTGCTTGTGTGGTGTGCAACTAATATGTCATCTTGATGTTGTGTATGCAAATATTATTATTGTTTGATAAGAAATAATTGTTTGATAAGAAATAATCCTTCAAAGTTCGTATGCCAGACCAATATATTAGAAAATGTATTTTGAGTATAATAAACAAAAGGGTGGTTTAGAAGTGGGGGAATTTCTCATGGCACGAAAAGTTTATAGAATTGGAGGGCCTAGAATGATCAAATTTTAATTTATTGCATCATTAAATGCTATTAAACATTATTTATAACTTACAAGTCCTAGAGAGATTTCACAAAAACCCTGCACTATGTCTACAATTTATGCAAGAACCCCCTAGATTATAGAATATTGCAGGACTCTTATTCTTAAAAAATACATAATGGTCAGTGGACAGTAGTTGGTTTATTTATATTTAATAATGTTATCTATTTAGTATTGTTTACCAAAATAGTATTGTTAACCTAACATCACTTTCGTACATGAGTTTTTTTTCCTTAATTTTTGCAACAAGTCCATAAGAAATATTATTGAGTAAACTTGTGTGACAATGATAAATTGCTTATCACTGTTTGTTATATCTGAAAAAATAGTGTAATAATATGATCTATCAAAATAATAATATAATTAGGATTATACTAAACAGTAAATAGCATTTCGAAGATAAATTTATGATTTTTAACTTCATCAAAACCATAATTATGAGATCTTTTGCATTAACATGAGGAATATGCCTAAGAAAAGTTTAGCACTTGAAAAAGTCACTATAAATCAATATCAACAAAAAAGGCCAACAAACCCTTTCTTTTTTAAGGATAAAGAGTCAACATTTTTTTGGTTGACACATAGCCACAAAACTAAAAGAGAATAAGAAAAGAAGGAAAAAGAATAATTACATAAATAAAAAGGAGTGGGGGAAGGTGTGATTCGTATGAATGCGATGATGAATAGAATAGTTAAAGAGCACGAGTTCACATGTTTAAATTATGAAGACCCTGTAGCAAATAAAATGATTTATCCTTGTAAATAGATAAGGATTTGGAGTACCAAATTGAACCATTTGAGCTCATATGCATTCAACTTTAAATTGATGTATGATTCTAATCAGTGTACATATTTTATAAGTGATAAATAAGATGTATAAAATTTAAATATGAAAAAACTTGCAATCATTTGTAATCTAGAATAATTCTAATAAAAAGTTATTTCTAGCTAAAACGATAGTTTATTTTGTTTTCGGGAGAAAAGATAGTTTATTTTCTTTACAGATGTGGCACATTTGGATATCCGATAAACATGTAAATATTTTATTTTGCATAAGATTTGTGTACAAAATACATAAAAAAAATAATATATGAAGATTTATAAAATTTAACTGGAGTCATCAAAAATGACTTTGCTCAATTCATATGGTAAGTTTGTTTTTGCTAACTGATGTCATGATTTTTAATTTTTTTTCTCAAATGAAGTCAATTAATTTTTTTTTTAACTAGTAAAATCATCAAGAATTAAGAGTCTTTACATCAAAAATAGAAGAAAATAATGAATCTTAAATATACTATGTTAGTCTTTATCATAAAAATGAAAGGAAATAATCAGTCTTCTTCGATGATTATATTATCTCACAAATTTCATGTTCGGTAATAATTTGTGTGCAATTTGTGCTGGGCTAGTTAATAAAACATTGGATCAGTTAATAACTATTAAATCTAATATGGACCATTTAAAAGGGACATAATAAAGTGGAAAGATTCTATAACTTTTTATGAATGTCCGTCCTTTCAATGGTAGCACCAAAAGAAATCACATCAATTTGATAAAATCAAAATGGATCACATGATGATGTCTATGCTATGGCTTAAACCTTTTTATGTATGGGTCAAAAATAAGTAAAGTAATTAATATCCATATGCAAAATTATTAAATCAAAATTAATGTTTTTTAAGATAAAGATAGCTTAATAATCATTGTTGAAAGCTTAGATAATTATAGAGTAAATTCTTACAAATAAGGTGATAGGTTCAAATAAAGTAAGGGAAAAACAGATTGAATTATTAGTGTTAGTTTGTAAGTATAGTATACATTATATTATATGTTGAGGACCTGTTAATATATATCATTTAGACATATAGATCCTTGGAATAAAGATGATAGTAATAAATTACCCTCTTTTACTATCAGATCGGAGACAAAATTGGGATACAATTTGGGCTGCCGTAGTTTGGTATATATGGCGGGAGCGTAATCGGAGAGTCTTCTCGACAAAACGAAAGCCTCACAAACTCAATAGTTAGAAAAACGAGATATCTAGCTGAAAAATGAAAAAAAAGTTTTAAATTAAATTTCAATTCATTTCTATTCTTGTACTTTCTTATTTTTGGTTTTCTTTTTTACTTGTGAACTTCTTTATAAAAGACTATTTTATTTTATTTTATTAATTTGAAAACCAACGGACCAGTTAATTGCCTGTCATTCCTTAAAAATAAATAAATAAATAAATTACCCTCTTTATCAAGGAACTAGTTGGATGTACTTGATTTGCATAGTAACATGACAAACATTATTATGAGTGTACTTTTAAATTATTGTTTTGCCATTATTGACAGAGTCAGTAGCACTTGCATAACCACTCAATTATTTATTTCCAGTAAATTCCTGCAGAAAAAATTTATATTTTACCCTAGTAAAAAGGTGAAGTATCCTTTATTTTTACATTAAGACAATGAATAATACAAAACAAGGTCAACTTAGGCATGTGAACAAGCTCTGTTTACAGGTCAATGGGTCAAAGGCACCAACTAGAATATTTCTATGATTTGATTTATAATTTTCTCTTCAGGCCTTTCTTTTCGCAAATTGTCTCTTTTATTCAGAGGACTTGAAAAAAAAAAAAATTAGTTGTTAAGATACTGAGGATTCTACCATTAAATAAATAACTTAATACTTAATAAATATCATAATTATTGACTTGAGCACGTAATTGCATTTTCTAGAATTAATATAACAGACGCCCTAATCCGGTCTACCAATAGACTGTCGTGGACCCAGTTCATCTGTGAAGTTTATAGACCTAGAACGAAAACAAAAGAAAGAGAGGGTGGAAAGTGTAAAACATTTGTGAGCCCAGAAAGAAAATGAAAGAAAGAGAGGGCGGAAAGTGTAAAGTCCAAATATAATAGAGTGCCGTGGACCGAGTTCATCTGAAGGTTGTGGACCCAGAGCGAAAACGTAAGAAAGAGAGGGTGGAAAGTGCAAAGTCCATACGTATATAATTTTCTTCCTGTCTACCCTATAGAGTATTAGATGCAAAGTGGGAACCGTCCGTCGCCATTGTTTCTTCTTTCAGCGAGCGAGAGAGAAATAGACGCCTCAGGTTCTAGAGAGACAGAGATAAAGTAAAGGCGTTTCTCTCATTTCTTTCTCTCTGGTAATAATATTGAAGGAAGAAACAAAAACTGAATAAAAATAGAAAACAGAGGGCAGTGCTATTTCTTCTCCTGCCCAGACCAAATGGGAATTTTCTTCACTGTCTTCCACACAAACCCATGTTATTAATTTCAAAATTTAGAAAATTGAACTGACAGTGACTGGAATTGACCCCTGACAGCAATCAGAGAGAGATGGGGATACCCAACACAGAGAATCAAACTGAAGAATCAGAAGGAAGTACAATGGAGACGAGGGGTGGGGAAGAAGAGAAGAAAATCGTACTGATTGGAGTGAAAATGGACTCGCGGAGTAGAGAGATGCTGACGTGGGCGCTGGTGAACTTGGCCGGCAGCGGCGACCAGTTCGTGGCGTGCCACGTTATCACCACGCCTGGTGCTTCGTCTTCTGCTTTGAATTCTGAGTTGGATTCCATGCTTGCTGTTTATGAAGGATTCTGCCATCTTAAACAGGTAATTATTTCTCTTTGCATTAATTTGTTACTTTTTCTTTTATTTTGTGTGCATTATTATTTTGTTGGCTGTGTAATTCTTTGTGTTTTTAGTTCAATTATGCCTACTCATGTTTGAAAATCGAGTTTTTTTCGCTAATTTATTCACTACTGATCGTTTCAGTTTCCTGCCTTAATTGGGCTAATTACTTTTTTCTACTTCAATTCTCTACTTTTTTTTAATTAATTTCGTTTTTTCTACTCAATTTTACACAGATAGAACTAAAGCTGAAAATATGCAAAGGATTATCAGTAAGAAGAGCACTAGTTCATGAGGCAAAAAATTTAGGAGCCTCAAATCTTATTCTTGGTGTTGCTAAGAACAAACACCGAATCAGGTATTTATACTTTATTCACTTAATTCCAAAATATTATTTGTTTATATGAAATTTTTTTGACCTTTTTATTAACTTTTTAATTTTTTTTTCTCTCTAGCCATTCTTTAGCGATCGCAAAACACTGTGCAAAGAAGCTTCATTTAACATGCTCTGTTATTTCTGTGAATAATGGCAAAATTATTTTCCAATCTGGTAAGTAAAACTTACTTTATTCTTTTATACGTCAAATCTCTCAAAACCCTCTAACATTTCTCACATTTTATACAAGACAAAACCAAATCAAAATCTGAAGAGAGTGATTTGTACTGCGTATTACCATCAAGATACAACGCAAAACCTAAAGAACTCCAAATTCCAAATGGTGCCAGTACAAGTACTGAAGAAGATCTGTACTGTGTTTTACCTCCCAAAAACCCGGTGCAAGCATTAAATGCAGACCAAACAAGCACGGTTTTAGCATTAAATGCGGACCAAAAGAGCCCGGTGCAAGCATTAAATGCAGACCAAAAGAGCACGATGTATGCATTAAATGCGGACCAAAGCAGCCCGGTGCAAGCATTAAATGCAGACCAATACTGTTCGTGGCCTAAGAAAGCCGATCCAAACAATTCGAGCGGTTTAACTAACGGGTCTGGATCTGGATCCAATAATTGGACGGACGATGAGTCAGCGTCAAGCATTTCAAGTCCCTGCAATTCCGAAATAAATAAAAAAATAAATAATAATTTCGGGCTGAGAAAGAGGGTGTTGAAGCACAGACGGTGTCTCTCTTCTGATTGGACGATGGTCAAGTGGGCTCTGAGGATCTCAAACGGGTCGAGAGATCCGCGACCCGTTAACCCGTTAAGAGTGGATGGTAGTGAGAGTCAGAGGAGCGACAGTTTTGATTCGAGTTTGAATTTGAATTTGAATTTGGGTGAGAATTGGTCTGAGTTGGATTCGCTCAAGGAGAGATATGAGAAGGTTCTTAGGGTTTTTGGATTTGACGAACTTGATTCAGCCACTTCAAATTTCTCTCAAGGTTTCAAAACTTTTTCTTTTTCGAAATCTCTAAATTTCACATTTTGTGGGGGTTTATCTGAAATTTTGAGTTTTTACAGGGTTGCATGTAAATTTCGCCTTTGCGTTCAGTCCAATTTTTTTTTAATTTTTTTAGGGAATAATTAACTTTCTTCATTTTTTATAACAGATAATTTAATTGGGAAGGGGGGAAACAAGTTTATATGTTTATATTCATTTTTTATGTTTATTTTATACTTTTATATTATTTTATTTTTATATATATTTTAGGAAATAAATTCCATTAGGGTGCATGCATGCAAACTTTCCTTTAATCCACTTTTTTATATCCATTTTACGAAATAATTTCCTTTATTATTATGATAGACAACTTAATCGGGAAAGGAGGATCGAGCAGGGTGTACAAAGCGAAATTCCAAAATGACAGGGACCTCGCCGTAAAAGTTCTCAAACCCTCGGATGATTCCGTAAAAGAGTTTATTTCAGAAGTGGAGATCGCCAACTTGCTGCATCACAGAAATATAATTGCTCTTTTAGGCTTTTGCTTTGAGAATAATCGGCTTATTTTGGTCTACGAGTATTTGTCTAATGGAAGTTTAGAAGAAATACTTCACGGTAATTTTTCTTTTTGAAATTACGTAATGGTCCCTCAGGAAATAATAGTTGCGAAGAAAATGTCTTTTTTCTAGAACAATGTTGACTCTAGATAAAGAATAATGTTTGGTTTTGACGAGTATTTTTCCCCTCAAGAAAGAATAATGTTTCTTTTTGAATTTTTTATTATTATAGAACACTAGGTCCTACTTCCATATAAAACCATTTAGGACTGGACTGGTTCGGAAGTCAAATTTTTCGTTTCTAAGTTATAACATGATTATTCTTCGAACTTTATTTTATTATTATTTTTTTAATTTTCTTTAGGCGAAGGAGAGAGAAAGTATGTATTAAATTGGAAAGAACGGTATAAAATCGCAATTGGAATAGCAGAAGCGTTGGAATATTTACACACAGGTGGCGGGTCCCACGAGTCAGTCATTCATGGAGACGTTAAGTCCTCCAACATTCTTCTTTCTCGCAATTTCGACCCTCAGGTTTCTACTTTTCGCATTTATATTTTGTACACCTTCAAAAATTGTCATATTACGAAAATGTTGAATTGATTTTTTGGGGTTTGTTTAGTTGTCGGATTTTGGATTCGCGAAAAGAGTTTCGTCTCCGACTTCGAATTTGACTTGCACGGATATTGCGGGGACTTTCGGGTAAATTTGCGCTTTAGCCCTTCTGTTTTGTGAATTTATTATTTGGCGGTTTGTATATTTGTTAACGTTTTTTTTTTATAATAGGTATTTGGCGCCAGAGTGTTTTATCTATGGAAGAGTGAATGAGAAGATAGATGTATATGCATATGGAGTTGTATTATTGGAATTGATTTCGGGCCGAAAGCCCATTAAAACTGGGTCTCCTAAAGGCCATGAGAGCCTTGTCGCTTGGGTAAACTTTTTATTTATTTAATTAATGCAATAATAATGTGAAGTTATTTTGGAAAAGAGTAAAAATAAGTATTGACAAATGTAATATTTTCCTTTTTTTTTAATAGGCAAAGCCGTTATTGGTAAGCGGAAAGATAGAAGAATTGGTTGATCCATGTTTGATTAATGGAGAGGATTATAATGGAGAGGAAATGGAGAGGATTATAATGGTGGCTTCATTATGCCTAAGAAATTATTCCCAATCCCGACCTGACATGTCTCTCGTAAGTTTGTTCTTCACATTTTTCACTTTTAAAATTACTCCAAAATATTTAATACATGTTACGTAAATAATTAATTCAATTTAAAGGTTGTGAGGCTACTAAAAGGAGATGGAGAGGCGAAAAAATGGCACGAGTCCCAAACTTCTATATCAGAAGAAAGTTTAAACGGATCAGATGAAGAGTTAATTACTCCAAACGGTTCAAATATAAAATCGTATCTTAATTTAGCATTGCTTGATTTGGATGAGGATTCGGTTTCGGTTACAAGTACGGATCAGACGGTCGAAAGTACATTAAATGCTTCGATTGAGGATTATTTGGACAGGTGGAGCCGCTCTTCCAGTTTTGAATGACTTTTTATTTTGGTTTGGCTTGTAAAGTTGTTTAGTTAATTAATGAGTTTGTATAGATTAGTGGCTAACTGGATGATTAATTGAGGTTTTGTGTGGTAAATTGTCTTATTGGAGATTGATTATCTTAAAGAAAGATTGAAGTTTTTTATTCTTTTCGGATTTGGATGCATAAAATTACTCAAATAATCTCACATCAATCTCTCCCTAAACTTAAGGTCACAAAATTTGAAGCATCAAATACACATGATCTTCCAAAGAAAGAAATGTTAAAAAAGCTATAGCTAGTTTTTCAATAAATACATGTTAAATACCCAGAAAACAATAATTCCTAAACCTTCACACCAACCATATTAAAGTATTAACCTCATTAACTCTATTTTCGATTTTCCAAATTTTTTTCAATAAATACATATTGAATAAATCCCCCAAAACTCTACAACCAACCAATCTTCCACAAACACCCCTCAAAAACCAACAATCCCTAACTAAACCTTCAAACCAACCAAATTAACCTGTCTATTCAAATAAGCCTCATAAATCTCCACAACAAGTCTCGGATCTCTCTCCACAAGCTCTTTATACTCCTCTCTCTCCTTCAAACTCGCCATATTCTCCACAATCAAGGAGAGAGAAGCCTCGCAAAGCTGTTTCGCTCCGTACTTACTCGCAAATTCATAAAACCTAATGGCATTTTCGCAATTTACCTTTGAGGTCATGAACCTCTCGCAAGATGACTTGAGGTGTATGACTTGGTATTTTTCTGAGAGGATTAATAAGTCTGGCGTTATTTCTTCGTCCAGAGTCGTTTCGGCCGTGTATAAGTAGTTTATGAAGGATTGGAGCACTTTTGCGGACGTATCGGGGATTTTTATCACTCCGCTTCGGCTTTCTGACATTTGGGTTTCCAGCATCGCTCTGAAAACTGGAGATCTACTCACCTGATTGAAAGATTGTTTGAATTGAAATTCAAGAAGATTGGATCAGATCAGATCAATGGTAATGGATAGATTTGTTTGGTTATTGTTGGATTTAATTCAGTTGAGTATGAAAATTGCAAAGAAATCTACCAATTTCACCAAATCGTGACACGATTGTACCAATTTCACCCTGATAGATTCAAAAAGGAAATAAAATGGAACAGATTAGTGAGCTCACAAGTACAGCACGGTGAGCAGTGACACCGGATTCTTCACCGCCAGTCTCTCGATCTCCATCCCCAGGAACAGATCGGAGGAGGAGGATCCCGGCGGAGGCGTCGGGGGAGGAGGCGGAGGGCGGATCGAGGCGGAGGAAGGAGAGGAGGGACTTGAGATGGTCAATTTCGCGGTGGAGCTCCTCTTCCGTCTCGCTGGCTTCTTCGTAGCACTCCTTACACGTCCCCGCCTCTTCCTCGCCGTACTCCTCCCTGCACGACTGGCAGTACATCGGTACCGGCGGTACGGTATGGTACAGTGCGGAGCTGGTACGGTACGAAGATCCTCTCTCTTTCTTTCTTTCTGTTTGGCTCTCTGATGAGATGAGCGTACAACCGCCGAAATGATGGAGAGTTCCAAAAGTGGGAATTGGTTTCCAGGTTTTTGAGAAGCAGAATAATGGTAATGATTCTGGGAGTGGGATTTGGTTTCCGTGTTTGTAGATTTGAATAACGGGCTGGATCTGTTGAGGCCCGAAGATTACAATTTATACAAATATGCATAACTAAGTATTTTAATTTTTTTGGGCTATTTGGATCCAAATGGACTGCTAGTAAAAAGTAAAAATGTGAAAATTGGAAATATAAGTTATTTCAAATAAATTTGGGCCTTTTACACTGTAGGGTTGTTAATATTTTTTAGTTTCGTATTTTGAGAAATAAATTGGAAATATAAGTTTTCAAATAATATTTCAAAATAGGGGAGGCCTAAAGATTAAAATTTATAAATACATGCATGTCATTGAGTTTTAATTTTGTTTGGGCTGTTGGATCCAAATAGACCCACTAATAAAATTATGAAAATTTGAAAAATGAGTTCAATTTCAAATTATTCGGCCATTAAAAATTATGAATACATACATGTTATTAAGTATTTTAATTTTATTTGGGCTATTGGATCCAAATAGACGACTAGTAAAATTAGAAAAATAAGCACATTTCAAATCATTTGGGCCTTTTACATTTTGTAATGTGATTAGCTCCTTCTTATTTTTTTTTTCCGACTAAGGTCCTATTTTGCTTGAAACATAAATGGCGTACGAGTAAATTAACTATTTTTTTTAGACTTAAGTAAATTAAATATTTATCAAAATATTACAATATATCTGAATGATATTATTCAATATATATTTCAGTCTGAGTAGTCAATGAAAACATGACAGGTCATAAATTCAACCACATGCTGTGTTTTCGTTGGTTAGGTCCACATTGGCCATGCTACTTGATATTTTATTCAAGTAGTGTGTCTAACACAAGCCATCTTCTCTACTTTCTCATCCTTTTCATAAATAAATAAAAAATAAATAAGGTTAAATGATCTTGTTGGCCCCAATCCAAATTTTGGTCATAAACTTGACTTGGATTGACAATAAATTTAATAAATAAGATAAGAGTAGGCCCCAAAAAACGCTTTGAATGATTCTTGTTCAAAATTGTTTTGGTGTTAGGTCGACTGACCAATTTAGTTGATACTTTTTTTTGCTGTTATCAATTTAGTTGATACTGAATGAAAGAACTTATTCTAGAAACATTTTGCCTTGAAACAGATCTATCATTCTATGGTTATTTTATGTATTTTATGAATTAAAAATTGCTAATTGGTGGGTAATATAATCAGGAAAGAAGAAATAATTATAATAATATTTAGGAAATTTTTATAATTTTTTGTTCATGAACAAATTAATTTTATTTTATGAAAATTAAAGACAAACATATTGTACAAGTTTGTGTCGTGTGGATAGCACAAGTCATCACTCAAATATTTTTCTTCTTTCAAATCTATATGCAAAGTGGGTACGGCTAAATGTAATTTAATATTAAAAATCCGAATCTAAATGGGTTTGGTTGGAATTTCGTCAGGATACCTCAATTTTCTTAAGTTAATTAGGGGCCCCCAAACGGTTGTTGATTTTTTATGATCAAAATTCAAAATTTGCATTAGGTCTCACCGCAGGCGGATTAAGTTCATGTCATGATTTCATATTTTTTTTTATTTTACATGATTTCATATTTACCCCCATAGGAAACAACATAATATCATGTAATCCTTATAATCATGGAGATCAACCAAAGTGTTGATATAAAAGTAGTTGGAAATTTTTTTGAAACACATAAAAACGAAAATTTACATGACATTTCTTCTATTTTGTGGGGATATATGATATTTTTTGGTGCTATGATTCATTGAAGCTCATCCTCTATATTGAAATTGCGAACTTGAATTCAGACATGAGAACCTGCTGTCATTTTCTTCAGGGAAGAAACAACAAAATTAGAAGAATCCAAATGTAATCTCATAAATTTGAAGGGCTAAGTAATTCCCTCAAAAAAAAAAGGGCTAAGTAATAAATGACAGAGGTTTGGGTTTTGATGGACTCAATTTGATTTTGGACTCTTAAGATCTGTTCAATATTGGGTACGTTCTCATTTTAACTAGCATATGTACAAAACCTCCAGTTATATATTAAATCTTACCTTAATATAATTTTATCAACCACGGTACAGTTGGACGTGCTGAATTCGAATTAAATTAAATTTTGGGGCAAAAACCAAATGCTGAAGTGGATTACTTTTCACACTTTCTGAGCTTATGACATTTCAACTTTTTAATAGTGCTTTAATCCTTTTTCTTCATTCTTTTTTATTTTTGTAGGAAGTTTCTTTAGTGGAACTTGGTGTCACTTAAAATCACTTTTTCATAACTACTATGTGATTTTAATTTGCTGCACATTAGAGCTATCAGTAAAACATTTTTTTATAATCAATTTATTTCAAAGAAGAGAACTTATTTGTAAAAATATTTCACCTACACCACTAAAACACTAAAGATGAACAAACCAAAGAATGTACAAGATCCCTTTATTATAATAATATTTGTCTTATTCACATACTGTATAAATAGAGGCAATATCCAATTAATCATGAGCAAATCATCATAAATCATAAACCTTTTAGAGAGAGAGAGAGATGGAAGTAGAAGAGAATGGAGTAGTAGACAAGCTTGAAAGCAATGATGCCTCCAAAAAGGTTCTAAATCATATATTTCAAAAGATAATCTCTATATATAGTTCCTCCAAAAAGGTTCTAGATCACAGAACACATCACCAGAAAACAAAATAAATAATTCCTTGTGCTATCTCAAAATAAACAAATAATTAAATATATGTGTCAAAAATGGTGACAGGAAGAATCAGGATGGAGGAAGTTTTTAGCACATGTTGGCCCTGGATTTCTTGTTTCATTAGCTTATGTTGATCCTGCCAATTGTAAGTCCTCTCTCTCTCTCTCTGTTTATTACTTGTGCTAATACATAATTAACAATATGAATATGAACATGAACAGTGGAAACAGACTTGCAAGCAGGGGCTAATCACAGATATGAGGTATATATACATAATTAATCTTACATTAATCCTAATCATTATTAGTACTTCATTTCATTTTTACTTGCATACACTAGAAGCTAATTACTGAATTATTCTTTTAACTCCAATTTCTTGGAAATCAATTCCCAGCTCTTGTGGGTTATTCTCATCGGCTTAATTTTCGCCTTAATCATACAATCATTATCCGCCAATCTTGGTGTTGTCACAGGTAATTAAATATTTATAGAAATGTTTTTTTATCGTTAATTATTACATGAAAATATTAATATTTATGTTTTTAACTATACATGTAAAATATATGCAGGAAAGCATTTAGCTGAGCTATGTAAAATGGAATATCCGAAATTTGTCAAAATATTTCTCTGGTTGATCGCTGAGGTAGCAGTTATCGCCTCTGACATACCAGAAGGTAATTTAATAATTAAATCATTCGAATAATAAAGATAATATACAATGTACATTTTTTCATTATTTGATAATTGTTAATACAGTGATCGGTACAGCATTTGCACTGAACATATTATTTCACGTGCCGGTTTGGGCCGGAGTTCTTCTCACTGGTTCAAGCACTCTTTTGCTTCTCGGTTTACAACGCTACGGAGTAATTAATTAATTATTTATTTAATTTGTTAATTAATAACATTTTTTCCATTATTGTAATGAATGTCATTTTCATAGTCTTCTTTTTTTAGTGATTACTGTCAATTTTTACTTTTAATTAAACATGATTATTGTATTTTGATAGAGAACCGTAACTATAATCCCCACTATTAATTGTCAGGCATTTCCACAGGGGGATAAAAAGATGATTTTCCTTTTTAAAAAAATCAAATAGAAACGAATTTCCTCTTTAAAAAATTAATCGAATAGAAGAAATTCTTATCAAGCGCAAGATTTATTTTGAGCTATAAATACAGAATTGGGCCTAATCAGGATTTGACTGAAACAAATATTGGATCAAAAAAATGAATTTCTCCACATGCATAAACTTGTTCATAATTCATAAATTCAAATCATTAAAATTTTACACATCTATATGAAGGTGCGAAAGCTCGAGCTACTAATCACAATTCTCGTATTTGTAATGGCGGCGTGTTTCTTTGGCGAAATGAGTTTTATTAAACCTCCGGCTGCTGATGTCATCAAAGGATTATTTGTGCCCAAACTTTATGGCAACGGTGCAACTGCTGATGCAATCGCTCTTCTTGGCGCTCTTGTTATGCCGTAATAAATAAGATCATATTTATTTATATTTTTCTCTTTTTAAGAAAGATATAGTTGGGTTTTCTACACTTTTTGTTTAATTGATCAAGAGTGATTTTTTTTTTGAGAATAAGTGTGATTTTTTTTGTAGGCATAATCTGTTCTTGCATTCTGCATTGGTTTTATCAAGGAAGACTAAAAAATCTACCAAAGAAATTAATGTAAGCAAAAATAATTTCCTATCGGGTACAAACTACAGTAATTAGAAATGATAAAACTAATTTTCTTTTCTAAAATTAGGATGCATGTAAATATTTCCTTTGGGAAAGTGGGTTTGCGTTATTTGTCGCGTTACTAATTAATATAGCGGTTGTTTCTGTTTCTGGCACGGTTTGCGCATCAAATAATATTTCTCCAATTGATGCAGCTCAATGCGATAACCTCACTCTAAATTCCGCTCCTTTCTTACTAAAGGTTAATAAGATATATTTTAAGATAAATATAATCAGAATGTTAGATTAATAATGTTCAGGAAATTTGTATTCATTTTAATTTGATTTTTTTGTATAGAATATATTGGGAAAATCGAGTTCAATTGTATATGCAATTGCACTATTAGCATCTGGTCAGAGCTCCACTATTACTGGCACGTATGCGGGCCAATATGTAATGCAGGTAAAAATACTAATTATAGATTAATATATCTTTTTTATGATTGAGATTAATATTATTGCATTATAATAATTATATGGTTACTAATAAAAAAAAATAGGGTTTCTTGGATATAAAAATGAAGAAATGGCAACAAAATCTCATGACAAGAACCATAGCTATAGCTCCTAGTCTTGTTGTCTCTATAATCGGAGGTTCCTCTGGCGCCGGCCGCCTTATAATTATCGCATCGGTATATCTAACTTAAATTTAATTACTGTATAAATTCAACTATATAAATTGAAATTAATTTTTTCTGTAAAATATTTCTCATTTTTTACAGATGATTCTATCTTTTGAGTTGCCATTCGCTCTGATTCCTCTGCTTAAATTCAGTAGCAGTAGCTCCAAAATGGGTTCTCATAAGAACTCACTTCCTGTAAGTTACATTGGAAAATATATTTTTGTATAATAAATCATAGTTCAATTAGCACACCGATTCGACATAATTATTTTCATCAGCCAAAAATGTAATGAATATTCACTTGATATTATATCGATAGAATATCACTTTAACAATGTAAAAAAATTGAGTTATCCATTTCATAAACATTAATCATTAATTTTCTCACATAATCTTTTTTTGAAGGAGAATTTTCTCACTTAATCTTATATGTATATTTGATTTTATATATTTATACAGATAATTGTGTTTTCATGGATTCTTGGAGCAATGGTGATAGGAATCAACATATATTTCTTATCAACTAGTTTCGTAGGTTGGTTAATACACAGTGGCCTTCCAAAATATGCAAATATATTAATTGGAATATTGGGATTTCCATTTATGGCAATTTATATTATTTCCATAATCTACCTTACAATAAGGAAGGAGTCTGATCTCAATCTATGTGAAGCGTCCATGGTATCAAAAATTGAGATTGGAAAGGGGATTGATTCATCAACGTAGTGAAGTATAATTATTTTGTATTTTGTGTGTGTTATTGTATGATCTTAAATTGGGTGTAATAATATAATGGGAAATTTTCAAATAACCCCCTAACATTTAAGAATATACAAAAAACTTTCAACAAAAAACCTATAATGAACATTTTTTTTCTCAAAAAACCTCCTCCGTTACTTTTCCATACAAAATTTAATTAAATTTTTTGAAATATCATTTTTACCCTCAAATATTAATGAGATTTTTTTTGGATAAAAAATATTCTTATTGTCTTGATATTTAAATTTATTAATTATTCTTTATATTTTTTAAATATTTTAAAAAATCTCTAAATGTTTAAAAAATAATTAACACAATAAATATTATAAAATTAACACCATATTGATATTATATACCGTTTATAATATTTTTTTAATACAAAATCCACATAAATATTTGAAATACTAATTAATATATAACTAATAATATAATTAATAGATATAAATTAGTTTATATGTTACTATATATATTAGTTTATATTAATTATATAGTAATTTTTTATATTAATTATATGCTAATTATTATATTAATCATATGAGCAACACAATTTATGGATATTTAAGGGTAAAATGAGAATTTAAAAAAATTTAACTAAATTTTTGATGGAAAAGTAGATGGAGGGGCCGAGGGGGGTTTTGAAAAGGAAATGTTTATCATAGTTTTTTTTTTTAATTTGAAAACTCAAGAGGTGTTTTGTAATATTCAGAAAAGTTAGGGGGTTATTTGAAAATTTCCCTAATATAATTAAGGAAATAAATGTAGGTGTACTTTTGATATTTTATGACTTGTTGGCTGGCCGGCCCAACATGTAATATGGTTTCTATTCAGGCCGTAATTAATTTGTTTTTCTTTTCAATTTTTTTTTTTGATAATTTTTTTTTCAATTTCTATTAAGGTCTGGATGGTCTTCTAATTTCATTTACTACTAGAATAACGGTTGCGCTTCGCTGCGAATATTTCAATTATTTTTATTATTTATTTAAATCTATAATGTATAAATTACAATTATAAAAATTTAAAATAAAAGTTTAAAATTAATTCATAGTACATAAATAATTGATAATAATTCTGTTAGTTGCCTATGTTTAAAGTCATTTTGAATTATATCATAAGATATTTTAGCCATTTTATTCATTCAAAAATATTTTCCATATGACATCTAATTTTGTAAGTATAGTTAACGCTACACAACTAAATTTACATATGAGAAATAAAACAATATAAATGATAAATTCATAAACAAAATAAAATAACAATTCACTAAATAATTTTGATAACTAATTTATGATCTCAACTTATGTTTGCATTAAGATTTCTAATATTAAAAGATCATCCCTTTTTATTCTCTTTAGTTTTCTTATACCGTTATCTCTTGATATATTATATTAGAAAAAAAATTAAGTATTAATCAGGCTTAGATGAAAGAGGACAAAAAAAATAAAAATGCAAGATAATTTATTTCATAGATTTTAGTTAAAACTACATATGATTTAATTAGGATGATTAACTTTAAAAAAAAATAAAAAATAGTGATTAAATGTAACATGATATTTAAAAAGTTAATATGATATTATATATATGGGAAAAATATGTATACTATACATAAAAAAAAATGTAACATAACTCATTTTCTTCAAAAAATTACCACCACTATTTTTTCTTATTTTATTTATTTCTTTAGTTGTTAAAATGATAGGAATTATGTATACTGTAATATATTAAGTAATATAATATAGTTTTCACGTAGAGTATTCTTTTTAGGAAAATCGATTCCAATTTATCTAGAAATTTAGTAGATAAGTACGGATTGTACATTCTCATACTTTAAACTTTAAAGTATATGCTTTTTATTTTTATTATAAAAATAGATTATGCTTGTCATGATTCAAATTTCCTATAAAACAACTTGTGAGTACACACAAATAACTTATAACAAGAGCTTGAAATAATTTAATTTACATGTGAGTACACATAAATAAATCTTCATAACTGAAATTTTTATTTTTTATATTTAATGTAGTTAATCGCCTATGGAATTAAAAAAAGAATACACACGTGAAAATCAATCTAAGAACGTGCATGCATGCAAAAAACACAAGCTAACACAAGTATCCGTATTATTTATGATCTATTTTATTAGAATCCGACTAATTACCTTTCATAAATTGTGGTTTCTCGTCTCCCGTCAAGAAGAAGTCGTCACATGTCCACATAATTGAGAGTTATTTAAAAAATTTCGGAGCTCCCGATTCTATGCACTCCGACCTCCCATATTTTGCTGACAACATTAGGAGCTCCAAAATGACTCCACGAAATTCAACCTCTAATTATTTTGTGAAGTAGCTACCTATGATTCTTAGTGAATATTTTATGTAAGGTATATTGTTGGGATATAAAAGTATAACGTTTAGAATCTAAGCTGTATTGTAGTGATATAAAGATATATTGTCTCTTTTTTGTGGAGAGATCTCTTCATTAGTCTCATTATCTAGATCTGTATGATGAGACTTATACCTTCAACTATTTTATTATTCTCTTTCTCTTATTTAGAATGTAAGGTATATTGTGATTAACATAAATATATAATGTTTAGAATATAATGTATATTACTGAAAATATAAAGCTATAATATTTAGAATAAAAAATATATTGTTGTAAATACAAAGGTATAAATAGAAATCAAAATAAAATTATGAAACTTTGTGTTGAAAAATATGGGAGTTCGGGAGTCAACAATATAGGCCGGTTGAAATCCAGGCTGAAATATATTGTAGCCACTGCTATTAAAAAATATTCAAGTGTATGGACCGGCTCCCAATTTGGATTCTCATCTTATTGGAGTCAATAAGAGATAAATAAGATATGAGATGTAAATCTTTTTCCATTTTATGATTATGTATTTTAAATCCATATACCTCAAAAGTCTTCATAAGTTCATATAAAAAATGGATGAAGGCAAGCATCATGCTTGTTGTACCCTCATTAATTTATCCCAAAATAAATTGGTCAACTTTATTATTTTATGTGATTATAACTTATAACAAGAGCTTATCTAGACAGGTATTATCCTGCTGCCAAAGAATATTGGTGTGTATTATGTGAGATCAATTCTTGTAAGTACAATTATTGTTTGTTCTTCTTTTTTCTTTTTCTTTTTTGAAAATCCCTGTAAATATAGTTATTTTTTACGGTATGGTTTGAAATCTGCATTTGTGTTTATGGATGATGTTATGATCAAGTTTAGTGAGTACAAATCCCTTTAATTCCAACCTGAATCAAAACACTAATATAGCTGACCCAGAAACGTCTGAATCAAAATATTACATAATTTGCATGAAAGCCTAATTGTATATATGAGATATCATATTATGCCTTTATTAAACAATACAAATTGTTTTTTCCATGTATCAGACTTCAAGGATATATATAACTTGTATCAAGGAAAGTTATGTGTTTAAATGATTGTCATTTTCCAAACTATGGAATTTATGAATAATTCTCTCAACTTACTTCAGGATAAAAAAAAATGACGGTCTACATTATTTATAGGAAGGAAAGCTATGTCATTAAATGTATTTTTTTGAGATTTATATCATTAAATATAATTTGTCATTTTTCTCTCTGAGAAATTTATGAATTTGTCAACTTGCTTCATTCTAAATTATTACTAGAAAAAAATAATCTTAGGTGTCATGATAAAAAAATCAAAAGAGAATTTCATATAAAAAGATACCAAACAAGGATTGGAATGGATTTTTGCTTCCAAGCTAAAGCCCTGATCAGTATTTTTTTGAAATATCAAAATTCGAAGTTTAAAGGTTTTTTTTGTCTGTTTTTTATAATCAGAATCATTTATATTTTTCTGTCAAACTGATATGTTTTTTTTGTTGAAAAAATTTAGAGAGGGCTCAAGTCACCCATCTAAATGCTATATATATACTTTCCTATTCAGTCTTTACAATGTATTTTTTACAGAATTGAAATTCGGAGAAGAAATAAAACCTATCTGTAAGAATTGAAGACTAACTAATTCCTATATTCTATTGAAAAAAACAAGGCCCGCACTTCGTAATTCTCCGAGCAAAGAATTCTAAGTGGAATTTGCATTTGAAAGTCCAGCAAAACACAAATTCTTTGTTTGGCATAATTTAGTAGTAGGAATTATATTTTGCCGGCATCATTTTTTTTTCATGTTTTACCCGCATTTTGTAATTCTCCGAAAAGTTGGAGCGCCAAGGTGCGGGTAAAGTTTAAGGCCAAATGGCTCTTCCTAAATCTAATTATCTCTTCGCCTAATTATTTCTCTCATGCTACCTCGAGTGGTCTCTGTCTCTTGGCCGTAGCTCTCACTAGCCAAAATGCACAACTATTCTTTTGAATTGTTCTCTCTTTCACGAAGGCCTAAAATCTCTCTCTCTCTCTCTCTCTCTCTCTCTCTCTCTCTCTCTCTCAGGCACTCCTGCACACATCAGTCATTTGACTTACTCATTGATAAGGGATTAATTGGAGATGGTCTAAGTGGATCAATTTTTTGTTGTAATTGCATAAAATCCATCTTATTTTGTACAGTTTAGTACAAATCAAGCCAAAAAGCTTTGATCTTTAGCTGTAAAGGGTACTAGGAGTTGATTCAATTGATTGTTAAGGAAAAAAACAATTAGCAACAAATTGTGTCGTTTCGAACTAACAGCGAGAATTGTGTTTTAATATTATAAACTCTGATATTGAATTTTATATTTAATAAAATTTTAGTTCTCTCATAACAATCAACTTCAGGTACACACAATTAAGACTTTTTTCATTCTGAATCAAGCTTAATAAAATTTAATAGAAAGCAAATGAGTATTTTTTTTTCTTTTGCAAGGATTAACTTGGCATCCTTAAGCTTTTAAAGGGGTTAATTTGATATATGTAATATTTCTGCAATTTAAAATGCATCATATTTTGCTAATATATCTAGGTGTCTAAAAAACTATTTTCTCTGTATTTTTTTTATTGTTGGTATTAGACATTTTCATTACAGGTTACAACTTCAAACTTGATAATGTCATAATTTGGTTGATGCTAGTACAATTTCCAATTAAAGGATCACGGATCACGGATCACACCCACAATAATTTGCTTTAACTATTTTTTTTTTCATATATTGGAAGTTTTAACATTGTGAAAATTTAACATTGAAATATTTATCATTTTGTGTTTAATGTACATTTGTTTTGATTATATATCTATCATTTATTGGTTTTAATTATTCTTTTAATCATAGTTTTGCTATTCATAATCATCAATTTTGTTAATCAAACATTTACAACTATCTTGATATTTACAACATCAAAATTCCAGAATTTTGTAAACAACTAAACAAAAAATTATATTTTCCAGCATCTTATTTTTCAAACATCCAAACAAAATTTAGAATTAACTAATTCCAGAATTTTTTACTTCTTTATCTTATAATCCGGTTCGATTCTACTAATTCCACTTGCCAAACGGCCCTAGGAGAAATTGAATTTTCTGAACTTGGCCCTTAGTTCGACAAAATAGGATATTAAATTTATATAAACAATAAAATACTAATCCAATTTATATCGAAATTGGATTAGTTATGAAAAATAGGATCCGTCCTTGGTTGTCAAACTGGCATCCCCTCGAGCTTGGAAATACTTTTTTTTAGTTAAACTTGGAAAAAAAAGTATTAGAATACATTTTTGCATCTTTTTCATACCAGTGGGCAAACATCATGCAAATACTTTAAAAAATAAAGACACTGCAAAGTGATGCATGATGTGATGAACTCGCGATAATTTACCTAAACCACACCCTATTCTAGGTAATAAGTTTTAAACTATATATAAACTACATTACATATATAAAGCTCCAAAATCGTAGGTCAAAACAAAGGATTATTCTCCAAGACTCCATCAATAAATTAAATCATACGTAGGTTTATTATGTCGACATGTGGCGGCGCTTCAAAAAAATATCTAGAAAGATCAGGAGGATGCATATAATACCTAGAGTACCAATCAAATATAAATATTTATTAAAATAATATTTCTTTTCTATGGAAATAAAGAATATTTTTTTTTGAGGTTTAAGTGGGAAAAAATAAAGAATATTTATAAGAGGTATTCTGTAATATTTAGAAGTTATATTTGTAATATAAAATGAATATAATATAATTGGAACAGTGGGGTGTGAGTGTGATAATAATAGCATGCAGTTGAAGCAGCACACTCTGAGCCGCCTTGTAACTAAATTGAAGGCACATTCTGTGCCGCTTGTAATCAATAATTATCTTAATAAATTAATCATTAATCAATGGTGGTCGAAACTCAAGCGAGTTTTTTTGTACGCAGAGAGAGATGATTGAAACACGAGAATAAAATAAGAACACAAAGGAATGATATGGACATATGATATGCACCACCCCCTGATCAACCAGAATTTACATTTTCGGCCTCAACAAGACTAATGCTACTGTTGACCAATGGCCAGTCAACACTTCTACAAGATGCAAAGTTTAATGATACACAGTAAAAAATAAACATGCAATGTAATACTGAAACATATATTGGTATGCAAAAAGTCTAATTGATACTAGAATGTGTTCTCACCCCGCTTCAGAAATATTGCTTTTGTAATTTATATTTATAAATATATGATATATTCATAATTATATCTTTTCACGCAATGTATGTTTCTAAGCAAGTATAAAATTATATTTAATTTTTGCAAGTTCTACAAATAAAAATGTATCTTTCTTATTGTTTGATCATATAATTTAAATTTTGTCCGTCACATTTTGGGATTTTAAAGGAGTACACATGAAATTAGTATATAACCAAAGTACTTTTTAATAAAATAAAATGTATATATTTTTGTATAAAAAATTATAACGGGTCATAATATCTTACGAAATTGACCTGTTTCATAATTATCTTTAAGGAAGCTACCATAAAAGATCTTGAACTTGGACTTTTCATCTTAACTCCATCTATAGTATGCAAAAGAGAGCAAATACTATCATGAGTCAAATATCTCCTATAAAATAATTCATTTTACATTTCTTTTCAACAATCATGCACAGAAAATCCTAAATAGGACACATGACATGCTTTTAAAGATTTCAATATCGATATCGATAATATCTTACGAAATTGATCTGGTTCATAATTATCTTTAAGGATCTCATCTTAACTCCATCTACAGTATGGAAAGGAGAGCAAGTACTACCATGAGTCAAATATCTCCTATAAAATAATTCATTTCACATTTCTTTGTAATAGCCATGCACATAAAATCCTAAATAGGACACATGTCATGCTTTTAAGGATTTCAATATCGTTAAAGAGAAGTAATAATATGGCTAAAAGAATATATTGATGTAAGTAAAAGATATATTATATAAAATAAAAAAATTAAAGGAAACATGCATATATGATTAATAATGTATGATCAACCAAACATGTTGACCGTTAGAATTTGAAATAAGGATCATCATAACTTTCTATACTTTGGAAAGTATAGCACATTTTATACTTTGGACTCTTTCATCCATTCAATGTATATCGTGATTCGTGTTCAAGAGATAGAAAATTGCTTGCACAAATCACGATGCATATCTAATGTATGAGATGTCCAAAGTATACACATATATGATTTTCAAAAAAAATATATATATATATATATATATATAGAGTTGGAATTATTGGTGGACTATTGATTTATTATGTTTTACATTCAACTAATTAGACTATTACGAAACTTAGACAATTTTTTAATTCATTTAATTTTTTATATAGTTAATGTGAAATTTTTCTTTATTGTTATTTTTTAGATTGTTACTTCTTATCTTTATTCCACAGTATTGGGCATGCAAGATGGACCAGATGCTCTAATTTAATTGGTTTTTGATGATTGACCAATGTAGTGCGAAAGATAGGAATACAATCATATCATATGGGGTCAGATTCGGATATATTTATCAAATATATGTTTGCAAAAACCTCGGTAAATCATCAGCAATATACTTATTTTGGAATATTTGCCTCTGTATTTGTCCCTGTTTATATATTCTCACTCAGATTTTACAGACTCTATGTATACAGATAATCCAAACTATTTTGATCTAAATCATTTAATTTCTGACCTAACAAAAATTAGCCTAGACTTCTTACAAACATTTTCCTAAAAATTAGAGTTTAGACATTAGTATTGATATAACATTAACCTTCAACTTTTTACTGTAGGAAATCCACAAAAGGACCAAAGTGGCTATTCATACTTTTTGGGTCAACCAAAATGGAAATAATTAATAGCATAATATACTTGAAGGAACAATTGTTTAAATAATTTAATTAGTATTCTATTTGGCATGATCAAACATATATCCGCACATGTGGTCACATAACAATTAGGCCCCAGAAGGTCTGGGGTCAGAACAGTGATGAGTGGCTAGCTTTAGGCTATAAAAAGAGGGCTTTGAAATGGTTTATGAGAAACATTTAAGCTCAAGCTTTCCATTCATAGAGTACATTGGAATACATACACATATGGAGTATAGTAGAGAAGAGAGAGAAAGTGGAAGAGGCAGCAGCAAGAGAGTGGCAGCCATAAATGGAGTAGAAGAGACATCAATGGGTCTAGAGATAGAATTAGGTCAAGACAAGAGCAAGCAAGATGAACAACTCATCAAGGTCTCTCACTTTCTCACTATTTTCTCTCATATTTCTCTGTTCAGTTTTGTACAGTTTTCAGCTTTGCAAGTACTGCTATGAATTAATATAATATATTTATTGAATGCTAGTCATGAACTAGCTACCCTCATGTTTAATTAGAAACAAAAAATAAGAAAAAAAAACAAATCAATGTGCTATCAACAGAAACCAGGATGGAAGAGGTTCTTGGCTCATGTTGGACCTGGCTTTTTGGTTTCCTTGGCTTATCTTGATCCTGGAAACTGTAAGCTTCTCTCTCTAGTAAAATTTAAACTTAAAATTATTATTATTAATAATAATAATATTAATTACCTCACGCAAGCATTCAAAAAAAAATAATATTAATTATTATATTTTATATTATATTATGTCATAATTTTGATAAAAATTTATTGTTGTGAATGAGCAGTGGAAACTGACCTCCAAGCTGGGGCTAATCACAAGTACGAGGTAATTAGTTCAACACTTTTGCAATGCGCCCCTTGTAACTTTCTTTCTTACAAATCTAGTCACCATAACTAGCTAATTAACCTTAATTAATTTTACAGCTTTTGTGGGTTATTTTGATTGGATTGATTTTCGCACTTATCATCCAATCTTTGGCTGCTAATCTTGGTGTAGTAACAGGTATACATTTAAAAAAATTAAACTCCATGTATATTTTTTAAAAACCAAACACTAAGCTTTTGTTTAATACTAAATGTCATTTTTAAAATTATATATTTGAAGGGAAACATCTGGCAGAACTATGCAAGAGTGAATATCCAAAGTATATCAACTATTGTCTTTGGTTACTTGCTGAGGTGGCAGTTATAGCAGCAGATATTCCTGAAGGTTATTAATTATAATTTATTTTGTTTATTTTATTTACATATATCTAAAGTTTATAAATTAAGAAACAATTTTTCTCTCGAAAGAATATAAAGAAAATAATCCCAATATGCTTGGACATACAAGTTGCAACTTGCAAGGCATTAATTTAGTGCATATATAGCAACACCCTTCTTAGAAATAAACCAACCATATTATACATAAAAGGTGCATTATATATGAAATAAGAAATGAACCATTTTAAGATAGTTTACTGTGTTTATGCAAAGGTCTGAACCACTATTAATTAAGAAGATTAAGCTACTCGATTTCTAATTTTAAGAAACCATTCACATGACGTTGATGGTACTTGTTTTTTCCACTCTTTAAATTCTCATTTCTTTTCTTAGTATTAAAACAAAATAAACTTTGGCACAGTGATAGGCACAGCCTTTGCTCTCAACATATTATTTCACATACCGATTTGGGGAGGGGTTCTCATAACCGGCTCAAGCACGCTCCTTCTTTTGGGCTTACAAAGATATGGGGTAATTTTGTAATTTTCCATTTATCTTACAAAAAAGAATAAAGAGAGCAAATAATCTTTTCAATGAGAAAAATAATGATTTTATTTTATATGTAAAAATCAAGGTGAGAAAGCTTGAGATGCTCATATCAGTGTTGGTGCTTGTCATGGCTGCATGTTTCTTTGGAGAAATGAGTTATGTGAAACCTCCAGCAGTTGATGTCATCAAAGGATTATTCGTGCCGAAACTTAAAGGAACCGGCGCGACTGGTGATGCGATCGCGCTGCTCGGCGCTCTTGTCATGCCGTAATAATTAGATTATTTAATTAAATTGTTTATACTGTTAGACTTACATATAAAATTGGCTTAAGCACATTTTATTCTTTTTTGTTTGACTATGTTTTTTTTAATTTAGGCACAATTTATTCTTGCACTCAGCTCTTGTGCTATCAAGGAAGACCCCACCCTCTGTCAGAGGAATCAATGTAAGCTAGAATAAATAAAATAATAAAATAATAATAATAAATAATAATAATAATAATAATAATAATAATAATAATAATAATCATCATCATCATCATCATCATCATCTTGTGATTATTTTTATCAGGATGCATGTAGGTTCTTTCTTATTGAGAGCGCGTTCGCATTATTCATTGCGCTATTAATAAACATTGCAGTAGTGTCGGTTTCTGGGACTGTTTGTGTTGGACGTGCTCTTACTGACGATGATGCAGAGAGATGTAGCGATCTAACTCTTAACTCGGCTTCTTTCTTGCTTAAGGTATAAATCCAAATTTCACATACTAAATGGCGTAATACAATATAAAATGGACTTAAAATTTTTCAGTTTCATTTTTTTATATCTAACAATTATTGTCATATAATTTTCAGAATGTGCTAGGAAAATCGAGCTCTATAGTTTACGCAATCGCACTTTTAGCCTCCGGACAGAGCTCAACCATTACTGGCACATACGCTGGCCAGTATGTGATGCAGGTAAGAAGTATTTTATTACGAATATTCAACAAAAGTATGATTTAATCTTCAAAAACAATTGATAAATTACATATTAAGTTGTTAGATATACAAAAAAATTAACTGGTAAATAACTGGTAAATAATTTAAACAGGGGTTCTTGAATTTAAAGATGAAAAAATGGCAACAAAATCTCATGACACGTTCCATTGCGATCGCTCCGAGTCTAATTGTTTCAATAATTGGTGGTGCGTCAGGAGCCGGTCGCCTCATTATCATAGCTTCCGTAATTAATTACTTAATCATCATTTTTAATAAATGATTTTTATTAATTAAACAAATTGTAAAATTTAGGGTTGAAATGTGTGATTTATTTTCATTTTCAGATGATATTATCATTTGAGCTTCCATTTGCTCTTATCCCTCTTCTCAAATTCAGTAGTGGCAAAACCAAATTGGGACCTCACAAGAACTCCATATTTGTAAGCTCTCTTTTCAAAACTAGAATTCAAAATTGATAACAATAACTATTAAAAAAAAAAGTTTATCATATTATACTTGATACATTCTAACATGTATTAATATGTTAAACAGATTATAATAATATCATGGATGCTTGGAGTAATGTTAGTCGGAATAAACGTATATTTCCTCAGTACGAGTTTCGTCGACTGGCTGATAAAAAACAGTCTGCCAAAATATGCAACTGTCATGATTGGAATTATAGTTTTTCCATTAATGGCGATTTATATAATCGCCGTGATATATTTGACATTTCGAAAAGATAAGGTTGATACATTTAATATGAATGGTGATAATTCGCAAATTGAAATGGAGAAAGGAGTGCATAGATCATGTACAGGAGAGGATGAAAATGAGCCCGTGCCTTACAGAGAGGATTTGGCTGATATCCCTTTTCCTGAATAATTTAAGATTTATTTATATGTGCAAAAATGAATTTGTGATATATTGTTGAGTATTTTCTATTGTCTCCTATCTAGAAATGTGTGTTAATATTTGAATAATGTAGAGTTGTAAGTTATTGAAGATGTAAAAATGTAAATCGTTTTACTTTAAAGCATTTGTTACGGAAGAATGGCTTGTTTCAACGTGTTTAAAATCTTGGATGGGAGTTTGAAAGCTTGAACCATTTTGGGCTGAATTTGAACAATTGTCGGCTGAGTTTAAAACATTTTGGATGGGAGTTTAAAATATTGAATCATTTTGGGCTTTTGAAATACTGGGCCTAGTTATTTGGAGCAATCCATATATAAAATATGACATTTTTGCTATTTACATTTCTTTTTCTTTAGCGAAAAATAAATTTCTAATTATTGTAAAATATTTTCTAAGAATACAATTTATATGAAGATGCTATGCATGGATTCAATGACTACCAAGTTTTTCAACAATTGAGAATGGTTTGTTATTTACATTAAAATAGAACGATTATGGGAAATGTCGCGTTCATACGTCTATATCTGCTGCTGCAACTGCTATTGCTGGTGACAAGAATCATTTTTCTTAATTAATCGATTGATAGTGCTATATGCATTTCTTTTCTAAGTAGGAAGTTTCATTCAATCAGAAATTAAGGGAATATTTGTCATGTTATTCATTTTTGTAATCTTTTTTACACACAAAAATATCAAGTTGAATCTGATTAAACTCTAATTAATCTTTAATTTTGGTTATATACGGCCAATTGTGCTCTCCTTGTCATATCTCTTACATCATCATGTTCTGATAATAGTGGTAATGAACTTTTATTATTCTGTTTTTATTTTCTTAATTCTTTAGTGTCGAAGCGAGATGCTTATACGCAAAAAAAAGTATAAATAAAATATCGTATGCGCCGAAAAATCACTGTCAGGAAAATCAACTTGAAAAAAAAAAAAAAAAAATTTGAACATCTTCGAATCCTCTGTACACAAACAAGGCGGCGCCCTGCATCATAATCTTGTGTTCACATTTATATATTATTAATATAAATATTAAAACTTCCTTTGAAACAAACCCCAAATCCTAAAATGGACTTATTGCAATTTGAAATTCTGACATGTTCATTACTGTGAAGTATTAATTCATTATCTACCATCTTTTTCAATTTCATTTTGATAAACTAAATTTTTTTGGAGGTTTGAAAAGGAATTGACTAAAAAGAATGAGCAAAACAGATGATAAAACGAAGATCTATTTTGTTGAAGTTACATGTAGGTTGTGGTGGGCAATTGGGTATATATAGACCTAGGCTTTATGATGATAGCTCATGTGCTAAAATAACAGATGTTGAGTTCTGAAAGCCAGATTGCCAGCAAGTAAAATGGATATATAATAAAAAAATTAAGATATTTCATTTGATGTATCAATAATTAGACAGAATAATTAGACAAATTTTAATGAGATTTTTCTCTGTTTAATTATATAGCAAATAATTTACTGCTGCCTAAAAAGAATGTTACGCTGAAAAATAATAATTATAATGCAGTAATTTACTGCAAGTTGCTTGCTTGAATTTTTGAAATTCAGACAAAGCAATCTTTAAAAAAAAAAAATTTGATTTAATCTGTAATTAGAGCCAAAATAACTAACACATTTGTTTTTTAAGGTAGAAATAAAAATAATGCAATTATAAAAATAAAAATATAATGTAACAATCTTCCAGATATATTGTCCGTTGGTAATGCGTTAGACACTGTTTCATAGCATGCGGGTTCTCTGTTTTTATGGCCACTGTCACATCAATCCTAAAATGAAATATTAGGATATTAATTAAAATATTTAAAGATATTTCAGGGGGTCCTTGCTTGGAGAGATTTGATGGATTTGAGTTTCAAAATCGGATTTTGTTTAAATCTGAGTTCTTTCTTAATCACAATGCATCAATCATAATAGTTTGTGATAATTAATTATTAATAATTAATTTTAATTAAATCTCTCCTATCAAATATCAGTTATTGTCAAAAAAAAAAAAAATTTGAAATTCAACCCAAGTTTGATGGGTTGAGAAACTTTACTAAATATGTGCTAAATAAGATTACGTTTGACGGGATTTATACTCATGATCTCCTGGTTCACATGCAATAGATTCTATCAACTAGGTTACGGATTATTTGCCAAAATTAAATACATCACTCTCAAAGAAGTACATAATGATGCCAGTTTCTTGTTGCAATTTTGTTATAACATGCAGAAAGCTATATTTCTTACATTTTTATTAAACTAAAAGGTTCCCATGCAAAAAGTAGAAATTGAAAGGATCCACAGATTTGTATATTCTAGAAAAGTTCGAAAAAATAATGATAACTATTCACTAGAAAAAGATGCTTTTACAAAGCAAAATACTATTTCATCTTCTCTTGTAAGTTGTAATTGTAGTGCTTGTCTATATGGTCCTAAATATAAAAACATTTTATATTAAATTAAATATGAAAAATTTATATGCTGTCATAGAAAAAACAGATAAATGCACAAGATGTCATATATTATACTTATACACATCACTTGAGCTACATGCATATAAAAAGTCATAACATTTTGACTTTTTTTTTACGGAAATATGCAAGCACGACGGCACTGTAGCACGACTGTAGCATGACGCAATGTAGATATACTGTTTTTTCATTTTATATATTATTTTTTCATTTTTATATACTGTTTTGCCATTTTATATATTGTTCTTTGTTTTTTGTATATTTTTATTTTTTTTTTATATATTGTTTTCCCATTTTATATACCGGTTTTCCCATTTTAGATAATGTTTTCACTTTTTATGTATATACTGTTATTAGAAAATAAATTATATATACTGTTATGCATATATTGTTATTAGAAAATAAATTATATATATTGTTATTAGATCCGTCGTGAACAGTGGTAGTACAGTATCGTCGTGATCTATGAGATTTTTTTTTTCTTTATGTGGTTCACATATATTATTGGTTGCAATCAATATCTCCTAATGTGAAGATTTTGTACTATTGATAGTAATGTTCAAAGGCCCCAATACCATAGTTAAGTGCAACAAGAAAACTGTACTAATTAAATAAAAGGAAAAAATGATGCCCCTCATCTATCAGTTCAAACTTTATTAAAGTTAATAATTGGGAAATTTTTCAAAAACGCCCTAAGTTTTCTGAATATTATCAAAACCCCACTATCTTTTTAGTTTTCTTGTTTTACCCCCTATACCAAGCATCTAATTTTTTTTAGCCCCCTGTACATATTTTCCCATCTGAAGTGAGTTATAATTTTCCAAAATGGCAACTTTACCCTCGTTCATGCCTTAGCTTTTTTCTCTGTTGTAATTTCCAATTTTACTTGATTTATTGTATATTCAAATTCCAACAAAACAAAATAAAATAATGATTTTGACAAACAAATGGATACTAATGATTTTGTCAAACAAATTCCAACAAATAATGAAAATGCAGATTTCATTAATTCAACCTTTTAGCATTATTAAAGAAAAAACAATAATCAAAGCATAAAAAATCTTCACTGTTGTAGAACATATCCATAATTTTTCATCATAACTCCATATTTGCATAACAAGCAATAATCCATAACCCAGTACATGTTACACAAATTATCATTCACCATTAATTCCAATTTGCATAACAGCAGAATTAAGATAACCCCAAACCCCAAAACAACCACCATTGAGTTGACGGATTTGATGGTGACCGTTGAATATCTTGATTAAATCTCACAAATGACACTGTTGGAATCCCCTGTTCATTGAAGATGCTATTTCACAATCCCTTCAAGCTTGAAGATTCAAACATCTTGATGACATGACTGAAACAACACTTGGTTGGGATCTAGAAGCATTGTCATTGCCTTTCTCATAGTGAATAACTATCTCAATTTTTATAATCTAGAAGAACATATAGAACAAAAAGAAATAAATCTGAACCGCTAGCATTGTCATTGCCTTCCTCATAGTGAATAATTATCTCAATTTTTATAATCTAAAACATATAGAAAAAAAAAAAAATCGGAACCGCTTCTTATGTAGATTCATGATATATGAATTAGATGCAAATCCTATATGAATTAGATACCGGGATGCACAATACTATATGAAATAGATACACCTTCAAAAAAAGAAATAGATACAAACCATGAATCATAAGTAAACAACAAATTTAATATGTCAGTGAAATCAAGCACAAATATGATGTGTTTAATTTTCATAATACCCAATCCTAACAGTGAACAAGATTTGTAATTCAGCATTAGAGTTATGCTAATTTCCTTCATTAACTATGACATGAGTCCTTCATTAACTACATCAAACTCTGTTTCTTGTCCTTGCTAAATTAATACAAATTTTATTATAAAATCCCAAGTCAATACTTCTAATTAATATCGTAATCAACACACACTCTAATTTTCTTTATAATTTGTTCCAAAATATCCTAGAAGACAAAAAAGAAATTATTTTCCTAGATTACATAGCACACAAGTAGAAAAGAGACAAACTTTCAATTTTGATTGGGAAAGAAGAGTTCAAACAACAGGGTAGACGAGCTACATCAAATTTGGGGTGATGGTTTGCTGGGATAAATTGATGAAACTGGCGAGAGTTTAGGAGAGGTCTGCTGACAGCACGAGACAAGCGGCGGAAGTTGCTGAATACCAGGAAGGCCAAGGGAGAGTTCTGACGCAAAGTCGTGGCCGTGAGAGTTCATCAGTGGAGAGCCTAGGGTTTAGGAGAGTTCTAGAAAGGGAGGAATTGAGAGTTTGATTTGGGTAGAGTTTCTGTAATGGAGTGAGAATGAAACGATAAGGGCAATTTGGTCTTTATTGACGGTGCATAACAGAGAATCCTCACGGCAGGGGGTAAAAAAAAAAATTCATCCCATGTCAGAGGGGCTGAAACAGAGAATCAGAAAAGTCAGAGGGTTTGATAATATTCAGAAAAGATAGGGGCCTTTTGAAAAATTTCCCTTAATAAATTCTATCTTTTTAAAGAAAAGTTGCACTAATGTTTGGTGTTTTTACCGAATTTATGTTATAAATGTGAAAATAGATAATTGTTCATTAATCAATATATACTTCTTATAAAATTACATGAGTTCATTTAACAATATATTATAGTCTTATTTTCAAAAAAATTACAAAGTTCATCAATATTTAGTTTAGATACATATATGAAAATAGATATTACTTAATTTATCAATCTATTCCAATCTTGCCGTGTTAATTTATGCATTTGAATGCAGGTCAACACATCAATCCAAATCTATTTCCTAAAGGAACTACCCCATCAAATATAAGATTTTCCAACAAAATCTGAAATGTCATTCATTTCATTCCTTTTGTACAAATAAACCCTAAAAAAGGAACTACCCATCCTGTCCCCATATCATTCCTAACGGTTTCAATCAAACAAAAAAAATCTTAAATGTCCCAAATACAATCCCCTAAAACCTACAATAATCCATTTGGTTCTAAACTTGCTCATTCGTGTCACGTATAAACCCTGTCATTTCCTCATTTACAACCGCAATTTCTACGCTAGTCAGCTTCTTGGCCCTCATAGCCTCTACATCCCAGTCTGTTCTTACAATCACCACAGCCAACACGAGAATAACACACGCAATCTGAGCAGACAACAATCCATACCAAAGTCCTCCAAAACCAACATTCGCCCCGAAAGCCAGACTGACAGCAACAGGCAAACCAACGAGATAAAAAGAAAGAAGATTAATTCTCGCCCCAACAACAGGTCGAGCTGTGCCACGCAGAACCCCACAACCAGTTGTTTGCGGACAATTTCCCAGCTCGCAAAGCCCCATTATCGGCATCACAGCAGATGCTAGACCAACAATGGATGCGTCTGTAGTGAACAAACGGACCCAATGTTGGCGAAATATTGATGTCCATATCACGTGAATCACACCGATCACAAGGGCACATCCTAACGCAACTAGAGCTGCTAGACGGGCCCGACGAGGCTTTCCCGCACCAAGTTCATTTCCAACCTAAATAATGAGTTAATAGATTAATTAATATGAAGTATAAATCCATTAAAAAATATCAATTTGCTAGGAATTGTGGAACAGTATCATAGGCTGGTCCATATAAAACATCAATTTGATTTCAAGAAAGTCCAAATTTCTGCCCCTGACTAAGTGGTCCACTAATTACAGCTTGGTTTTCAGAGATTAGGGCTGGTTTTGCATTGAATGTCAAAGAACTCTGAACATTTAATGATAGAATCAGTTCAGCCAATACAATTATTTAGACATCTATAGAGTCACAAAGTAACTGAAATGTGAAATTTCAAATTTCAAACCCAACCCTATAATTTCTCCCAATAAAAACACACTCTTTGGCACACAAAATGTGCAAAAGGGCCAAAACCTTCTAAATTCTACAATTGATAACATTTAAAACAGCATTTATGAAAAAAAAAACAGGTTTATATATTAAGCATCAAATAACTAGCATTGTAATTATACCAGTTCAAATAAAATCAGATTTCACTCATCATCATGCAAACACATTAATAATTCGAATAAAATACAAACATGGAATGAAATGAAATGAAACTACTTACTCTAGTGGAGACGCAGGCAGCCAAGGCCATCGGTACAGTATACATAAGACTAGTCGTCTGTATGAGTACTGCTGCTGCACCGACAGCCGTAGTAGGATCCGGCAAGTACCCAGCCAAAACCGTCACAATCTCGTACCACCACCATTCGAGACAGACTCCCAGGCAACTGGGCACAGCCAACCTGACTAGCGGTGCAACCCCACCAGCTACTGCATTGAGGGTCGACCATCCTTTCCAAGTCTGGTTACAGGTGCCAGCCCAACTTAGATAAATTAACAAGAACACTAGCATGTTGAAGTTTGTCAAGACAGACGCTATTGCCACGCCAGGTATACCGAGTCTTAGAACGAAAACTAAGAGTATATTGAGCGGTACGTGAAGAACAACAGCTAAGGCTGAACATGCAGCCATCGGTTTAGTCACACCCTATATAAAAAAAATTATTCGTTTCTTGAGGGATCGTAACAACATTTGTGTAATATGGACGAAGATGAGGGACTGGAGTGCAAATTACAAACTTTTTCATAATTTTTCAGGTCCTTTATATGAGCAACTATATAAAAAGGAATAAAATATATTTATATAAGATCAGTATATTTTTCAGACTGTAACGATACCTGCGAGCGAAGATAAACCCTAAGAGGCTGAAGCGCGACGTTAGTCAACAAGTCAGGCAGAGAGTATAAACAATACAAAGCTGCGGCCGCCGTGATGTTTGGGTCCTGACCGAGCCCAACCATGATCGGACCCAAATTGATCCACAAAACCGAAATCGGCAAGGCGGCTAATAAAAGCAACAAAAACGCGCGTTGCAAAGATAGAGACAACATTTCGTAATTTCCTGATCCATAAGCTTGTGAGCAAAGCGGTTCGAGACCCGACGCGAGTCCAAACAGAACCGAGTAACCCGTTATGTTTGTGAATCCAATTGAGAGGGCCCCACCTGTCAGATGAATGATAATATAGAAAAGGGTTAAGAATGTATGGGATATGAATTAATATATTTGCAAGGCGCTAATTTGAAATGTACTTGTGGAAATATATGGAATATTTCTTTTTTCATTATTCTGTTTTGTTAGTAAAGTAACTTGAATATTAAAAAAAAATAAAGTAACTTGTATTGCAAACATTTTTTTTGGTTTGAAGGGACTAAGGTGGAAATAGGAGAAAAGGGAGGGGCTAACCTGCAAGAGAGAGGGGGCCAAGGCGGCCTAAGAAAAGAACTGAGATCATGGCGCGTAGAAAAACAACGCAGTTCATCATTGTGATTGGAGCGGCCAAGGTCCATAGTGCTCCGAGCTCAGTTAAAATTGGGTTCTTCTTACTCTTGGAATTGAAGTTGTAGAAATTGAGTTCGTCTGTCTCTTCTTCTTCCTCTTCTTCTTCTTCTTCTTTTGAAGTCTTGGTCAAAATGGCCATTTTTATGTGCGTTTGTGTTGTGTAAAGAGAGAGAAAGAGAGGAGGGAAAGGAGCTTTTGGTTGTGAGAGAAGGGTAAAAAGGGTTTAGGGTGCATATATAGAGAAATATTTCATATGCGACCTTATATTTTAGTGAATTTATATTGAAAGATATATAGAGTAAAGAGTAGCCAAATTTGTACGATAGAAAGGTCCACTCATTAATGCCTACCTCGGCGACTAAATATTTTATATGCCCCTGAAAAATTGAAATTATCATATTGGAAATTTTGGTATTTGGACGGATATAAATGAAAGTGAACCTTAAAAAGGTGGTAGTTTAGTAAATTTTGTCATGGAGAATTGAAGGACCCGATGCGAAAGTCTTCTTTCTTTGTCACAGCTCACAATATGACAAGATATGGCATTATATCGCAGATATGATTCTGAATCAACTTCGAAAATGAAAATAAAAAATAAGATTAAAAGAATAAGAAATGAAATGAAATTCCTTTCCAGTTTAATCTCAAGAGTAGTATTTGAATCCGAATCCGATTTCTTAGTTTATCAAACTACCTGCACATATGAAATAATTCCCTTTGACTAACATCGCATGAAAATGTAAATTGCAAATCATTTTAATGTTGACATGTCAATTAATATTAGTTGCAATTCAATCACCAAGAGACGGTAGAGATGAATAAATGTGAGTAATGGAGAGTCCAGTTGAGGTAGGAATGTAGAGAAGAGGGGAAATGCAAAAAGGAAAAGTCCATTAATGGGAGGAAGCCAAGGCAAGGGAAGGGAAATTAATGGAGGGTACAGAGATAACAACAGTCGTAACAGAGGAGTGGGCTTCGCCTCTTTTGGCGCATGCCATTTAAAGATCTCTCCAGTCTCGCCTTTCACGTTTCTATCTCACACTAATCCATTATTTGTTTTTCAAGGAAATAAAAGAATTTTAACAACAATAAAACTAGACAAACAAATCAATTTTACAAACCACAAACAAATAGTTGAAATGTAGAAATTAATGAATGATTAAAATCATCTATTAATTTTCATATTCAGCCGTTTATTTATAATTTGTTAAATTAATTTATTTCTCTAGTCTTATTGTTTTAACAATAATAGATTCATCGTTTTATCGGCCAACATAAAAATATGGTTTGTTCTCCTTATTTGGTGCAAACCAACATAAAAATATGGTTTGTTCTCCTTATTTGGTGCATGCAATTAAATGGTATCTTCATTTTTTGCATTTCTACCGTTCAAAGAATCCGAATCCTAGATGAACAATGTATTCTTTCTAAGCCTAACTAGGGTATATCTTTTTAACTTTTAAAAGGACCATTAATCAACAAATAAAATGATTTCTTCTTTTGTTATGGTGTGGGAAATAAAGGCCTCAAAACAAAAATGAACAAAACATAAACTCAAACTCATACAAAAAAGAAGAAAGCAGAAAACAATTTGGCTGATGTGGCGTGTTGTCATTGGCTTGTACCATTGGACCAATGCCATGTACGTGATGACACGTGGCAACATCCTCTCGGTTTATCTGACTGCCTTATGACTTATGACTTGTGAGACACTAGAGTATAAAATCAAATAAATAGATGCATGCATGTAATATACATAGATATGCTATGCATATTGCATTTTCATATTGAGTATATTGTGTAGCGAGTTCAAAATGATTTCAGTTTTATATTGTCCTTAGTGGTTGAGCCACATGAATATACAAATTATGGGGAGCTCAAAAATTAGTGAAAAAAAATCGTGAATAATTTAGTGAGGTTAATTAGCTTTATTGTTTGTGAAATGAAATTTTGGGTTTTGTATTTTTGGAAAAGAAACAAAATATTCCAAAACTAAATTACAATAATTTTCAAAGGTAGCCGTAAATTATGTGGAGCTAAAAAGTTAGTGAAGAAATTCGTAAATAACTTGGTGAGATTATTTGTGTTGTTTCTGAAAGGGAAAATGAAATTTTGAGTTTTGTATTTTTTTGGAAAAGAAACAAAATATTCCAAAGCTAGATTACAATAATTTTGAAAGGTAGCCGTAACTTTAATGATTCTACGTGTCGAGTTCACTTCTTCTTACGGTATAAAAGTTAAATTAGTTACCATTGGCACAAATTGTATTATTTTTTTATATAATAAAGGTATAAATTAAGGTTAAATGAACTTTTTGTTTAATTTAAGATGGCTACATCCTCATAATTTTTAATGTAATAGGGTATAAGATGCCCAAAACTAGGTCTCATGTAAGCAAATATATTTCACATTTTCTTTAACGAATGGCCGGAACAAAAAAACTCCCCAAATTAGTTTACATATTATAATTTCTCGAATGTACAAATTATAGTGTGTATACAAATACTGTTGTTAGCATCTTTGTTTAATCAAGTATAAAACAATGGTTCTGCCGAAAAACTTACTAACATATTAATTTAATATAATTTAATGATAAATTATTTTTTTATACACAGGCTAAATAATTAATATAGAAGTATGGTGAATCTTACCTGCCTAACTTTAACTGTTTTTAATCACAAAATAGTGATTTAATCACAAAAATGTCTGGTTTCTAACATGGTTACAGATGTTATATAATTTTATATAGAAACATAATGTTTAAACTATTTTTAAGTACCTTAATATATAAGAAGGTTGCTATCATGGAAATTTTTAGTGGGGGTCTGAAGATCTATGAATAGACAAGGAACAAAGAAAATTAATGACAGTGTATTTGATCACAGAAAATTTCAAACTGCATTTCGACTGATGTGTGTTTATCTTTTCTACAGGATCTAATACTCAATTGAAGTTTAGGCTCATTCATGGTCCTCTTTATTTCTTGTTTTCCTTTTTTAGTTATTTTACTTCTTTAAAGTTTCTGTTATTGTAAAGCCAATTCTCTTGGCGTTTTATTATCGTAACTCCTTTCATTTTTATGATTAATATAATAATTACAGACTCCCAGGTTTAACCTGGGGTCTATTATTAAAAAAAAAAAATACTCAATTGAAGTTTTTGAGACATATTTTAGAACATTTGTTTGCCGATATATATAAAAAATGAAATTGTTTTCATCACCTTATAAATATTGTTTGAACTGAAAATTCATATCAAAAGATTTAACGATTCAGAACCAAATTGACCAGTCAAGTAAAAGTGCATCGTTAATCTGTTTCAATAATATGTTGGAGCCTAAGGAAAATATTAAAACTTAGGTCATTAATTAGGTATGCCCTAATTACTGCATATTATATTATATTTTATTGCACAGTGACTAATGTCTCCTCTTTTTCAAACCCTAATCTTTTGTAAAGATATCACCTTTCCTCCAATACACAAATGTGCTTTTCAGTATTATTGCACTCTGTCTAGACTCCTAATTTATAGTCCCATTATTGGTCTTATTAAACTTCTAGTCTAAACCCTAATGATATATGATTATCCAATTATTGCACATTGGTCGAATTATAATGTCTACTCTTTAACCAACCTAATCTAATCCCCTAGCACAATTCATTCATATATTCATGTGATCTAGTATATATTATATATTTCCTAAGGTAGGTTTGTTCATTTCATTAATTATTGCACCCAATATCTTGGAAGGGAATTAGACTCATGATAATGAGAGTCAGTCAAATCAATATATAATTGATCCAGCACCGATTATTATACAATTTTTATACCATTCATGTATAATTACTCCTGATTTTGAATTCTTTCTGAGCTCTAAAATTATTATCACATACTGACCTATCCAAATGGTGTTTAATTGTATAGAACTCTTACACACTAAATCAAATAAGAGAGTGAGAGAAATTATTGAAATCTAATTGGTATGTGATGGTGTGTAGAATTTTACATTATATTTTATTCATTTGTTTATTAGCAAACTTTTGAAGCAATTAACTACCATAGTCCACTTGAGTCCTTGACTATTAAAAAATAATCAAGTCCACCTACTTAAACAATAGAGCCCAAAGGATAAAAAAAAAATGAAAAATCACATCCCTTAGGCCCTTCAAAAAATATATATCAAAAATAGCATCTTAAATACTGGGCTTAATTCATTTGAGGCCTAAATTTAAAAATATTTACACTTGAGACCCATTTACTTTTTTAACATTGACTGAAAAATATATCAAAAACCATTTCTTAAATATTGGGCTTATTGCATTTGCCTAAACTAAAAAATATTTATATTCGAGGCCCAATTACTTTTTAACATTGACCCAAAAATATCAAAAACCATTTCTTAAATACTGGTCTCAATACAGTTGAGGCCTAAATTAGAAATATTTACATTTGAGATCCATTTTACTTTTTAACATTAACCTAAAAATATCAAAAACCATTTCTTAAACACCGGGCTAAATACCTTTGAGACCTAGATAAAAAATATTCACATTTGAGGCCCATTTACTTCTTAAATTGACTTCCTTCACTCTCTTCTTTTTCTTTCATCTTCTTCACCAGAAGGAATTGGAAACCTCAAAACCAGTATGTACAGATCAGCGCTCTTCAGGCAGAGAAGATTGCTCCATGGCTCTCGGATTCTCACCTCCGTGAGTTTTACACCCCACAAATCCTTTTCCAAGTTTTTGTTGATGAATTAAGTGGAATAATTTGTAATTTAATTGAAATTAAACAGGAGGTAAAACAATCCAGTGCGAAAATAAGTGATGATAAGAGGGAAGAATGCGACGTGGCAATTGTAGGAGGCGGCATGGTCGGCTTGGCTCTCGCATCGGCTCTCTGTAGGTATTTTTCAATTTATCGATCAATAATTGCATAACATAATCTTTTATTTCTGATATTAATTTGGTTTTAATTTGGGTTTCTAATCTACAGCGAATAGGCCTTTGACGAAAGAATTGAATATCAAGATTATAGACAGTAATCCGTTTTTGGGTTCAAAAGGTTATTTAAAAAAGGATGAAATTCCTGATTCTAGGGTTAGCACAGTCACTCATGCTACAATTTCCTTTTTCAAAGGTACTAATTTTATTTTATAATTTATTTTAAAAATTAGTAAATTTATAATTATGTTGATTTTTTATTAATTTTGATCAGAAATCGGTGCGTGGGAGCATGTTTTACAACAGAGGCATGCTTTCTTCGACCAAATGCAGGTTTTTATCATAATTACCAAATTACCCTCTTATAAACCTTATTAATTAATTAATTAATAAGTATTTTTTAATAGGTTTGGGATTATACTGGACTTGGATATACTAGATACAACGCAAAAGATGTAGGAAAAGATTATCTTGGGTAAGTTCTTAGAATTAGAGAATAAAAATATTTCTAATAATTTTATTTAATACACGTTTTGTGAAAGTTGAACTTCAAGCTTTTTAAAATTTTATATTTTCGAAATTAAGGTGCGTGGTGGAAAATAAGGTGCTCTGCAATTCCCTTCTTTTATCCTTACAGGTACTCTAATTTTCATTCCTCTCCATCTGCAAACATTAATCCATCAATCAATTTCACATTTTTTTCTTCAACAGAATAAGGAAGGATTTAAAGACATGATCTACCCAACCAAAATGGCGTCGCTTACTCTTCCAATCAAGGGCGATTCCGTAAAATTACAGTTGACCAGCGGCCAAGCCCTCCACACTAAACTAGCCGTACAATCACTCTTCTCCTTATTCCATCATCTTACTATTCCTTTATCCAATTGCACGAAATTCTACAACAACTAATTGCAGGTGGGAGCGGACGGGTCGAAGTCTCTGGTCAGACAGACAGCTGGCATAGAAGCTTCCGGATGGGACTACCCTCAAACCGCCTTGATCTGCACAGTCAAACACATTTCACAAAACCGTACAGCCTGGCAGAGATTCCTGCCAGGTGGACCAATCGCACTGCTCCCGATCGGGGAGAACTACAGCAACATCGTGTGGACCATGTCCACCGTAGACTCGGTCCGCCACCTGTCCATGGACCAGAACGACTTTCTTAATGCAGTAAACCATGCTTTGGATTTTGGGTACGGGCCCCACCCTAGTGAGAGTAAGTTGGGGGATTATTTAGGGTTTGGGAATAAAACAGAGGGGTTTGAGAAACCGCCTAGGGTTTTGGAAGTGGTTTCGGAGAGATTAGGGTTTAAGCTAGGGTTTAAGCATGCGGGGAATTATGTGAAGAGTGGTGTGGTTTTGGTGGGTGATTCTGCACACACCGTGCACCCACTGGCCGGACAGGGCGTGAATTTAGGGTTTGGCGATGCGGAAACCCTAGCTAGGGTTTTGGCTCATGCAGTCTCTGTTGGCGCTCCAATAAACGAGGTATTTAAAAAGTTTGTACTTTGTATATGTTTTTTATATTGAAGTGGTTAATATTTTTATTTTTTTGTTTTTTGAAGGTTAATATGTTGAGGAAATATGAGAGGGAAAGGAAGATGGCGAATGTTGCGATGATGGCCGTGCTTGAGAGTATACAGAAAGTATATTCGTTTGATTTTGGGCCGCTTAATGTTTTGAGAGCAGCTGCTTTTCATGGCGCTCAATATATTTCTCCTTTGAAGAAGAATATTATAAATTATGCTATGGGCGACCAGAAAATCCCTCTTTTTTCTTAAAATTATATTTCTTGTTTCTTTTACAATAATTTAACTTTGTGAATCGAGCTGTAATAAGTTGATGGATGTTTCTTTTGCTTTGGTAGCTTTTGATGTGGTTAGTTTTGAATAAGGTGGAGATGAACGTTGCAAATTATATTATTAGCCTTGTTAATTTAGATTTTTTTTCTCCCTTCATATAATTGATTCTAGCCGAGCCCAATGTTCTTTTTGTGTAATGACCATTTTGCCCTTGTGAATGGGCAGGCTTTTGAGCTTGCAGTTTCCCGGTCTTTTCTCGTTAGAAAAACTGGATAGACCTGGTCCACTAAACCAACCATTATATAACACCTATGTTTATCTCAGCCCATGGTTTTGGAGAGAAATTATATGGGCTCCACATTTCAGAGACTTTGGTTGAGTCCGCATAAAAAAAATTAATAAAGAAAATTTTCATGGAATTGACAATTGAGATCGTATCTACAGTAGAACCTCCTTAAATTAATACTCGATAAATTAATAACCTCTCTAAGATAATAATTTTCTCCGGTCCCGACTTGAGCCCATTATGTAAATTAATAATTTCGATAAAATAATAAGATAATAATTTTTCTGAAGACCTATATATAAAATCTATGGTCCCATCAACATAATAAATTAATAATCTCCTAAAATTATAAAGATAGCTAGGATAATTTAGTAAAACATGAATCTATTTTTTTTTTTTTTGCTTTTTATTGAAATTTAAATGAAAATGAATTTTAGCTCTAACTTTTCTCACGGCGTCCAAAAGCTCCGGTGTTTAATGGGATAATTTAGTAAAATATAGTTAATGTTCTAGTACATTGAATAACTAGATTCAAGTTCCTAGTATTTAATATTCATTCATTTTCTTATATAATTAAATTTAAGTTCGCTGAATATAAAAGACCTATTTTAATTAATAAATTATTAATTTATCGATTAATTAATACCTCTCTAAATTAATAAAATTTCACGGTCCGACAGTATTAATTTATAGAGGTTCTACTGTATTTTACTTGCTTGTGTAGAAAAACGGAAAGACGGATAAATCATAAATTATTTGATTCGATTTGAAGAAAACAGGAGACGGATGAATTGGATTGGATTGGATTTGTGAAACTAGAGATCAAAATCTGAGAAAAAGGAGAAGGAATTGATGGAAAGGCTGCCTGAAAATGAATGTTGTTCGGTTTGCCATGACGATTTCACCGTTCCTTGTCAAGCCAATTGTTCTCACTGGTTTTGCGGTAATGCTTGACCTTGACTATAGATTTTCCATGTCAAGCGTGCGCCAAGACGTATGTATATTACCTTTGTCGAGTCTCATCTCTTCTCTTTATCCTTCCTGGTGGATTGACTCTCAAATGAAGCGAACCATTACATCTATTATATCAGTTGTCCCATTTTTTTGGTTTCGTGTCCTGAAAAATATTCAAACTTCAAATAGGATTGGCATCATTTGTTTTCATTCCAATGATTTAGGATTGGATATGTATAAACACGTTTTTTTACTAAAGTTCTTGTTTGACTCATTCATGAAGTTAAGTTATTTAGTTCAAGTTATTTTTTCCTCTTTTTGTTCTTCAGAGAAATTTGAGCAATTATGATTCTGCGATTGTCTCCCTTTCTTTCTTCTCTAATCGACTGATCAATGTGGTGTATTTCCGAAATTCTTCATATTTTCAGTTGTTTTGATAAAAAAAAGGAATTATAAAGCATATATTGCATCGTCTGTGCTTCAATTGCACAATTAACAATCAGTTGAAGCAAAATTTACTCCTAATAATCTCTTTCAACGAACTTTCTAAAAAAAAACCTCACAAACAGTTGAAGCACCTTATTTCTTAAATGAAAGTTTTTTGTAGCCGTTTTGGCTACACCTCGAAAAAATTTATATTAAGATGAGGATAGTGTTCTAATTTCATTTACTATTTGAGTTTCATGTTATTAATTTTGGAAAAATTGTCTATTCGGAAAATCGACAGTTCAAGGAAATTTGTATGATAATTTAAAATTAACTAATTAAATTAAGGAATATATTGTGACCGTTGGTGTATTGCATGTGTTAATACATTTTTTTAGGCCAAATTTCATATGTACCCCTACAAAATCTCATAATTTCATGTATATCCCTACAAAAAGTAAAATATCACCAATACCCCTACAAAATCACTCAAATATCATATATAGCCATACAAAATCACGTATATATCATGAATACCCCTACAAATTCTTAAAATATCATGAACACCCTTGTCGTTAATATTCCGTCAAAATTTGTCAATCAAATAACATCTATAATGATTGCATTATTCTTAATTACTTTATTAAAATATAAAATAATTATTATATACTAATTTTTTATTAATTTCTTTATAGAATTGTAAATTTTTCTCTCAAACATATTCATCTTGAACTTATTATATATAAATATATAAACTAAAAAGTAAAAAAATAACTCAATATATATTATTAACATATTTACATTGAGAAAAAAATGAAAGAATAAAAAAACAACGTTAATATTAACACTAAGTATATCATGAGGGTATCTATGATATTTGAGTGATTTTGTAGGGATTTTGGTAATATTTCACTTTTTGTAAGGATATACGTGAAATTATGACGTTTTGTGGGGGTACACGTGAAATTTGGCTTTTTTTTTTAAAATTGTCGCAAGACAACTTGAGGAGCCATTTTGGCATCCAATTTCTTGAGTATTATTTTAGAGAAAAATTCAACTCTAATTTATCCGGAAATTAAGTAGATAAGTACGGATGTGTACATTCCTATAGTTTGAACTTTAAAGTATATTTTTTAATTTTATTATAAAAATAGATTATGCTTGTCATGTACCAAATTTAAATTTCCTATAAAATAACTTGGTCGGCTTGAAATAATTTAATTTACATGTGAGTACAAGATAAGGAGATGTGCATGACTAATTGTGTGATATATATATATATATATATATATATATATATATATATATAGAGAGAGAGAGAGAGAGAGAGAGTCCGTCTGGGAAACTAATGTTAGTACAAAGCGTTTGATAGTAACGATTTTTGGACCGTTTGTTCTGCTTTAATTTTATCATCATAGAAATTCATACAAATTTCAAATCAAATGCATACAATAATAATTCATAAAACTTTCTAATCAAAATACATACTAACATTATTCATACAATTTAATCAAATCAAATTCATATATATCCATTACGAATTAATGAACTCACATATCATAATCCATACAAATAAATTTCAAACTAAAATTCATATAAAATTTAAATTTACAAAAATACTTCAATCTCTAAATTAAATCAAAACATGCCAACAATTTCTTCTCAAACCCCTGTTTTTTTTAATATATGAAACTAAGAGATTTTTTGGAAGAGAAGAAATCGGAATATCGAAGGAAAGTTCTATATTCGGAAAAATACTTCTATTTATGCGATTATTTCCTTTGTGGTTCAAGGTTTATTTTCTTTTTAGGTGAGAGTGTGAGAGAGAGAAAGAATTACTAAATATATTAATCAAAAGACTGCACATAAATTAAAATAGATCTACAAATCTACAAATTGTTTGTACCAACTCCTTGATAATAATATTATCTTATTAGCAAAACACTCTCTCTCTCTATATATATATATATAGTTGAGCTAGACTACTTTAGTAGTACCAAAAGCTATGGTACTCTTGCAAGTTTTAACCGTTGGATTGTATTGAGAGGTGTGCCGTCATTTAAAATTTTAACGGATTATTTAACATGTAACGCCATTTGTTTCCTTCCTCCAATTAATCTTGGAAATGATTGATTAGGATAGAAAGTAATTCTTTGACCTTGCTATAATTCCTCTATATTTTCTTGCTAAATAAATTAAAATATAATTTTTTTTGAAGGAAATAAAAATATATTTTGAATCTTTGATTATGTCGTGTATAATCTCCATTCTATAGTGTGCACGACATAATCAAAGATTTTCCAATACATATTTCCAATTCCTATACTCTCTGATTTGTTGGTTAACATTTAAAGATGTATCATAATGGATCTCCTATTCTTCATGAAGTTTCGTTTTTACTATGTATGAAAATTAAAAGTGAATTCATATCCATGTGACCATTCATTGAGGTTTTTTTTTGTCAAACATTATGCCGTCACATTTCATGATATGCTTGGAACAAAGAACAAACAAAAAACGAGTAGTTAACATAGCACAAATCTAAACCTGATCCAATGGTTAAAAAGTTAATAGTAGCATTACTCTTAGAGTTGAGCTAGACTACTTTAATAGTAGCAAGAGTCACAAGTATCCGAATTATTTATGATAGATATTATTATTATTATGTATTTTAAATCCAGATACTCGAAAGTCTACATAAGTTCATATAAAAAAGAGATGTGATTGTACCTCATTAATTTCTCCCAATATAAAGTTGGTCAACTTTATTATTTTATGTGATCATAAATTATAAGAGCTTATCTAGACAGGTATTATCCTGCTGCCAACAAAGAATATTGGTGTGTATTATGTGAGATCAATTCTTGTAAGTATCATTAATTTTTCTTCTTCTTTTTCTGAAAATTTCTGTAAATGTTTTGTTATTATTTTACAGTATGGTCTGAAATCTGCATTTTTGTTTGTGGATGATGTTATGAAGCTTAGTGAGTCGAAATTAATTCCAACCTGAATCAAAACCCTAAAATAGCCCACTCAGAAACATGTCTAAAGCAAAACCCTAAATAATTTGCATGAAACCCTACTTATATATGAGCTGTCATATTATGCCTTTATTATTTTTGATTGTCATTTTCTATACTATGAAATTTATGAATAATTCTCTCAACTTGCTTCAGAATAATTTAGTCAAAAAACTTGCTTCAGGATAAAAAAAAAATGGTGGTCTACATTATCTATAGGAAGGAAAGCTATGTCTTTAAAGTTTAAATGTAATTTGTCATTTTTCTATGTGAGAAATTTATGAATTCTTCAACTTGCATCATTCAAAATTATTACTAGAAAATATAATCTTAGGTATCATGATCAAAATATCAAAAGAGAATTTCATGTAAAAAGATACCAAACAAGGATTGGAATGGATTTTTGCTCCCAAGTCAAAGCCATCAGTATTTTTTTGAAATATCAAAAATCGAAGTTTAAAATTCTCAAAAAAAAAAAAATCGAAGTTTAAAAGGTTATATTTTGTCTGTTTTTATAGTTAGAATCGTTTATTTTTATGTCTTTAAAGTTTAAAAGGTTATAAAAATGACAAATTACATTTAAAATACAATTAGCCACAATTCGATTCACTAAAAATCAGTCTAATTAACACCAATCAGCCCATATCATCTCTAATTTAGCCCTAAATGACTCTCTAATTCAGCTCCAGTAACCTCGATTAGCCAAAAATCGGACTAATAACCCTCAATATTCAGCACTCATTATTCCATCAATTCAACCCTAATAACCAGATTCAAACATAATCAGTAGCGGATCTTAACCCGAATCCTTGGGGGGACAAGGGAGCCGTAGTGGAAAATACAGTGAAAATATTAGGAGGGGCGGGATACATATAATATATAAATTTATCACAAAATACAGTAGCATTACCATATATATATACAAAAATTTCAAAATTTTGGGGGGACAGCTGCCCCTCCCTGTCCCTACTAAGATCCGCCACTGAACATAATGCCTTCAATTCACCAAAAATAAGCTTACTTTCCCCAAATTCAGCCCTTATTATTCCTCAATTTACTCCTAATTCAACAAAAAAGAAACATAATGACATATTCAATTATTAATTAGCAAAAACCCTCAGTAAGAGATACATTTTGAGAAGCTCTATTTGGAGGGAGGTTGAGGCGGCGGATCTGAACATCAAACAGAGAGGCGGAGATGGATTGAGCTCGAGCGAGTGTGAGAAACTCAATGAAGAAGCGGGCGGGTGGGAGAAACTCGAGCGATCACACTATAGAGGGGGCGGGACTAGTGAAGCTTCGAACAAGAGGGAGAGAGCTGACGGGCTGGAGAATACGGGGAGAAACATGATGGCAATCATATATTATTCCTGTAAAAATTAATCCACAATATATTCAAAACATATATATTATATCCGTACGGTTGAAATTTGAATTTTCGCTTTTTATAACCAATATATGCATACATAAGCAAAATAAGGCCTGTACTTACGTATGTATTTTAGTCCCTCTCATATATATATATATATATATATATATATATATATATATATATATATATATATATATATATATATATATATTAAAATAACATATACCCATATATTGATATGAGCTCGTCTACAGTACTCCACTTTTTTTTTTATTTAATGACAAATTTAATCAAGAGCATTAAGAGTAATAGAGGTATTTTCGGTATATACTGTATTATTGACAGACATTAACTCTCAATTCATTTCCCCTCAATTTATTCAATCAAAGAATATCTCCATTACTTTCTTTATATTTCCTTACTAATATATTTTTTATTTGGAAATAACTAATTTACTAACAATGAAAGAACTTGAATAAGATTCCCATGGGTGTTGATATGAGTAGAATCGATTAAGCTAAAAAAGGAATGAAATCCCAATTATAAATGTACTAATTAATATATGAATATCCATTAGGCATCTTTTTTGCTCATTTCCTGATTTGTTATTTCTTCAAAGTTCAAGCTCATTAATCTGAATTATTATTCATAAATCACCAACAAGCTTCTAAATCTAAAAAATGCGTTTGAAATTTTGAACCAACAAGTAAAAATATGATCCTTATTGCATATTACTTCATCATCCAATAGAAATATTTTAATTATATTATGAATTATGCTCTATTGCAACTTTTTCCTTAAACTTTATTACATATTAAAGATAAATCAACGTCCTTTTATGTAATAGGAAAATCCATGTAACCTCATGAATTATTATGAATCAACATCCGTCCATGCGCTGTATAATTAGTAAAGATATTTTTTCAGGATAAAATTCATGAAATTCATGCACAAAAGTTTGGTTTGGGAAAATTATTAAATAATTATTTTTTATTTTTATTTTTTTAACACGTATAGTCAAAAAATGAGAGAAGTAATATGGATCGATTCATGAAGAAAGTGAGAGAAGGATGAATTGTATCGAGTTGCCACAGATCGAGAGGAGAAACGAATGAGAGGGTTAGTGAATCGAGTTGACATAGATCGAGCGGAGAGAAGGAAACTACAAAACCCTAAAAAATCGTGAGTTAGGAGAGGAAAGGAGAACTGAGAAGCACTAAAGAGGGAGATACGCTAAAAATAGAAACAAAAGAATGAAAAGAATTAGAAAGATGAAATTACTTATTTACCCTTCTTCATCTATTTTAAAAAGAAAAAAAAGTCTAGTCTACTCCAATTCATATTTAGTATGGACCATCCGATCTAAATAAATTTACGAATGTGTAGTAATATAGACGAGCTCATATTAATATATATGAAATTAAAAATAGTTTATATAAACAATAAAATTGTTCGACATGACTCGAACTTGAGTCTTTCTCATAATTGGTGGGGTGTTTTATTACTTGAACTAGCAAGGTTTGACAATTAGTAGTCTATTTAGCATGATCAAACATTTAGCCACACATGTGGTCACATAACAAGGCTACAGAAGATCTGGGGTCAAAACATATATGAGTAGCTTTAGGCTATAAAAAGAGAGCTTTGAAATGGTTTATGAGAAACATTTAAGCTCAAGCCTTCCATTTATAAAGTACATTGGAATATATACAAACATGGAGTTTAATAGAGATGAGAGAGAAAGCGGTAGGGGCAGCAGCAAGAGAGTGGCAGCCATTAATGGAGTAGAAGAGACATCAATGGGTCTAGAGATAGAATTAGGTCAAGACAAGAGCAAGTCAGATGAACAACTCATCAAGGTCTCTCTCTCTTTATTTCTCTATTTTTCTCATCCCCTCTCTCTTTTCTCTATCTGTTGAGTTTTTTGTTGTAAAGAAATTGTCAAAATGATTTAACAAATCAATAACTTAAATAAAGTTTTCAGCTTTACAAGTACTGTTACAAATTAATATAATATTATTATTAAGTGCTAGTCATGAACTAGCTAGCCTCATGTTTAATTAAAAAAGAAAGAAAACATTAACAAATGAATACGATATATCAACAGAAGCCAGGATGGAAGAGGTTCTTGGCTCATGTTGGACCTGGCTTTTTAGTTTCTTTGGCTTATCTTGATCCTGGAAACTGTAAGCCTTCTCTCTCTAGTCTCTAGTAAAATTAACTAAATTTAAATTTATTATTATTATTATTATTATTATTATTATTATTATTATTATTATATGCAATAATTTTAATAAAAAAATTACTTCTGAATGAGCAGTAGAAACTGACCTCCAAGCTGGGGCTAATCACAAGTACGAGGTAACTAGTTCAATAATTCTTCACTGTATTCAGAGATAGAGCTTAATAGAGACCGGGGGCCATGCTTTCCTAAGATTTGGTAAAATAGTATATATCAGTAGTGTTTTAGTGAAAAAAAATAAAAATACATTTATTTCTTTGTATTTGCCCTCCTCCCTCCCAAATTTTTTTTTGTATATTAGTATTAAAAAAAAATTGTACAGTTTTAATCACTATGGAGAATTTTTTTTGGCCCTCCCAATAAACCCAGTCAAATGCGGCCCTTGTACTTTCTTTATTACAAATGTTATATATAACTAGCTAATTAACCTTAATTATTTCTACAGCTTTTGTGGGTTATTTTGATTGGATTGATTTTCGCACTAATCATCCAATCCTTAGCTGCTAATCTTGGTGTAGTAACAGGTATATATTTAAAAAAATTAAACTGATCCATTTATAATTTTTTAGGAACAAACACTAATCTTTTGTTTAATACTAAATGTCATTACTAAAATTATATATTTGCAGGGAAACATCTGGCAGAACTATGCAAGAGTGAATATCCAAAGTATGTCAACTATTGTCTTTGGTTACTTGCTGAAGTGGCAGTTATAGCGGCAGATATTCCTGAAGGTTATTAATAATAATTATAATTTATTTTATTTTATTTACATATCTAATTAAGTTTATAAATTTCAAAAAAGCAATAGTATCTAAAGTTTATAAAGAAATTAATCCCAAAATGCTCAAAACATACAAGTTACAACTTACAAGGCATTAATTTAGTGCATATATTATATATAGCAACACCCTTCCTAGAAATAAACCAACCATATTACACATAAAAGGATATGAAATAAGAAAAAAACCATTTTAAGATAGTTTACTGTTCTATGCAAAGGTCTGAAACACAGTTAAGAAGATTAAGCCACTTTAGAGGGCTCTTTGTTTAAGCCACTTAATGCTAATTTTCAGAAGATTAAGCCACTTAATGCTAATTTTAAGAAACAATTCACATGACGTTGGTCGTACTTGTTTTTTCCAGTCTTTAATTTCTCTTTAATTTTCTTAGTATTAAAACAAAATAATTCATCTTTATTTTGTAAAATAACTTATCATTTTTTTGTACAGTGATAGGCACAGCCTTTGCTCTCAACATATTATTTCACATACCCGTTTGGGGAGGGGTTCTCATAACCGGCTCAAGCACTCTCCTTCTTTTGGGCTTACAAAGATATGGGGTAATTAATTAATTTTCCATTTATCTAAAAAATAAACATAAAGAGTAAATATTATTAATTTATATTTGAAAATAGCGAAGTTCTAAATGATGCTTATAATTTACCTTGGTTGTGATCAAAATGGTCAAAATTTAATTTATGATATGGTAAAAATGATCCTTTTAATTTTTGTTTGGTTTTTATTGTCCATCTAATACTTTAATATAAAGGTGAGAAAGCTGGAGTTGTTAATTTCAATATTGGTGTGTGTCATGGCTGCATGTTTCTTTGGAGAACTGAGTTATGTTAAACCTCCAGCGGTTGATGTAATGAAAGGATTGTTCGTGCCGAAACTTAAAGGAACCGGTGCGACTGGTGATGCGATCGCGCTGCTTGGAGCGCTTGTCATGCCGTAATAATTACATTTATTAATTAAATAGTTTATATTGTTGGGTTTACATATAAAACTGGATTAAGCACACTATTATTTTTTTTGTTTGACTTTGTTTTTTTAATTTAGGCACAATTTGTTCTTGCACTCAGCTCTTGTGCTATCAAGGAAGACCCCACCCTCTGTCAGAGGAATCAACGTAAGCTAGAATTAAAGAAAATAATAAAATAATAATAATAATCATCTTATGATTATTTTTATCAGGATGCATGTAGGTTCTTTCTTATTGAGAGCGCGTTCGCATTATTCATTGCGCTATTAATAAACATCGCAGTAGTATCGGTTTCTGGCACTGTTTGTTTGGGACGCGCTCTTACTGACGACGATGCAGAGAGATGTAGCGATATAACTCTTAATTCCGCTTCTTTCTTGCTCAAGGTATAAATTCAAATTTCACATACTAAATGGTGTATATACGACAATATAAAATGGACATTTTCTTATATCTAACAATTATTGTCATATAATTTTCAGAATGTACTAGGAAAATCGAGCTCTATAGTTTACGCAATCGCACTTTTAGCCTCGGGACAGAGCTCAACCATTACTGGCACATACGCTGGCCAGTATGTGATGCAGGTAAGAAATATTTTATTACATATATTCGACAAAAATATGATTTAATCTTCAAAAACAATTGATAAATTACATATTAAGTTAATAGATATACAAAAATATTAACTGGTAAATAACTGGTAAACATTAATTGGTAAATAATTTAAACAGGGGTTCTTGAATTTAAAGATGAAAAAATGGCAACAAAATCTCATGACACGTTCCATTGCTATCGCTCCGAGTCTAATTGTTTCAATAATTGGTGGTGCGTCAGGAGCCGGTCGCCTCATTATCATAGCTTCCGTAATTAATTACTTAATCTTCATTTTTAATTAAATGATTTTTATTAATTAAAAAATTTGTAAAATTTAGGGTTGAAATGTGTGATTTATTTTCATTTTCAGATGATATTATCATTTGAGCTTCCATTTGCTCTTATCCCTCTTCTCAAATTCAGTAGTGGCAAAACCAAATTGGGACCTCACAAGAACTCCATATATGTAGCAAAAAATAATTATTGAAAAAAACTCTATCATACTATACTTGATACATTCTGACTTGTATATTTGATAAACAGATTATAATAACATCATGGATGCTTGGAGTAATGTTAGTCGGAATAAATGTATATTTCCTTAGTACGAGTTTCGTCGATTGGCTGATAAAAAACGGTCTGCCAAAATATGCCAATGTCATGATTGGAATTATAGTTTTTCCATTAATGGCGATTTATATAATCGCCGTGATATATTTGACGTTTCGAAAAGATAAGGTTGATACATTTACTATGAATTCACAAATTGAAATGGAGAAAGGAGTGCATAGATGTACAGGAGAGGATGAGAATGAGCCTGTGCCTTACAGAGAGGATTTGGCTGATATCCCTTTTCCTGAATAATTAAGATGTATTTATATGTGGAAAAATGGATTTGTAGCATATTGTTGAGTATTTTCTATTGTCTTGTATCTACAAATGTGTGTTAATATTTTAATAATGTAGAGTCGTTAGGTATTGAAGATGTAAAATTATAAATCGTTTAACTTTATTTACAGCATTTGTCACGGAAAAATGGCTTGCTTCAACGTGTTTAAAATCTTGGATGGAAGTTTGAACTTGTAACCATTTTGGGCTGATTTTGAAACATTTTGGATGGGAGTTTAAAATATTGAATCATTTTGGGCTTTTGAATTACTGGGACTAGTTATTTGGGGCAATCCATATATAAAATATGACATTTTTGCTATTTACATTTCTTTTTCTTTAGTGAAAAATTATGTTTCTAATTATTGTAAAAATTATTTAGTAAGAACCAAACAATGGAGAATTATTTGTTATTTACATTAAAATAAAACGGTAATGGAAACATGATTTTTGGCTGTGAATCTTGTACTAGCCGGCGATCGACCTGACAAATCTTCGGTTCTTGAACTGGACGCGATCTGACAGTTTAGACCCACGCGGATCTTGATTTTCTTGCTGAGTTTAGTTTCGGATTTGAACAAGACTCGAATCTAGAGCTTCTTGCTGAGTTTTGACTTCAGATCTGACGATACGAGGAAGGGCGTGAATTTAGGGTTTAGCGATGCGGAAACCCTAGCTAGGTTTTTGGCTCATGCAGTTTCTGTTGGCGCTCCAATCAACGAGGTAGTTAATAAAAAAAGTTGGTACTTTGTATATATGTTTTTTATATTGAAGTGCTTAATACTTTTTTAAAATTTTATTTTTGAAGGTTAATATGTTGAGGAAATATGAGAGAGAAAGGAGGCGGCGAATATTGCGATGATGGCGGTGCTTGAGAGTATACAGAAAGTATATTCTGTTGATTTTGGGCCTTTGCGAGTGACCGCTTTTCATGGCGTGCAATATATTTCCCCTTTCAAGAAGAATATTATAAGTTATGCTGTGGGCGATCAGAAATTCCCACTTTTCTCTTGACTTATATTCTTAGTTTTTGATATAATAGAGATGTAATAATTTTTTTTTTTTTTGAAGCGTCAGCAGGGCGAATTCCCACTTTATAATATAGATGTAATAAGTTTTTGATGTTTCTTCTTTTGTTTAGTTGTCTTTTGATTTTGAAGTGGTTAAAATTGTAACAAGGTGGAAACAATATGTGTGAATTATACTGTTAGCCTTGTTAATTTAGATTGTTTTGTTTATTGTATATTATATTCATGCTACGGCAACCAAATATCCTGTTTGTACAAATGACCAATCTGCTCTTGTGACTTGTGGGCCCGGCTTATTGGGCTAAGAATTTCCCACTCTTTTCTCGGTGAATAACTGAATAGACCTGGTACAGTAAACCGAACATTAAAACAGTTATGCTAATGTCAGCCCATGGTCTTGGAGAAAGAAATCATTTGGGCTCAACATTTCAGAGACTTTCGTTGAGTCAGCGTAAAAAAATTAGAGTTGAAATATGAAACGTCAGCATTTTTTGAACGTCCAATTATAAAAGATAGAATGAAATTATAAAAATATATTTTTATATTAAAATTATAAAAAAAATATATTTTTCAAAAGATATATTTATAAATAAAAAGTATTTTTGTATGGCGTTTCGGGTGGTCCGAATCATTTCTCAAAATATTAATAAAGAAAGACATTCCGTGGAATTGAGGTCGGATCGTATTGTATTTACTTTACTTGCAAAGACGGATAAATCATAAATCTGAGATGAATTATATTTGATTTGATTCGATTTGAAGAAAACAGGAAACGATTGAATTGGATTGGATTTGTGAAAATTGAGAAGAAAATCTGAGAAAAAGGAGGAGGAATTGATGGAAAGGCCGCCTGAGAATGATTGCTGTTCGGTTTGCCATGACGATTTCACGCTTCCTTGCCAAGCCAATTGTTCTCACTGGTTTTGCGGTAATTTTTCCTCTTTTTTTCTTCGTTTCTGCTTGAAATTTGAGCAATTGAGATTTTGCGATGGTCTCCCCTTTTTTCTTTTCTAATTGACGAATCAATGTGATCTTATTCCCTGAAATTCGTCAATTTTTCAGTTGTTTTGATAAAAATCGAAATTTGAAAGCACAGATTGCATCGTCTGAGCTTCAATTGCACAATTAACAATCAATTTTAGCAAAAAATACTGCCTGGCAAACAATTACAATTTCTTTTTACACAGGGCAATGCATAGTGAGAGTTTGGCATTTCGGACCGGCAGTTCAGCCGTGCAAGTGCCCGATTTGCCGGCGATCCATCACTCTCCTGATCCCAGGCGAGATTCCGGGGGATCAGCTCCGGCTTCCGGAAGCCAGCAGCGTGCTGACAGCTGTCGAGCAGTACAACCGCCTCTTTGGCGGCGGCCCTCGCTCCCTCATTCAGGTTCCAAATCAATTTCATAAAAAAAAATGAAAGATGGATTCTTTTTTTTTTCACTTTGTGATTGTTAAGAATGGTGATTTTGCATCTGACACACTGAATTTTGTGATATTTTGCGGAACAGAGGTTGCAAGATTTGCCGTTTTTCATGAGGAGGTTGTTTAGGGAATTAATGGATCCTCAGAGGAGTCTTCCATTAATTTTCCGTGCCCGCATGATTTTCACCGTAATTATTTTAATTTCCTATTTTAATTGATGAAATATAAATTGTAAAATAAATAAATATATTATAACTGATTGAGTTTTGCAGATTCTGTTTAGTGGGTTTTACGTTCTAAGTCCAGTCGACATAATTCCCGAAGGTAAAATAAAATAAGTTCTAACTAAATCCAAATTAACTAATTGAACAAACTTTTAAATAAATATTTATTTTCTAATTTTTTTTTTATTTTGTGAAATATTTTTATGATAAAAATCAGCGGTGTTTGGAATAGCGGGATTCTTTGATGATATGCTGATACTGCTCATTGTTTTTATGCATTTGTCGGCTCTTTATCGTGGCCTTCTTCTTTATCGCCATGGTGGCGCTTAAATAATTTTAATTTTTTTTTCATTTGTTTTTTTTTTGGATTTAAGTATGGTTGGTTTATGAGTTATTGCATTATGATGTTTGTTTAATGTCATACTGGAGGCAAGAATGATGTTTTTATGACTCTTTGTACCAACTGGAAGTTTGTTTAATTTTTTTTTTTTTTTTTGCATTTGGATGTATTTATATAAATATAAATGGAGTATTATTGATGTTTTTCATAGTTTAAATTGTGAGTTTGTGAATATTGTTGCATGAAAAATTATACTCATTAAATATGTTATGTTTTGTTGAATTGAGTTGAGTTGATTTCATATGCTCAAGTTTGTACAGTTAAAAACCAGCTTCGCAGAGAAATTAAATCAACTTATAACAGATTAAGTGATAGATAAATAAATAAATAAATTACTTAAAATGGGGCCTCTTATTGATTAAAAAACATAATATAGGCTTATTTAAGTAGAAATTATGTTGCCCCATTTAACTCATATTCATCCGGGTGACGTGGCGCGATCTGAGCCGCAGGTGTCTGTGGCTCCTCCTCAAATCGATCAGTCATTTCCACAAAAAAGAACACTAATTAATAATACAGCTCCTTGAACAAATATAGAGCTGCAATTAATTTCTGCTGCAAGATAGAAGCACAAAGGGGTAAATTTCTGCAATTTTTGATCGTTTTTTAAGTGGAATTAATCTCGCAAAAGAGCATTAGTTTATATTCATCCGTTAATTTAATCGGCGCTCTTTATTTCTTTCTTACTTTTTTTTTTTCAGGAATGACAGGAAAATTACCGCTGGTGCCACTGGCGAATTTCAAAGCTTCAGCTTTGTGCTTCTTTCCTTCTGTAAGTAGAATTGCTTCCTTTCAATTTTTCATTTATTATTTCATATTGAGTAAATTGAGGAATTTTTCATTTATTTTTTTAAGAAACTACTTGTTTGTACCGGTACTGGTACCATTCAATCTGGTTCAGTTCAACAAAATAAAATAACCCAATAAAAATTTATTTATTTGAAAATTTATTTGCGCATATATAATTATAATGTATCACTTAAATAACGGTTATAAACAAAAATTACTTGCATCATCTCATAAACTCAAAATATCTAACGATTTATCATCCTTATTTATTTCCCTTCAGCAGGATATTTCTCCCCTCTCAAAACCTCAATTCCACTCAAATTCAATCCAAACAATATCCTTCAAATCAAATCCCACGCCCAAAAAATTCCAACTAAACTCGACAAACCAAGCGCAAATCCCAATCTCAAAAGAACAAGATCCCAAATCATGGGAGGAATCCCAACAGATCCTCTCCAGTTTGAACTTCTCACTGGACGAGTCCAGTAAGATGCTGCAAAAAGCGTTCGGCTGGGTCAACTCTCCCTACTGGTCAGTAGAGAGAGAAACAGAGATTCCAAATGCTCAGAAGATAAATCGAATTTTGGAATTTTTGAAAAGTTTGGGGCTTAATGAGGAGGATTTGCACAAGGTTCTGAAGAAGTTTCCGGAAGTTCTCGGATGCGATATCGATGGGGAAATTAGGGCTAATGTGGAATTGTTGGAAAAAGATTGGGGTATAAATGGAAAAACGTTGAAAAGTCTGCTTTTGAGAAACCCTAAAGTTTTGGGGTTTAATGTGGATTGTAAAGGGGATTGCATGGCTCAGTGCACCAGGTGTTGGGTCCGATTTTAATTTTATTTTATTATTTCATATTTATTATTTGTGGAAAGTTATATATAATTTGTGAGGTTTTATGTAAATTTGCTGATTTGAGGGGTGTAAATGCAAAATATAACAAAGATCTCAGGTATTATTTTCATTTTAAATTTTTATATCCATTTTTTCTCTTTTTTTTGTAATAATTGGATCTTTTTTTTTTTTAAATTGGATGAAAAAAGGAATAATATTGTTCTATTAAACTTTATTTATATTTTTTAGTTTTTTTTCTCTTACACCATGATTCATCATTGTCTAGACCCGTTCCACCATGGACCACAAGAAAAAGTCTAGACAATTATTCCTTCGTCACATTTATAAAGACTTTAATCAAGATCCCAAAATGATATTACAAAGATCATATTTAGTTGCACACTTTCCAAAGCACCAGCTCAGATTCCGCTTCCGGCGGACCCGAAGAGCTTGTAAGGCTTGCTGATTTGAACTCTAGTTACTTTAGGTAACTCTGCATAAATAATAAATATTCAAATTATATAATTAATCGAAATTAGTAATCTAATTACTAAAATATATGCTAGATTAAATCGATATTTACATCCGAATAGAGGAAAAAGGTGAAGTTTGAAAGAGATTTATTTAAATTCAAAACTTACTTTGAATTTCTTCCGCTTGTTTTTCGGTCAATCTTGCGGCAAATCCACTTGCGATACTTGTATAATGATAGATCAGAGCTTTTTTCGCCGCCTCATCACTTAAAAAACAAAAATAAAATTTTCAAATATCAAAATAGAAGATATATTCCAACCCAAAATTACCTAAAAAGGTTATTTTTTTTTTTAACTATAAACATTTAGTTCATAAATCACATGGTAGGACCAATTGCAATTAAAGAAAAAAAATTTAATTAAATGTAACTCATATATTACAAGGAAGGACCAATTGCAATTAAATTCAAGGGAATCTCATTAGAAAAGTAAAACATGTGGATGGACCCGGTCCATGACGCACCTGCCAAAGAATGAACGAAGGACATTGAATTGATATGCCTCGGGATCTGCGCCATCAGCCGGTCTTTCGAGGTAGATGATATACGGTGAAGTTTTTTCATCTTGTGTAGCCATTGAAGTTGAAATTGCGAAGAAAATAATTAGAGAAAAGAAAAGGGGGCAGATCGCGAGAGATTTTTTGCTCATCTTTTGTTGTTTTGTTTATTTTTGTTTGTCTATTTGGGTTTTTTTGCTTGGTTATTCAAGGAGATTAAAATTGGTTTTTTCTTTAGTTAATTGGTTTTGTTCGGTGGAAAATTTAGCGCCATAAATAGAAAACAATATTGTTTGATATAACAGGGGAACTATGATATGTTGTAAATTAGTGGTTTAAGAATCTAGAGCAACAAAAAAAATATATTAAAGAAGCCTTAGAAGCGTTATATAGAATAATTAGTATATCACAAGGCGATGCTCGCGCTTTGCGCGACCATTTTTTATCTTATAAAGTGCAATATTTTTTTCTTACAAAATGAAGATCCAAATATCATAAAAGAAAAACACAACAATTATCAATTAAGATCTACAGAAAAAGTTTTAATTAAAAAGTACCAAAATGTCCTTCATCAAGAAGCAAACCTGCTAAAACTCCTTCATTCCTCCATCCCAAATTTCATTAATTGAATTGGCCCTAATTGATAAAATGTGAATTTTATCATATAAAGCTACAAAGTATCATAATGAATATCCCATTCACTTAATGCTGCAACACTATAATACCATTTTCAATATATAATTCTACAACATAATTTTTGTTACATAAAAGTCAGAAAATTGTAACAACACAACACAATGCAGTTTGTTGACCAGATTAATATAATGTAAATACTATAATAAGGGGAAAAAAATGGTGGAAGATAAGTCCTTTTCGCGACATATAAAACACAAAAGTGATGTATGCACAATAAATAATTAGAGAAAGAATTAGCATCTAAAAAAATGAATAAAAAGGAAAAAATACATTGACTTTTCAAAGGCAAGACTGACTTTGTTGACCACAGAAAATTCCACCTACCTAATTCATACGGCTCAGTTACAATCCACATAATTCTTAGGAAAAACTCTCCTCATCTCAGCCGTTCAAAACCCACTAATACCTCATCCAACGGCTCAGATTAAAACTCCCGCATAAAATCAAACAAATGAAAAATAATGGAAGTAATTAGACTAAATTAAGGGCAGCACACTAAACATGGTCTTTCATACACCGGGAAAAAACATGAGAGGCAACCGGTCAAGTGATTGATTTATGTGCGGCTTACGAAAGACCAGGTGTATGGAACAGATTGTCATTATTAACCAGTCTTTTAGTCCACTAGTGTCCGATAGCGAGCTAATATTAAACAGACGTGGTTCATTTTAAACTTGAGAAATTATTCGGAGTGCTCAGAAACACCTACCATATAATTTTAGTTGTACATATATATATATATATTTGTATTTGAATATACATTTTATATATATAAATATATCTTTTTTAAAATATATTTTTTGTAATTTCAAAATCCTGTGTTTACAAAAATACCTTAAACTTCTAGATTTTCTAGTCATTTATAATTATGATGTGTTTTGGTCTAGGAACTGATCTAGACTGGATCTTTGAACGGATTTTTAACTGTTTGCTCATCTTTTTGAGTCACTAGAAGAGACTTTTCAACTCCTTTGATTTCTGTCTGTCTATTTCTTTTTCTTTGTTTCTTTTTCACTCGGAGTTGAATGAGTGAGAGCACAATTATTGAATGAAGGCAAAACACTGCAATTAATTACGAACAAGAAAGCAGGTGCTCTGCTTCTGTTTCTAGCGCAGGTTCTTCTTCTCCGAATTCAATTGATAGACAAAAGAGATCACAAGCTAAAGATCAATTTTACTGTTTTTTTGTTCCGAGAAAGTATCAAAATTCAGGTTTTTAACCCATTTTTCCGTTGATTTCCCCTTCTTTTTGGCTCAATGATACATGTTTTCAAATCCGTGATCAAAATTTAGTTCCAATTTTCCATCAATTCTGTCTTAATTTCACAACCCAAAACCAAACATGCAATCTTTTGCTCACAAATCAGTAATCTTCTCCTTCTTCCTCTTCACTCTCTTACCCTTCTTCTCCATTTCCGCTGTGATTCCACTGGGCTCGACTCTAACTCCACTCAATTCCTCATGGACTTCTCCAAACCAGACCTTCTCCTTCTCCTTCGTCGCCTCTGAATCCTCCTCAAAGCTCTACTACCCCGCAATATCTTACTATTCTTCAGTACCCATCTGGGCTCCGCCGGGTCCGCCGTTGGTCGACTCAGGCGGGTCTCTCCGCCTCCTCCAGTCCGGCAACTTGGTTTTGCAAAACTCCTCAGGCGCCATCCAATGGCAGACCAACACGTCATCACGCGGCGTCACCTCAGCATCCTTACTCGAAACCGGTAACTTCGTTTTGCAAAACTCTTCTTCTTCTTCTTCATTTCTTTGGCAGACTTTCGACCACCCAACAGACACCATTGTCGAGTCGCAGAACTTCTCTTCGAACCAAGTCCTAACCTCAAATTCATACACTTTCTCACTGATGGCGTCAGGAAACCTAACCCTGAACTTCGACGGCTCGACCAACAACTCGATCCAGTACTTCAACCAAGGCTACAACGAAACCACAACCAAAGGCGTCACCGCCCCGATTCTCTCTCTACAAACCAACGGAATCGTCCAGCTATTCGACCAAACCCTAAACACGACCTTCGTAATCGCATACAGCGACAATTACGGCGAGAGCGGCGACATGATTCGCTTCTTGCGTCTCGATTCGGACGGAAATTTCAGAGCGTACAGCGCAAACAGAGGATCCGCTGTTCAGAATATCCAATGGTCGGCCATAACAGAGCAGTGCAACGTGTTTGGCTACTGTGGAAACTTTGGCATGTGTGTGTATAATGATACATCGCCAAATTGCATCTGCCCCTCGCAAAACTTCGAATTCACGGATCCGTCCGACCCAAGGCAGGGGTGTAAACGCAAAACGGACTTGAGCTCCTGCCCTTCAAACTCAACCATGTTGGTTTTGGACAACACACAGTTCTTAACTTATCCTCCTGAAATAACGAACGAACAGTTTTTTGTTGGTCTCACAGCTTGTCGCCAAAACTGTCTTTCTGGCCCGTCCTGTTTGGCTTCAACAGCTTTAGGAGACGGATCGGGTTTGTGTTACCTCAAAGTTTCGAGCTTTGTTAGTGCTTTTCAATCCCCTGTTTTGCCTAGTACGAGTTATGTGAAGGTTTGTGCGCCACCTCTCCCTAATTCTCCTTCTAGTTTGACCACGTCAACCAAGGGGAACTCTCACATACGGTTTTGGGTTATTATTGTAATTGTTTTGGTTACGATTTTGTTTTTGGTTGGTCTTGAGTGGGGAATTTGGTGGTGCTTCTGCAGAAACAATTTGAAATATAACGGGTCGCAAACGGGTCAATACGCCCTTTTGGAGTACGCTTCTGGGGCTCCTATTCAATTCTCTTACAAAGAGTTGAACAAATCGACAAAAGGGTTTAAGGAGAAATTAGGGTTTGGGGGGTTCGGAACCGTTTACAAGGGTTTAGTGAATCGCTTACCGGTTGCAGTGAAAAGACTCGAAGGAATTGAACAAGGGGAAAAGCAATTTAGAATGGAAGTCGCGACGATTAGTAGCACTCACCATTTGAATTTGGTGAGATTAATAGGGTTTTGCTCAGAAGGAAGACATAGATTGTTAGTTTATGAGTTCATGAAAAACGGGTCTTTGGACGCGTATCTTTTTGGAGACTCGAAGCATTTATCATGGCAAGCAAGGTTTAACATTGCCATTGGAACGGCACGTGGGATCACATATTTACACGAAGAATGTCGCGATTGTATAGTTCACTGCGATATAAAACCCGAAAATATTTTGTTGGACGAGAGTTTCAACGCGAAAGTTTCGGATTTCGGACTGGCGAAACTAATAAACGCGAAGGACCAAAGAAACCGGACTTTGAAATCCGTGCGGGGCACTAGAGGCTATTTAGCCCCAGAATGGCTCGCGAATCTTGCAATAACTACAAAATCAGACGTGTACAGCTTTGGAATGGTTTTATTAGAAATAGTGAGTGGGAAAAGAAATTTCGACGTGAGTGAGGAGAGAGAGAGGAAGAAGTTCTCCATCTGGGCCTACGAGGAGTTCGAGAGGGGCGGGTTCGTAAATATCACGGATAAGAGGGTTGTTGACGAAGAGGGAGAGAATTTGGATGCGGAGCAAATCGAGAGGGTTTTGAAAGTTAGTTTTTGGTGCATACAAGAGCAGCCTTCGATGAGGCCTTCGATGGGGAGAGTTGTTCAAATGATGGAGGGGATAATGGAAGTCGAGCGGGCCCCGCCGCCGAGAGTTATGTTGGAGACCAATCTCGCGGTGACAAGTGGCGGCGTGGGAGAGGGGGGAGAAGGAGGGTCGTTTTTGATGTTTGGTGTGATGGGCGGTCGAGCGGATGAGGAGAGTAGGTCTTTGGATAGAAGTGGGTCTGGGTCTGTGTTGGTGGCCAAGAGTGGGTCCTTGAGGAGTGGGGATGTTGTTACTTAGTCGGTTAGAGAATTTATGTGATGGACTTTTTGTTTGTGTTGAATTACGAGGAAGTCTTTGGTTGGATTTGTATAAAGAATAAATGTTGGGTTTTTTTGGAGTATTTTTTTTTTCTTTTTTCTTTTTTCGTTTAGTTTAGTGGTAGGAGAAGGGTTTATATGCAGCCTGGTGTTGTGTTTTAGAATGCAGGGCCATGGAAGGACCATCTTGGTGTGTAATATGTGAAGGGGAAAAGGTGTAAATTTCATGTAATGTGTGATATATGATTTTCTTATTTTTTTTAATGATAAGGAGCAATTGTAGAAGCTTTTCTCATTTTGTTTATTTTGGTTTTTAGTTAGCAGTTATTATGTTGCAAATGGAAATTAATGGTTTGCATGTGTTTTGTCAAAATGGGAGTGAGTTGAAGAGTTCTCAACTTCTTATCATGATGTTCGAAAGTTCCCACTCCAAACCTGAATTGGGTGGTTAGATTTACAGCATTTACGAGAAGAACAGTTGTATATCTAGAATAAACTAGATTCTCAGACCGCAATTGGTTTCGTAGTGTAGTGGTTAGCACTCCAGACTTTGAATCTGGCGACCTGGGTTCGAATCCCGGCGAGACCTTATTTTTTCATTACAAACTTTTTTTTTCATTTTTTTTGAAGCTTATTGGTTATAGTTATATCTAGAATACTAAAACAGTAGAGCCCAGAATGGTAGAAATTGAATCGATTATGTATGAGATTGTTAAGTTCATTTATATTATTTATCATACATGATACATAAATGCTATGTTGCCATACTGATCCCTACATAAAAAGATTAAACTAACTATAAAGACCAAAAAGTGCTTGTTTTCTTGCTTTGAATAATATACAAACTTAACTAAAAAATCATTCTGGTGGAAAACAAAGGTGCAAAGTAATATTAGGACTAAATCACCAATGAAGCATGACTTACCAGACAAGGTAATGGTGAGACAAATAAAATGCGACCTAACTAGCAAAAATAAACACAGCATGTGTATGTATTTTTTTTCAAGATCATGCAAAAGAAGATTTGTTCATTTCTTTATTTTTACTATAAAAGTTGTTATTCAACTTGTAATTACATGGACGCCAAATGCACAAAGTTATTTTGGGAACACAAAATTTTTGTTATAAAACATTGGAAGGAACCAAAAATACAAAAAAAATAGCTCTTGTTGATCTGGCAGCTTGGGACGTGCGCATACATTGTTTTCAATTGAAATTCTGGGCTTGGAAAAGGGTTTGACTTAACTGAATCACCTGAACAGTGAAGCATGCCGCCTTTAATGATGAAAAGACGCCCGTGTGGAACTTGTGTCATATTTTCTCTGAGGCAATGTCGTCGTGGACTGTAAATGTGTGAATCCATGACTGCAATCTAGTAAAATAATTAATGCGGATATCAAAATGAAAATTATAGTTGACACAAAATTTACCATCTTATTTGAGTATTATTAATTGTTATTAATCTTTTTATTGATAAATTGGTCATTGAAATGATTGATAATTATAAATTAAGTGATGATTAAAATTTTAATTATGCCCGTTTATTGAAGCATTTATCGTATATTATAATGAAACCAAATAATATTCACATGATTCTTTGAACGCACGTTGTAGCTGCACATGTTTTTATATATATGATTTGGAAATTTGATATGATTTTGGTTAAAATTTCTTGATTGTTTTTTCTTCTTCAATAATTCATTTTTTGTGAAAGGTTTTCTGTAGTTCATTTTCATGGTGATTTCTAGTAAAAAGAAGAAATAAACAACAAATTCTTTAAGATCTAGTTGCATCTTTTTTATATCCCATAACCTTTATTAAAGAGTAAGTAGCGATAGATAGAACTACTAACAGAAATGGTTTCGTAGTGTAGTGGTTAGCACTCCAGACTTTGAATCTGGCGACCTGGGTTCGAATCCCGGCGAGACCTCTTTTCCATTATTTATTTTTACCACTGTTTGTTTTACCTTAAACTTAAAAAAAAGGAGAACAAAAAAATACCACTTGTGAGTTTACTTGCTTATTTTATTGTACAGTTTTCTTTTTCCATTGTACAGCCAGTAATATACACTTTGAATTTCGACTCTTACCCATCACACCTATACAAAATGAATGCTACACATTCATTTCTCAATTAAACAACAAGCCAAATTTACAGATCAAATCGTGAAAAAACGCCAAAACTCAAAATCTCTTCATCAATTAAAATCTATATATAATTTCTTTTTTTTAATAATCAACCCAGTTAGTATTCAAATCTTCGAATTTCATGAACCACCGTTTAGCATCTTCAGACTCATTAGACTCATTAAGAATTTTTACACGGCCAGTTAAACTATTATTATTATTTTTTTTTTCAGATTTTGAATCGGTGGGCTGTTGTTCATCTTCAGAATCCGAACTGGAGATTTTCCTTGGCCGTCTCAACTGGAGAGAAAGCAGCCTCGACACCTCCACCAATCCTCCCCATTTCTCCAGTGCTCTCGCTATATCATAACGCCCTGAAAAAAAGAAGAAAAAGTAGAAATGTTACAAAATATATCAACCAATCCATGAATGTTGTGAATTATAATGGTCCAAACAACCAATTCATGTAGTTGTGTTAAAAAACAATTCAATTAGTTGTAAGTTTATCATGATAGACTCTACAGACGAATATTTTGGAATTCTTTTCGCAAGATTAAAAAATAAAATTACTGAAAATCGTTTTTTAATTACATTTAACATTTCATACCTGCTCGCTCGAAAGATTTCCGGCTCGGCATGTAATCAGGATCCATCCCCCAATTCCTCTGAAATCTCTTTATCTTCAACCAAAACACATCCAAAACAAACAAACAAAAACTCAAAAACAAAAAACCCAAATAATATAACATTTTGATAAACTCCCCAAAGACAGAGGGATCATTTTGCAAAAGTACCTCCAAGTTTAAATTATCCAACTGATCCCAGTACCCTTTGGGCTTCCGGTCCTTATACGCCAGACTCAAACCCATCAGCCCCGCCACTTTTCTGAATCCGCCCATCTTAGTAATCGCCTTCTCAATATCAACCCTGCCATACAACCTCAATTGTTTTCTCATCGGCATGAACCCGTTTTGGCCGTATTTCGCAACAAACCCTGAAATCTCCGATTTTAGCACTTCCAGGTCCGTTTGAAGATTAGGTACTTTGGGCCTGCTAGTATTTTTGATTGAGGGTTGGAAGAGAGAGATTTGGGATGAGAGGGGTTGGGAGAGGAGGGTTTGAGAGTCGGTGGGGGTTTGGTCCGTGGTGGACCCGGTGTTTTGGGAGGGAGAAGAGGGAGGTTGGTGCGTGGTGGACCGGGTGTTGGGAAGGTGGGAGGATTCGATGTAGTCGCGGATCGCGCAGAGGTTTGAGGGTAGGTCTTCGTAGATTACCTTGAAATGTTAGGAAAAGAATAAAAAAATTTACGCAAATTGTTGCTGATAATTAAGACTTGTCTAACAGAAATAAGCCTCGATTTAAACAATAGCGTCAATAAACCCTAAATTATGCTTAATCCTACAATAACAGTAATAATAATAATAAATAAATAAATAAATAATAATAATAATAAATGATAATATTAAAAATAAATAATAATGGTAATATTAATAAATAATAACAAATGAGTAATAATAGAAATAATAAATAATAGTAATAACAACAAAATAATAATAATTTAATTTGAATCTAAAAAAAAAAATAATTAATTAATTAATAACGTCTACCTCCTCTAAAATAGCTTCGGAGAGGAAATTATCCTGATGGATCTTAGTTTCCACCATGTATTTCAACAAAGTATGACTCTCCCCTAATTTTTCCAACTTCCACCGGCCCTGGAACGAGTCGAAGTCGCCTTCAACCTGCTCGAAGCTGATTTCCCTCCACATCAGCTCCGTCAGGTCTAAAACTACTCTTGCGTGCAGCACCATGTACAACAATCCCTTACACCCTTCCTGTTAAAAAAAAAATTTAATTTAAGTTTAAAGGGAAATTTTTTAAAAGAACCCTAATGTTTTTGAATATTGCAAGAAAATCCCTTGCTTTTTTAGATTTCTTCAAAACCCTTCTACCAGACGAGATAAATTTGTTTTTTTCTCAAAGGGGGTAAAAGAACTTTAATTTAATTAATAAAGTTTTTTTAGGGAATCTGAAAAGTGAGGGGGCTTCTAAAAATGGGAAAGGGGGGTTTTGAAAGAAAAAAAATTGAAATATTAAATATTGTTGAATGTAATGATTATTTTGTTGTTCTTTGCTGGACCTGAAGAATGCGGACTTTGTTATTGTCTCGAAAGAGGATTTTGCTGATGGCCAAATTGGGAACGATCCTGTTGATTAAAAAGAAAAAGAATATTAAGAACTACAGAACAAAATAAGAATTTCGAAAAAAATTCTCTTTTATTGTTAAAAGAAGAATATAAATACTCTGGTAATTGTTCATATGCAGTGAGAAGATTCCAGACTTCTGTAACTGACGCTTTCACTGTTATGCTCGCAAACACACATCTGTGGGCCCCTCCATTTTCCTTCATTTCTTCATTCATTAATTAATTATCTATTTATTTCACGATAATAATTGAGAAATCTGAGATAAAGGTGACATTACCAAAAGGCCATCGAATCGGCGGAAATGAATCTCGTCCACAACACAACCGGGCCCGTCGACCCTGCACGAATTTCCATAAACACCCCACTGTTTCCCACTCATTTTATCATCCGCTTTGAGATCCGTGCCGGCCAGCTTATCAACAGAAGAGAGGTCTTCTTTGAGATGATCGGAAACGACGGACGCTTCGAGATCCGTGCTGTTGACTTTGACTTTGTGGTATTTCTGCTCGGCCTGGAAAGCGAGCGCTTTGAGATTCGTGGGGAGATCGGACCGGATTATTCGCTCTAAAAATATTGCTGGGAAATTGAAACGAGGTGTCACGTTTACTTGGTATGATAATTTTGCCGTTCCAGCGCTGTTCAAAAATTAAAATAAATAAAAAATAATGATATGATATAAGTTTCAGAATTATAAATAAAATGTAAAATAAAACTTAATTACCTTTTACCAGCTTGGATGGACCATTTTCCTTCGAACTTCTTGAAATCTCCATCAACCATTGAGAAATGAAGCTCTCGCCCATTTGCCTGGTAAAACATTTTCAATTTAGTCCCTTGATTTTGAGATTAGCATAAGGGATAGGAAAAATAAGTCGTACTTAATCAGATAATATATTTAATGAATTATGAGTACCGAATTGGGAATTTCATGAAGATCCAGAACAACTCGAGCTTCAATGTGCCAGTAGAGAGCTCTTTGCAGCCCTCTTTGCTCTAGCCATATCCTCCCTTCATGCGGGCACGGTATTCTTCCACTTCACCCCCCAAATTAATCAAATATTTACAAATCAGCCCAACAAACACAATAAATCAGACACCCAAAATCACAATTCGCAATGTACCAAACACAATTACCACAATTAAGCATCAGAAAAGTAAATTACCTGTACACAAGATTGGGGATAAAATTCGCGAGTCTTTCATAATCAGTGAGCACGCTCCAGACGGAGTCCACGTCAGCATTGACTGAGATCGAGGCGTCAACTCCTCTCTCCCGCCACGAGATCACTTGCAGATCACACCTCACGTTACCTGATTCTTCCTCTTCCTTCTCATTCCGTTTCGAAATGTGACTGGATTTATCGGCGTTCTTCTGAGATCTGGTTATGATTCGGACACCGTGACTAGTTCTGATTCTGAGAGTGGAGGTGTGATTAGAGGAGGTTAGTTTAGGGTTAGGGTTAGGGTTAGGGTTAGGGTTTGTGTGGAGTGGGGAGATAGAGTGAAGAGCTCTCATGGAGGCTGAACGGTGGAGAGATAGAGAGAGGAGAGACGTTGTAATAATTCATTTTTTATTTTCTGAATGGTGAACGAAGATAATTTGTGTGGCGCGAAAATAAGAGCGCTTTTGGGCCACAGGCTTTAGATGACGTGGCTGGTTCTGAGCTTTGAATGAACAGTGGAAACTGAGATTCTAAATACGGATTTTATTAAAATCCGAGTTTTCAAATCCAGGAATATATTAAAATTAATGTTTTTGGAAAATAATATTTATTTATTTAAATTATGTTAAAATAATTATTGGGTTGGGTTGTAATTTAGTGTGTATAGGTGTGAGTGAAAATATGTATATCCATAAGGGTATATGCAAGGATGCTTTGAAGTGATGCTGTGTAGTTATGTATGAAAATGTGTATATCCATCCAAAATGGTGTAATTTTGGGATGTCTTTGAAAATGTGTAATATGTTATAAATAAAAGGCATGAGTTGGAAAACAAATTCAACTCTCTCATTATCTATGTTATAAACAAAATAACAAGAAGAAATAAATAAATAAAAAAAGAAAGGAGGAAACTATCCCTCCATTGAAAATAATTTGTCTTTTTGTATTTTTCATCTCTCTCTTTCGTGTGTTATTATCACAAAGATAAACAAAATCTTGTGAGATTTTTTATTCATCTCTCAAACTCTCATCTCCAAATTGATTATCTCCATCAATACAAAATAAAACGATCCAAATTCCAATAGAATAATCCGAAATCTGAGTATAATTATGAAAATACTGTACTTTGTAGGGGTCTGATTAGAAACGTTCCCAATCTTAGACAATATAAAAGAGCGCCAAGCTCTCTAGTCTTACAAAACTCTGAGCTCATAATTTGAATTTTGAGCGCACAAAGAGAGAGACGGAGAGAGATTGAGAGGGAGAGAATGTCGTCGGCGAGAGCAAGTAACAGGAGGCGAGTGAAGGAAACAAGTTCCGACAGCCTGATCGGCCTTGGATCCGACAAGAAGAAGAGGCAGAGAGATGGCGGCGATCTTGACGATTTTGATCCGGATCTAGATCTTTCGAGGTAGATTTTCTTCGTTTTTGTTGCGTTCTGGATTAGACGTTTGTTTTTGTTCTGTCTTTACTGGTTTTTTGAGGGAGAAAGATCCTGATAAGCCAGCTGAGTTTTTTTTTTTTTTTGTGACGATCAGCTTGGTGTTTTTGTGTTTTGGATGGATTTGTTGATTTAATCAGAAGACGGATTGAAAAGCTATACTGAACCTGATGATTTTGATCTGGATCTGGATCGTTTTAGAAGTTCTGTTTCTATTATAGATATGTTTTTTCGTTCTTATAGTGCTGTATTGAAGGTTCTTTTCTTGAATTTCTCTTTGATTATAATGATTATCTGAGCATTTTTACTTTGTGCATGTGTTTTGGATGGATATTTTAAATTGAATGCTGGAATAATTCAAAAGCTATGTAGAATCTGACTTGTTTTACTAGATGTATGTGTCAGATTTATTGAATCATCAATTGAATAGTTTGTAGATCATGAGAATCTAATGATTTATCCTGATCTAGTTGCATCCAGATATTATCTTATTTCTGCATTAATATCAAATATTTTCAATATTTGATGACATTTTCTCTTTCACTCGGAGTATGTTTCTAATTTGCTGATTCTATAATTTACATGTAAAAATTTATCACTGAAATAATTCTAAGCAATTTAAGCTTTTCATACTAACTTGAATGGATGCTAGTTTTTCAATTTTCTGCTACTACTACTGTCTTGATTTACATAAATCTTCTTGCTGAACCCTTTTTCATTTTAAGATATTATTCTCACTTAATTGTATTATTTTCTTTCAAGAATTATGACAGAATATACCAATAAACCTAGACATATTTTCTATTCTGAAAAAATAATTTCATTATTCCTTAATTGCAGTGATATAAAAGGGATCCTTTCAGCCTTGCAAACCATCAGACAAAAGGCACAGAAAGACGGCCAGAAAAAGAGTGAAGAAACTATTGGAAGGTATTTATTTTAATTATTATTTAATTCTTGTTAGATTTCTGCACAATTAATGTTTCTCTCATTGGATCTACCTAGTAAAATTTCTAATTTTTTTGCTTCAATTTATGTGCTTGTTTTGTGTTTATTTGAGCTTTTCTTGTAAATTTTATTTCCACATCATTTCTAAAATTTATAAATTTTTATTTTGAACAGTGTTGCATCAGAAGTTAGGAACATGCTTGATGATGCCAAGTCCAAATTTGAGAAAGAAAGGTAAGGAAAAAACATTCAAATTTCAGTTTAAATATAATGAATATTTGGTAAAATTGGTTATTTTAATAGTTTATATATTTTTATTATTATTTAATAATATGTGAGATGTGGTGAAATATAGCTAACACACGGTTTATTTGCAGGCAAACTTTTCTGAAATCTCTGTCAAAGACTTCTAAAGAGGTAATTACTAACTATAATATATGTGGATTACATAATTTCTTTAATATATTTTGTTATTGCTATAGATTTTAGTTTTTAATTTGTGATGTAATATGAATTTCAGTGTGAAAATTCACTGAAGAATGAGTATGCAAAGTACCAGGAAACTCATGATAAGTTTTGCAAAGAGAAAGCTGCCTTTCAGCAATGTTTCAAAGGTATATTTTCACACAATTTTCGACTTTAAACGTAAATACCAATAAAACAATGATCTTTCTGTGATACTGTCAAAGGTTAATTAAGAAAGTTGAATAACAATTAAATTTTTTTCTTTTATTATGTGCAGAACTGTTCACCAAATTTGAAGATGAAAAGGAGAAATTATTCGTCAGATATGAGCAACAGAGTAAATATTCAAACTATGATTATTGATTAATATCCTGACAAGGCATTAATATACTTAAGTCCTAAATATTATATTCAAATTTAATTATTTTTTGTATTTTCAGGAAAGAAGGAGAAGAATACACTGGCTGAGCTGGAAAAAACTTGCAATGAGAAGATAGCCAATGCTGAAGAATCCCTCAGAAAAAAGAAACAGGTACAGTATTGCCTAATATCTATTCCTAGTAAACTTCTGTAAGGGTTTGTGCAATATTTCTAACTTTTCAGGGGTGTATGTGATAATTTTGCCCTAACATAACAAATTTCATGTATTTTTCTTTTGTACAGGATGATAAATCTATTAGCATGTTGAGGAAATCTCTAGGCTCGTTCTTTGATGGAGGCTCTGATGATGATTTTGGCCCTGATGATTAATTGGCTAATGATACTTAAGTCTTTTTCATGCACTGTTCCTATAGATTAGGCTTGCTTTTTAAGTTGTAGCTAATCATATGGAAAGATATTTTAGGTTTCAACTTTACCGTATCTTTAGATCATATAGTAAACTCAAATTTTATAGATTCGTTTATATCAAAAAATTCTTTATATGTTACATAAGTTTTAAGTTCTAGAATCAAAACGAATTTATTAAGCTTTTTGTGTTATCCTCGACTGTAAATGAGTCGTATTTTATTCTCATTTATCGCAATATATCATTTTTGCACTTCTATATACTCTTTTATATATTAAACTGAAACAACACACGCAGAGAAATGAAGTACTGACAAATTGTGCATTAATAAAACTAAAAAGATTAGCATAGAAACATCCATTATCCAAACGATTAACTCAGACACAATCAGTAACATAAATCCACATTAGTCTTTAGCTAACACAAAACACCAAGAAACATAACTTTGTACAAAAGAGAGAGTAACTAAGGTAAGAACATTAAAAGCCATCAGATTATCAATTAATCTAGAGAGATGTTGTAACTGGAGGCGAGTTTAGGGAGAGTGCCGTCCTGCACAATCTTGTCCGTGATCTCGTACTTCTTGTAATTCCCCATCAAAATCTCGTGCTGCTGTTTTGCCAGATTCTCCTCTTCCTTCAAATGCAACTACACAATCACACAAAAAAACTTTTGAAGTTACTAACCATTTGTTACACTGCCAAGAGGCATACTACACTCTCTGTTAGTTAAATACTCAGTTCCATACCTAGAGAAAATTTGCAATTAAGTCCTTGCATTATGCGTAAATTGCAAGGAAGCCCCTCCAATCTCAGAAATTACGAAAAAAAAGAAACCTATATTCTTAGAATTAGTTACCGGGCTAACGTTATTATATACTTTTTTCACTCTAATCACGATAATTCATTAACCATTCCTACGAAATTAAAAAAAAAATTAAATCCTCTTACTAATAAGTTCCTCTCTATCTTCATTCAATTAAGAGGGAGTATCAATGACGAACAAAAAGAATAAGATTATAAGATTAACTTCACGAAAAAAACACGATTCGTACATCAGAGTCAACCAAACCAACACTGTCAGACACTAACCAAAGTTAATAAAACCAAAAAACCAAAACCCAAACTCACCTTAACGAGCTCAAGATGCTCAGCCTTATGCCGTCTCACCATACTCTTCATCCTCTTAACCCCCTCATACTCCCTATCCCCCTCTTTCACCCACCTGACCTCGATCCTGCCTCTGCCCGGCGGGGCGGGCCGGTCCTCGAACATCTCCGCGCGGGCCGGCTGCGCCCTGACCGGCCTTGGCATGCCCGACATCATGAACGGGAAGTCCGTTAGGGTTTGGATCACGGCCTGGGCCTTGCGCTCGGATTCGAGCTCGACGAGGGCGGATTGGGGGATGGAGGCGTGCGGGATCGTCCAGTTTTGGAGGAAGGTGATGGAGGTTACGGCACTGATTTGGCCGAGAGCGGTTTTGATTACGGAGTCTGTTACCTGTGGAAAAAAAAGGGCCAAAATTATGTTTAAAATGCAGAAATAGGGGATTAAGGTAACTAAGTAAGGGTTTTTTTGCAATGTAGGTATAATATGGGTTTTTTTTGCTATTTAGCTAGAAAATATAAAAGGGAAATAAAAGAGGTGGGACGATAATCTCAATGTTTTCTAGAAAATATCAATCTGAACCCGCATTTAATTGGAATTTTCTTGTATTAGATAAATTGATCAAGAAAAGGTGAAATTATAACCTGAGGAGAGAGATTGTCGAGGTAGATCGTCCTTTTCACTTTCGCCAAGAATTCTGCGTATTCTTTTTCTTTTTTGGCTTTGTCATTTGAAGATGGCGTGGGTTCCGCTTGATTTGAAGCTGAAGCCATAATTCTATAGCAAAAAAAGGCAAAGAAAAGAGTAATAATTATTACTAATAAAACCAGGAATTACCATACCAGAAAGAAACCTTTAGTTCAAGAAAACAGCTCTTGCATCGCAAAAACGCGGCAAAATGATGTCTTAATTCTATGCATTTATTTTTATTCATAAAAAGTTAAAAACTCATAATCTTCACTCAAATTTAGATTACGCCTGTATCTAGGTTTAACTGAAACCTAATCCCCAATTTTTCTAACACAACGGAGGAAAAAATGACCTAAATTTATCCATACCTCAATCAGTCGAAACTAGGGTTTTACAAAGTCTTAACAATCGAAAATAATGAAAAACCAAACGGATCAAAAACAAGAGAAAGAGTGAGAATGCGAACTGAACCTGTATCTTCTTTTTCTTCTCTCCTCCTCTCGATTTTTCTTTCAACTTGAGAGGGGACAGAGAGTGAGAGACCGTTCAACCAAAATGAAAACGAGAGGGGTTTGTTTCGAATAAAGAATTTAATGAGGGCCTAATAGCATAGTTCGGGTCCATTGGATTGTATTGGGCCTAATTTCCTGGCCCTTTTCTAGAAAAAAAAAAAAATGTATATAAGCTTGTTAGTAAGTTGCATGTATATTGTATATACTCTTTTGTTATTAGTTATTACTTATCTTTCGTATCTTGTTTGCTTCCAATAACAAATTAAAATACTGCCTATAATTCAAGAAAAAACAAGCTTCACAACTAAAAACGACTGTCATTTTAACAAGGAGTCAGATTTGATTATAATATAACCAACAAAAACCAATCTTGACAACATACATTATTTCATAAGATAAATATATACATGCTTATTGCCACGTCAGCATCTCTTTACAAAACAAAATTACATAACATATATGTACATATTCACTCATGCCCTTGCATTTTTGTGTATTCATTGTTCTCATTGCAATTCACCAACAGGCGCCTCACTGAGCCACAAGAAATGGATAAAATCATACAGTTTTGCACTCACACTTACCTGCAATAGTTTCATAAAACCAACAATTTATATTATCTAAATTTCACAATTAAAGTTTCCAGTTCTAACCCTCTTCTTTATTTATATTACTCCCACACTAAAATTGAATTACAAGTAACAAGAAAAGAAATTTGTGAGAACATATTGGATTGAATTACATGTCCAATCATAGCGTGCCACATCAGCATGAAGGCAGGATATTGACAAGGTGACATACATTTCGTAATATTAACAAAAAGAGGGTTGAAAGTGTTAACTTTTATAACAAACCTTAAAAGGAGTGGGATTTAATCTCCTTAAATGATCAGGCCTCATTCGATCCAATTCTCTCATACACCTACTCCTTATTTCCTCAATTGACGGCAATTCTTCCCTTTTTCTCACTAAAATCATTTCATAAAAAAATAAACAAAAACCCAAAAAATCATTTTGAATTTGAAAATAATATTTTTTTAATATTTATACATGAATTTCCTGGCCAATAGCACTTCAATAACTCCTCTACTTGTTGAGGCACAACATAAGCTCTTTTCGACTCGTTAAATGGGTGCCTGCACAGAATCCTCTCTCCTACCTAAAAATTACAAAATCTTACAAGGACCAATCCGCAAATTGCAAAAACATAAAAAATTATTAAAAAAAGTTGTACTTTTGGAGGCGGTTCGTTCTCTCCAGTTAATATATCCAATAAACTGTACCCTTCTTTTCCATATAATCTATAACACCTTTTCTTACACGGTATAGACACCTAAAAAATAATAAAAATAATAAATAATAATAAAATAATAATAATAATAATTAATATTGTTATTTAATATTTGACCTTGGAAATATCTTCTGAGAGTTTAATTCTAGGCTGATTATTAATTTCCACTAATTTAAAAACGCAGCCTAAAGCTGGCTGTGCAAAACAAGTCACCAAATATGTACCGATTCCAAATGAATCAACTTCATGCCCCTAAAATTAAATAAAAAAATAAATACTAAAATTTAGAAATAAAATATCAAAATTTGTGGAGGATATATATGAAAGATTGTTAATTATGATTATCAATAACCTGTTTGTTTAGAGCGTCGATGGTTTCTTCGTTTAAATCATTACTAGCAGTTATTTTTATTTCTCCAAATTTATTTATATTAAATTCTTTTTCTACTGCATTGAAGAATTTTCTGGACTCGATTGATAAATACGCGAGATCGCCTGAATCTAATCTTATTCCATTCGCTCTATACCTGCATTTTTAAAATTTATTTAGTTATAAATAAAATTATATATTATTTTTATAAATATTACTTTTTGGAAATCAATAATGAATTTTATACCCTAATTCATTTAGGGCTAAAGCAACTGCACAGAAATTTGGCAGGCCGCTTCTCATAACCTAATTGAAAATATTAAAACATTTTAAATCAGAAAAAAATAATATTAAATAATAAAACATGATATTAAATAATGCAAAAATATTAATGAACTCACATCATATGTATCAACTAAAGCAAGAAAAGTATTAGGAAAAGCCAAAGCATAAGATGTAAAAGCCGCCAATTCACTCTTATTTGTTTCTCCATATATTCCAATAGATGATTTTAAAACCTAAAAAAAAAACAAAATTAAAATAATTAAAATAATATAACTTATAATTATACAAAAAAATATTAAATATTATTATTAAAATATTAACCTGAATTTTATCCAGCCAATTCTCCACTAATGAGACAAAATCTTCACACTTTCTCAATCCGTCTTTATAAACAAGTTCTTTATCAACAATTTCATTCAGACCCTGAAAAGTATAAAATATTACAAAAAAACAATATGCAAATAAACAATAAACAGGGGAGTAAATGTAAATACTACAGACCATAAAAGAGCTAACAAAAGCATGAGAATGGGTCCCACGTAAAGGTATTCCAAATAACTGTCCTGCCGCAACATTACTGTTTTAAATAAAATAAAATTAAATAAATATAGTATGATTTTAAACTTTAAAGTGTATAAAAAATATATTTAATTAATTAAATAAATAAATAATAAAGACCTTGTAGCATCAAATCCGCCCATATAGCAATATCTTGAGGCACTTATTCCTCCATCAGGCCCCTAATTAAACATAAAAACAACCAAAAATAAATAAAAATATTTACAGGGACCAAAATGCATAAAATAAAAATAAATTTAAATAACCTGAGCCCTTCTAAGTCCGAATTCCAACAAACTTTTGGACTTTCCTGCAACAAGTCTGTGTCTCGCCGCATTTGTTGTTACTAAAGAGGCGTAATTAACCAGACTCAGAAATGGAGTTTCCAGTAATTGCACAACCTAACAAAATAAAATTAAAAGATAATTTTTTTTTGAATAAATTGAGAAATAATTAAATTAAATGAATGAATGAATTTTGAGTGTATTAAGTTTGTGATTGACTTACCGCAACTGGACCTTCGATTCGCATTAATGGAACCTTTGGAAACACAACGGAACCTTCTGGAATTGCGTAAAGCTCCACATTTGAGCAATCTACTTCTTTTAAATACTCAAAAAATCCATCCTATTTATTGCAAAATTAAAATAAAGAAAGAATGTAAATAATAGAGACAGACTTGTGATGCTAATTATTTGCATATTGATGAATGAGTAGAACCTCGCAAGAAGGCATGACAGAGCGCAAATATTCAATTTCGTCCTCCTTTAGTTTGAAATTAGCTATGAAGCGTATGCACTCTTCAAGGCCGCCAAAAACAGTGTATTCTCCCCCAAAAGGATTCTTTCGGAAAAACAAATCAAATCTGAAATTTCACAATTACAAACAATTACAGCACTAAACTGTGCAAAAAAAAAAACACTTAGAAGAGGTACATTTTATATGAACGAAGATCAAATTAAGCAAATAATTAAGCGTAATTAAGTAGAAGAACTGAGACTAGACTGACACAGCTCGATCGAGATGCTTGCCAGCTTTCCAGTAAGCATAGGCCATGGTGAACTGGTACAGGTCAGTAAGCAGCGGCGTCACCATCGGATCCGTCGGCGCCGGGACGCCGGAATCCGCTGCACTGAATCCATTAGGAATGGCGATCGAATCCGAATCAATCTCCATCCGATTCAATCCTTTCTCTCTCTCACTCACGCGCGCACAGTGAGTCAGTGACGCACTGGTTTGAGATCGTTGATTTTGTCGGAATTATCCCTAGAATGAAGTATAAGCTAGAAAATATGGATGAGCTTGGTACATGGAAATGTATATGACTGAATGTGGAGCCTACGTGGGAGTATATTAGGTATATTATTAGTGTAAGGTTGTTATGCGGCGCGCTGAATTAAGAGATTGGTCTCTTGGGGTCAATGATTGTTTCCTGAAAAAAAAATATTGCGTCAAAATAACTTTGGGCCCATGCCCGTTAGAAGCACAATTTCCTGTTGAAACGTTTCAATTTTACGCTATGGGCCTCATTTCAACTTATTAGGTCCATTTTTTTTAAATGACTCGAGATCTTGTTAGGTCCATTTGAAAAACAAAATTAATAAATAAGTTTATATGCATCATTAGCAGTACAGCATACATGACTATCCACCCGTATATGCGTCGACAATTTTAAACAAAAGATCTCACATGAAACCCAACAATATAATTTAGAACTCCATAATTTCACCATTTGTTGTACTTTCACACAACTATCAAAGAAACCATCCTCTATTCTTTTTCTTGGAAGTAGATTATTTCAATATTCAGTAAAAATTGTAATTACTAAGTCCAAAATTACAGCGACATCTTCGACAAAAGAGCACACCTCACATATTCCTCCAAATTCACATCTCATTCACTATTCACAAGCTCATTATTATTCTCCAAACCCTCCCAATTCTTCTCCAAATACTCCGTCGCGACAGCAGCATGCAAGGCCGCACCGACACTCAACGCCCTCTCATCCGCCACAAACCATGGCGAATGCAACGAATGAACCTGGTCCACCGTAGACCCCTCAGTCCCCACTCCCACATAGAACATCGCGGCCGGAACCTTCTGCGCATAAAAACTAAAATCTTCCGCTCCAAGTGCAGGCGGAGCTAACGCCACGTGTTTCCTGCCTAATAATCTCTCACCCACATTTTTGACATGGTTATAAATCCCCTCATTGTTTACTAAAGCTGGGTATGGAATGAGCTTTTCCTCCATGAAGTCTATTGTTGCTGTGCACCTGTGTACGTCTGATTGTGCTTCGACTATCTGAGACGGAAGGAAAGGGAATGAATATGCTTAGAACCCCATGAGTTTTGTTGTATTTTGCTTTACCTGTTGGATTCGTAGTTTGAGGAAGGAGAAGCCTTCGGTAGTGAGGCTTCTGTAAGTGCCGCCGAAAACGGAAGTTTCCGGAATCACGTTAAATGCGCCCTCTCCTGCCTTTACAAATCCTATTGACACCGCCTGGAAATAAAATCCGATAAAATCATTATATTTTCTTGAAAGACGGTTTATGCATAAATTACAAAAAAAAAAAACTGCATTATCCAAAATTACAAAGTCAACTCAAAAGTTAGACTGTACCATCAGTTAATAGATAACGTCGCTAATTTACATGCTCTAATTGCTATAATCAGCATTTGTTTCACAAGTATATAGTCTTAAACTTTTTGCAATTTCCAATAGCGCAGGGTTATTTTTGCAATTTGTGCATAACGCAGAGCCTTGATATTGACACTAGACACCGACACCTTCAGCTATAAACAAAAGTATATATTGACACCCAAAATGATATAGAACTGCTCACTCTGCTCTCAAGCGGGTCAGTTTCCCTTGAAACGAGTTGCTGCAGCGCCAACACACAAAATCCCGTCGCGACGATCGGATCAGCCGCCAAATGCGGCTCAGCCGCATGGCCACCTATTAAAGATATCATGCATTTAAGCAGTATAGTTAGAAAGTATATAATCTGTTATCTGTATTAATTAAAAAAATAGGTTTTGCATTGTTTCTGAAAGGAAGCTGGACAAGTCATGTTGTAACTTGTAACACCCACTAATATCATGATAACATTGATAAGTGAGTTGGTTATTTAGATGGTTATTAGAAAGGTAAGAAATCAATTCCATTATTTCTTTTCAGTTTTTGCCACCTTTTCCTTTGATGGTGACACGGAACCTTCCGGAAGCGGCCAAAAGCGGGCCCGGCTTGGAGGTTATCATGCCGGCAGGGGTAAAAGGGTCGACGTGCATGGCGAATATGGCCTGCACGGATTCCAAAGCGCCTTGCTGGATCATGTGGTGTGCGCCTGCGTAGCCTTCTTCTCCAGGCTGGAACAACAGCTTTACTCTGCCCTGTTGAAATAAGAAAAAACTAAATTGTTATGAAAAGAGCCCATGTTTGCTAAAATTTCCAAGAAGAGACCTCGCTGATTAACTCGTTTAAATGTTTAATCATTTTGACAATATGATTATTGTTTTCAATTTTTCATTGCATCGTTAATATGAGTTAATTAGTGGAGTTTGATTTTAACAATGAACAAGGGGTTTTTTGCAAACTTGATAAAAATGGAGTTTTTCTTTCCGATTTTCAGCAATTAAGGGCTTTTTTTGTAATATACGCAAAATTCATAGCTTTTTCTTTTTCAAAAATTTCGAAAAAATAAAATGATTAGATGTGGGGAGGGTTGGGAGGGAGATTTAAGGGTTTGTAGGGGTAATTTTGTTATGATACCTTTAATTTATCCTTGTTTTGTTGGAGAAGGCGAGCTGCGCCAAGTAGCATGGTGACATGCAAATCATGGCCACATGCATGCATTTTTCCATCTATCTTGCTTTTATACTCCCATTCTGCCATTTCCTTCATTAAAATAAAGTTATTTATTCATTTGTTTTTTCATTACGCAATTTAGAGATACTTTTATCATGACATATGTTTGTTTCCAACCCAAAAATAATGATATACATTCATTTGCTTCATGAGTCAGGGCTTTTTCAAAATAATTATAAAAAGGAGGGTCCAACTACAAAATTCAACAGTTCGAAAAGTGAATAAAAAGACAAAATATGGTCCCAAACTGCATAATGCCACATTCCCAAACCTGGGAAAAAACGAAACTGCTTTCAAAGGAAAAGGGAAGAAGAATAACAAACTTTCTTCTCCTAATTATGCAAACAAGTAGGGACCATACTGAAAAACACACCCATCAAACGATCAAATGATCAATCAAATCAGACCAATGGGGAACAAAGAAGGAAGAAAAAAAAAGGCACCTGCAAAGGAAGCGCATCCATGTCAGCTCGGAGTCCAAACACCGGGCCGGAACCCGACCCGATAATGGCGACCACGCCTGTCTCCGCCACCGGCCAGGTGTACTCAATGCCCATCCTGTCCAACTCCGATCGGATCAGCTCGCTGGTTTTCACCTCCTGAAAAGCCAGCTCAGGCCATTGATGGATCTTCCTCCTGATCGAAACCAGCCAGTCTGTGAATTCAGTGTCCTGCGCCGAGTCCAGGAAGGATTTCGACATGGATTTGGGGAGGGAAGGGAGGAGGAGAGAGAGGATGATGAGATGAGAGAAAACCATGGAATGCGAGAGGGAGTTAAGTACTGTACAGTTTGGGACTTTTTTTTGAAATGGCCAAAAAAAAAAAAATTAATTAAGGGAATGGCCAAGTTTTAAAAATATTTGCAAAAGTAGCCATTTCGCTCAGCCATCGGGCGAAACACAAGTAGTTTCGCCCAGTAACGGGGCGAAACAGAGCGCAATCCGAATTTGCTTAATTAACCCTGTTTCGCCCAGCAGTCGGGCGAAACAAAGTTGTTTTTAGTATCGGTTTTTATAAATAACCGTTATAGAATAAACAATTTAGTATCGGTTTTTATAAATAACCGTTACAGAATAAAGACTTTTAGTAACGGTTTTTAGAAATAACCGTTACAGAATAAAGACTTTTAGTATCGGTTTTTAGAAATAACCGTTACAGAATGTTCTTTCGCCAGCTCGCTAGGTGAAACAGCTGTTTTTTTCGAAAATTTTCGAAACAGCCAAAAAAAGGGCGACGCAGAGGCGAAGAAAGAGGCGAAAAAAAACAGAAAAATAAATAAAATAAATCTGAAGACAAAAAAATAATAATAAATAACTTATTTTGATGGAGAATTTCTTTTTCATATTGAAATGACATGTTAGGCTATTAGTACATAAACAGAAAAATAGGGTACTAGAGAATATTAGTACATAAACATTGATTTAACATGTTAGGCTATAGGAGGAATCTAAGTTTTTTTAGGTATACAGTTTAGGGTTCAGATATAGGGTACTAGAGAATATTTACTTTTTCAGATTGAAATGACAATTTAGCTTTTTATTTAGTGGGTAACATTGATTTAACATGCTAGAATATAGGAGGAATCTCAGGATTTTTAGGTGTTTAGGGTTCAGATATAGGGTACTAGAGAATATTTACTTTTTCAGATTGAAATGACAATTTAGCTTTTTATTTAGTGGGTAACATTGATTTAACATGCTAGAATATAGGAGGAATCTCAGGATTTTTAGGTATATGATTTAGATTTCTATTTAAAGAGTCCTCTTATTATACTTGATCATCAAAAAATTAAATCTCATAAGTCTCTCTTGCAAACTTCTTCTCTTTATATCTTTCTTCTTATCAAGAAAATGCCACAAAAATTCTGATATATTTCTATATTACAATGGTCAAATTGTTCAAGATTCGAGCGGATACAATTACGCTCCACAAGAAGGTGTTTTTCTCCCGCGTAGTAGAAATAGAAATTATTATAGATTGTGTTTAGAAATTTATGCTACCACCGGTTGGCCTAATAGTGACGATCTTAAAATTAGTGGTAGGTTTCCTTACCGTATGAATGATTGTTTGTATTTTAAGATAGTCAAAATTTCGAATGATTCACAGTTAGCTAGTTTTGCTCAGTACATCAAATATGGTGAACATGGTTGTCCTGAATTAGAAATATACGTTAAACGCATCCAAAGTAGAGAATCCTATGTAGGAACTAGTAGTAGATCAAATGTACCTTTTAATGATGACGAGCTTGAGAGGTTAGAACCTGTAATAAATCGTGATGAAGATGAAGTGCCAGAAATGGAAGAAGGCGACGAAGATGAGTTTGAAAATGTTGAAGAGGACGAATATGATGAAGATGAAGTGCCAGAAATGGAAGAAGGCGACGAACCAGAAATAGATGTTATGAACAATTATACGGAAGTGGGTGAGATGGTTAGTGTAGGAACTTTCGGTAATCCTCCGGCGAAAGAGTTTGAAGATACTACTATGTGGGAAGAAGCGAAAATCGATGTCTTGTATGGGAAGAAGCGAAAACAATTATACGTCGCCCTTTTTTTTGCTGTTTCGAAAATTTTCGAAAAAACACTCGAACTAACGGCAACGGGTTGGAGTTATACACAGCTGTTTCGCCCAGCGAGCTGGCGAAAGAACATTCTGTAACGGTTATTTCTAAAAACCGATACTAAAAGTCTTTATTCTGTAACGGTTATTTCTAAAAACCGTTACTAAAAGTCTTTATTCTGTAACGGTTATTTATAAAAATCGATACTAAATTGTTTATTCTGTAACGGTTATTTATAAAAACCGATACTAAAAACAGCTTTGTTTCGCCCGACTGCTGGGCGAAACAGGGTTAATTAAGCAAATTCGGATTGCGCTCTGTTTCGCCCCGTTACTGGGCGAAACTACTTGTGTTTCGCCCGGTGGCTGGGCGAAATGGCTACTTTTGCAAATATTTTTAAAACTTGGCCATTCCCTTAATTAATTTTTTTTTTTGGCCATTTCAAAAAAAAAGTCACAGTTTGGTGTGTGTGTGAGACATTGTTTTATGATTTTGAAAGGTTGAGGGGTCTTGATGTAATTTTGGTTTTTGTTGTGCTGCAACTGATGAGTTTTGCGTACGCTTGGATTTTACGTATTGTTACCATTCAAGACGTGTCAGTTTAATGCTAAGGCAAAGGACTGAAGTGCAGAACATATGCATCGTGTAATTTCTGATAGTAGAATATTTAGTCTTCTTAATTTCTGATAGTTTAAATCACCATCTAGTCAATAAATATTCAATCCACTTGACCGGTTTATTTAAACAGTTCAACGGTCTATTTATTTGTGCAATTTCTATTATTATTTGCTGGTAGTTCAGGATAGAATTAGGATCATGTTTAGTCTTCTTGATGTTGCTAATTAATATTGCTAACATAAAGATACTAGGGTCTGCAATCAATTAGGATCGTGTTTAGCCTGTTTTCTTTTTTATTGAAAATATGAGTCTTCAGAATTTATAATATGTTGGTATAAAGATAGTAGGTCTGTAATTAAACAGACTCGTGAGTCGTGAGACATAATACAGAATTCCCACATGCCAAATATTATTTATGCTATAAAGTTAATTACGACAATTATTATTCATTTTTGCTATTTTGAAAATAAATAAACATATAACTTTACTCCTCAACATTAATCAATCACAACTAATTATCATTCTCAAAATTCTCTGAATTTTTCTCCAAATATTCCATCGCAACAGCAGCATGCAAAGCAGCACCAACATTCAAAGCCTTCTCATCAGCAAAGAACCATGGCGAATGCAGCGAATGGACCCGGTCCACAGACTCCCCTCCTACACCGATGTAAAACATCGCAGCAGGGATCTCTCGCGACATGAAACTGAAGTCTTCTGCTCCCATTGATGACGTGGCAGTCTGCACGTGGGGCCCGCCCAGTAGTTTTTGGCCCACGTGTTTCACGTGGTCGTATATCGATTCGTGATTGTACATTGGGGGATACGGTATGAGCGTATTTTCCATGAAATCTACTGTTGCAGTGCATCGGTGTATGGTAGCCTGTGCCTCTATTATCTGATATAGAATAATTAATTGATTGAAGAATTTATAAATTGCCCCATGTTTAATTACAAATACCAGTAACCAATTGGTAATACAAGTTGTGAATGATTATTTGTACTGAATAATACCTGTTTGATTCTTGTTTTGAGGGAGGAGAAGCCTTCATTTGTGAGGCTCCTAAATGTACCACCAATTGTCGCTGATTCTGGAATTACATTATACGCTCCTTCGCCGGCTTTTACTAATCCCACAGTTACTACCTGTAATAAGAAGTTTAATTAATTAAGTGGATCCAAGCAAATCAGAACATGCCACGTCAGCAAATCAAATATGTTTACTTAAGTTTGCCCCCTTATGATTATAAAGATAATTTGGATTTGTTTTCTCGGATTATATATTCGAGATTTTAAATATTGGATTACATTATCCATGATTTCAAATCTTAATTTCAAAAACTTCAAAGCCAGCCAGGTTAGGATTATTCGTAATCTGATATATATTAAGATGGTTCGTAATCCGATATTTCAATCCCAAGTTGCACAAATTTCAAACTTAAATTTAAAAGTAAACAAAAATGAAAAACATACACTGCTGTCAAGAGGGTCAGTTTCTCTTGAGACAATCATTTGCAGCGCGAGAATAACATACGCCATAGTCAAAACAGGATCGATAGCTTCATGAGGCAGAGCTCCATGACCGCCTTTGCCTGTTATGGTAGCCCGGAACCTTCCGGAAGCTGCTAGAAGGTTCCCCGACTTCCCGCTGATGTCACCGGTTGGGAGTAAGGGGTTGACATGCATGGCAAATATGGCTTGCACGCCTTTCAAAGCGCCCTCTTTTATCATGTGGTACGCTCCGCCGTGGCTTTCCTCTCCGGGTTGGAACACGAGCTTAACCGTGCCCTTAAATATATCATACAATTATTAAGTATAGTTATATCATGATCATGTATAAGCAATTTTATTTGTAGTGGTGGTAATATTGATAAATAACTGTTTTGACAAATATTTATGATGAAATGTTGTAGGCACGAAGTCCTGCAGGCAAATTGCGTTAATTGAATGGAATAACGTTAGCATTAGCATTACAGTTACAAGTAATGGCATTTTGACAACCGTGATTTACCTTTAATTCATTCTTGTGTTTTTGAAGAAGGCGAGCTGCACCAAGTAGCATGGCTACATGCAAATCATGGCCACATGCATGCATTTTTCCATCAACCTTACTCTTATACTCCGATTCTACCATTTCCTTCAAAAAAAAGAAAAAAAGAAATACCAAATCTTTTTAAATATTATTTTCATTATAAATGACATAAATATTCGTTAAAAGAAAAGCATACCTGCAAAGGAAGTGCATCCATATCGGCTCTAAGACCGAAAACCGGGTCTGAACCAGACCCGATTGTTGCGACCAGACCAGTATGGGCGACTGGCGAGGTGTACTCAATCCCAAGTCGGTCTAGCTCGGATCGGATCAACTCGCTTGTTTTCACCTCCTCAAATGCCAGCTCAGGGCATTGATGAATTTTTCTCCGAATGGATATCAACCAATCAGTGAAGTCAGATTCGTGTGCCATGTCTAGCAAGGAGTTCGACATTTTCTTTTCGAAAGAGTAGAATGGAGTATGAGGAGGTTAAGTGGAGATATGAGAGAAGAAATGAGAGTGGTGTTCTATAGCACCTGGTTTTGTGTACTGAATAATTATGAAAAGATTATCCAAATTACAGCTAGAAATCGGTTTGTGTTTGGTGACATGGACAGATTGGAGGGTATTATGAGAAAATTTTGGCTTATCTGGGTTGAAAATTAGTTTTCAGTTCTGAGAGTTTACGATTCTTACCTAATTTGTAAATCAAATTGATATTAGATAATAGTTTGCAAACAATGCATGGTAAAACATTGAAAAAGAGAATATATTACAATAAATAAAGCAACAATTGAAGGGCCAACAAAGAAATTAAATGGACTCACAATAAAGATATTGACTCAATAACTAACTAGTTACCCAAATAAATAAACACTTCTATTTCAAAAACAAAAAATAGAACTTAAACAGATTTTACTAAAAAAAAAACTAAATAAATAAAATGAGTACTATTGCGCATGAGGTGACATCAAAATGGGCCGCGCATGTGATGACGAGCTGATATAGTTACTATCAACTATCAAGAAGACGAAATCTTATTGCTCTTTTCAATTATTAAGGTCATTTTCCAATCTCACAAAGAAAAAAAATATTAAGGTCATTTTCCAAAAACAAAAAAAGAAATTGACAGTGAACCCAAATCTATGGTCTATTCTATTTAAAAATATAATTATACTAAGTAATGGGCTTTATTATAGAACGGACTGGGTTCAGATTAATCTATCGACTCTTATTTAGGCCCGGTCCTATTTGCTGCAGGAGAATTCACAAAGTAATTAACGTTAGTCTTCCGTGAACCGCGCTCACGCAATAAGTTATCATTCTAGAAGGTAGAGTGGGAGACAGAGTCTGCAACTTTGCCATCTAGAAGGAATCTTTTGGATGTAGGCCCTTCAAAAATACATATTTAATATAAAACCCAAGAATTATGCTTCCTGGGGACCATATACAAAATTTCAAAATAGTAATTGTAATAACTAATTACTAATACATCAAACATGTTAGTTGACCGCAAAATAAGAACAATTACAGGGGCGTATGTAAAAAATATCTAAAAAAAAGAGAAGGAAAGAAGACAACGGGGAACAAAGAGAAAGCAAAAAGGAGCTTTCAACATTCAACTCGATTTTTTATTTGCTTTTTCAACAATCGCGCGTGAAAAGACGACTAAAAAAGAGAAGAAGTATAACCAATCTGATTCTTCTTCCAATTTTCAAGGATTTTTGCTCTTCCAGTTTCGATCAATCTTATCTGCTTCAAATGTGAGTGTTAGTTCGAATCCCCTTTTATTTCTCTTTTTTTCATTTTTCATTTTTGCTGATTAATCAAAGGTGATTGATTACTTTGTACTGAAAAATAGCTATTTTGTTGTGTAATTATAACAGATAGATTCAATTTGAGGAAAACTAGACGAGGTTTTGAGCTGAAGCGGAGGGTTTTGGTTTAGATCTGCATTTTGAAGCTGAGATTTCAGCTGCTAATGTGAGTTGTTGACTTCTATTTCGATTTTCTTTTATTTCCATTAAATTCTATCAACAATCTAGAATACTTGAGATTTAGGCACAATTAGGGTTTAATAAGAAGAATTTTCATACCATTTAAGAAAATTAATAAAATCTCTCTATATTTGTAGATTTTCTCAGTAACTTAAATCCTAAATATAGTGCATTTTGAACCAAATTTGCTCAATTTTTTTAATTTTTAATTTTTCAGGCGCTCTAATAAAATATAAGAATGACATCACGACCTGTAATACTTGTCTTTCTGCTATTGGTTCTTATTATCACATCTCAATTTGAATGGAAGCAACAAATCGAAGCTGAAGCAAATCCAACCTCTCAAAAAACTCAAATTACAGACAAAGAAGAACTTATCAAAGAAAAGGTACTTTTCTTTTTTTTTTTCTTTTCCAATTTTGAATAATTCTTTATAATATTTAATAATATTTTTCAGATAATTTTGTCTCAAGAAAAGAGCATACAGCAACTGAATGAATTGGTTCAGAGCCTTCAATTGCAGTTATTGCATTGTAGAGGAAATAATAACACGATTCATAATTCAGAAAATCCTTCAAGTGATGAAATTACTCAAGTTGAGGAAACCCTGCAAGATTAGGTTATATATTTAAATTTTAACACGGTATTAATTTACCCTTTTATGTACTTGGAAATATTTATTATATACATATCCCTCTATATGGTCCTGATTTAAGTGTTTGGGAATTTCTGATATACCTTCTTAAAACCTGAGAAATATGAGAAAACTTGGCAAAAGGAAATTTATGGTAATTTCACGACTTGTAGGGGTATAAACGCAATTTTCCGCGACCCCCTTTTGGTCTCAAAAGAATTTGGAACTTGTAAGGATGTTTATGAATTGAGTCTTGCAAAAGTTTAGGTTAGAAGTAAGGTGTAATTTTGTTTTTGGTGAAGTGTAGGAAATGCATTTATTGATGAATGTTTGGATATGTAATATATGATGTTTCAATTTGGTTTACATTAAATGTTTTGCAATGTTTATATATTCTTTAGCAAGTTTCTGATTGTTTTATATATATTCATTTGCACATTTTGTAAGTAACTTTTTCTTTATGTCAATACTGAACTGAAGCAATAAACCTACATATGGTTCTCATGTGGACTTCTTTTTGCCAAATCATTATATATCCTTTTGCCTCTTTTTTGGTTGTTTGAACTTCTGAAAAAGAAATTGCTTGGCTTAATCATTTGAATTAGCAAATCGTATTTGTAGCTAATAAAGCATAGGGGATGGGACACGTCTAAGAAAACAGTAAAGACATTATGGCCTCTGAAAAGATGATTTGCATATAATTAAAGAAGCAAGATATGAGATTATACACTTCGTAAATGAGGCAAATACAACAATTACATATAGGGAGCTGATACTGCGTAATGTTACTGTAGCGATCCTGTAGCGAAGGTATATAAAAATTGAAAATATTATATACAAACATATGAACTGAAAACAAACAGTATATAAAAATTCATTCTATAAAACATTATATATTAAAAAAAAAATGAAAATAGTATATACAAACATATAAACTGAAAACAAACCATATATAAAAATTCATTCGGTAAACAGTATGTATTTAAAAAAATGAAAACAGTATATAGCGTATATAGGAATGTGAGAAAACAATATATAGTTTCAATCCGTCGCTACAGTACCCGGCGTGATTTCCAATTTCCCTTACATATATTAAAAGGATTTGATTTACATTTAAATATAACAACTGAAGATAAAGATCAACAGCCTTTCCACATTAAGGTCGACCAGCAATAAGCAATCAAGTAAGTCAGTAGTCTGAATCGCTTGGGGGTGGAGATGGAGAGTAGCACTTAACCACCTCAAAGTTATCTTTGTTGGTACTCTCATGATCAACATGCAGTGTAAATGGACATACATACAGAAAGTCGTAATGATTCGCATTCGTTTTGCATCTCTTGTAACCCTTTAGATGCAACTCAAAACTGAAATATCCCGTCTCGTTTGATTTCTTAAACGAATCTATGCCAGATCCACCTATCAGGACTGTTGAATTGCCTCCTAAAGTAAGATTATAGCGCATAATCTTTTTCTTGTGGAGGTATAAATCAGGCAGTAGAACCCAATCGAACTTCTCGTATAAATACAAGAAATCTGCCTCCATATGGTTGTAGTCTATACCATTGTACCTATTATAAAGATATACAATTGAAATCAATAATGCATGAAAATTTAATGAAAGGTTGAAATTCAAAATAAAACAATAACGGAACTTAATAATTTTGAATATATTGTACCAATTAGGGTTATAAATGGTCAAGAGGAGGCTGAGATTGTAGTGAAAGGTAGGAAATGGATAAGTATCAAGATCGAATCTGGTTAAGGAAGCGTTTCTTACATGCACCCTTTCGTCTACACAAATGAGGAAAACGCACATCAAGACAATGAACAGTGCTGGAATAAAAGTACTACAGAATATACACCAGAATGTATCCTTGTTCATTGTAGATTATAGTTATGTTGTATGTATATGTTTCATGTGGATTTGAGATAGAGAAGAGATGGGCTAGAGAGCAAGTATAAAGGGGGTCTTTATACTCAAAACTGGAGGTTTTGACTTTATGATGTAGCATAATTTCTGAGAAATTCATTATTATTTTTTTTTCAATTTTTCTGAGAAGTTCACTTCGGTTAACTTATTGGATATTATAAAGTTTGGTTATCAGTTGATTTAGTCATCGGGTATTGCCTGTACTACAAAAATGTCGTTGTGCTACACAACTTGATGTCTATAAAATTATTTTATCAAGTTTCATATTTTTTTAATCAGATTTTTTATTTTTATGGAGTACGCATATCTTGGACTTGGTTTGCATTAATTAAAAAAAGGACAAAAAAGAAATCAATAATGCTTCATTATTATAAATAAATAATGCTTTAAATTATTAATATGGTTTGAACAAAATAGGATAAACTTTGACTGGATAAAAGGTGTGTGAGAAACGTGTAGGGATTTAATGGGTGGTTCCATTAGTTTTGTCATTTTCTTTGATTGGAAGATGTTGCAACCGAAATATTTATCATAAAATATTCAATATATGAAAAACATTCATATAATGCATTACTTCAGATGAAAGTCTTACTAACTAAATGAAAATATCAAGTGCATTTTCTCTGTAAATTTTCATGATCTCTTATGTTTTTTACATGTGTAGAAATGAGATCACTATTTCTTCAATTTACAAATGTAGCATTTGCTCCTCCATGATGCGCAAATGTTATATTTGTGATGTTACTTTTAGGAAATTAATGAAAAGAAGGGCTAGCTACTAAGAAAAAGTGCTACATTTTCTCATAAATATAAGCAATAATAGTGAAGTACGTACTGCGTACATATGCAAAGTACATTGTATATGCTTGGACGCGCAATGCTTGCAAAGTCAAAAATCAAGATTCCTTGAGCCTAAATGATATCATGAAATCGCGTTGTTTTGTCATATTATATTTACTAAGGATTTGGCGTGGACTTAATTAGATGAAGAAGCACTGCATTTTCTCAAGCAAGAGCGAAAAACCCTAAATGAAACGATTCATTTGAGCAATAGCAACTACATGCAGAAAACTAGTTAATAAAATAATGCTATAGGAATATTATAAATCGAAAAAATAATAAGAATTTTGATGTGGTAATATTAAACATAGAAAAAGAAGTTCATTTTCTTCGAAATTGAGATGCATTGTAAAGTCAAAAGACTCAAAAACCCATTCAAGGTATAAAATTCCCCCTTCATAGCTTTCTCTCTCTCTCTCGGCAATGGATGCAAATAAAGCCTGTTGTATATTTTTAGCTTTTATGATTCCAGTGTCCTTCATAGTCTTGATGTGTGTTTTCTGCGTTCATAAAGGAGAAAAGGTGCACATAACAGATGCTTCCTTAACCCGATTCGATCTTGAAACTTATCTAATTCCTTCTCTTCACTACAATATGAGCATCATCATGACCATATATAACCCTAATTGGTACAATATTATTATTTACTTAAATTTTTATTCCATTTCAGTTCCTATACATTTTTTAAATTAATATATTGTTTCATAATAGGTATCAAACTATAGATTACAACCACATGAAGGTTGATTTTACGTATTTATACGAGAAGTTCGATTGGGTTCTAGTCCCTGACTTGTACCTCCACAAGAAGAAAACTAAGCGATACAATCTCACAATAGGAGGTAATTCAACAGTTTTGTTAGGCGGTTATGGTGTCGACTCATTTAAAAGATCAAATGAAACTGGATATTTCGATTTTGAATTGCGTTTCAAGGGTTACAAGAGATACAAAGTGGATACAAGACATTACGACTTTTTATATGTATGTCCAATTACAGTGCATATCGATCGTGAGAATAACAAAAAAGATAAGTTTAAGGTGGTTAAGTGTTACTCACCATCTCCTCCACCAAGTCCTTCAAGCGAAGTTGCTTACTGATTGAAAAGTGCCATTTATTTGCCTTCGTGAATTTTCATAAAAAACTTAAACATTTCTAAAAAATTCAAAAAACTTCTTATATGCTTTTAGACTCTTTTAAAATATTCATAAAATTGGCTAGGGTGTTTGTAAAAGTTTCTCTTTGATTTATTTGAAGAAATTGTGACCTGAGTGTTTTTTTTGTTCATGTTTACTTTTTTTGAAGAAGTAGGCGAATGGCCTACTTATCAAATTTCATTAAAAAAAGTAGCGAAATTCGCCTTTTACATGTTGGTAGTATGGTACAATGCGTTGTTAGGTATTTGCTAAAATTAAACTGACTCCCCCTCACCCGCCTTGAGCTGAAATTTCTCCCTTCTATCTTATCTATCCGACCCCCCGGACCTACAAAATACTACACCCATTTGAGCCAATTGTTGGCTTCAGATGAAGCTCTCTCGGCTGTGATGGTCGCTTTAGATCTCGATTGTTTAAAAATGAGTTCGTTATGAGCTTTCCAAATCTCCCAGCATCCTGCCATCCATCGAGCGCTCCATTGTCGTTTTCTTTGACTTGGAGTAGCTTTCAAGTTCCGCAACCAAAATCCCACATATGCCTTCCCCCGTTCTTGTAGAGTATCGGTTGTTGTCGGAGCATCTTCTCCAGACCTCCTTTGAAAATGAGCATTGGAGGAATAAGTGGTTCTGGTCTTCCCTTGTGTTAGTATTGCATAACACACAATTAGGAGAGTTTATCCATCCTCTTTTTTGCAATCTGTCTCTTGTGAGAAGTCTATTGTTGCATAATAGCGAAGAAAAAATCTTTAACTTATATAATATTCATAAATAAGTTATGATCAAAGACAGCTTGATATTATATACTTGTAATATTTGCTACCCTTTCACATGCTGTAATTTCTTACAGAAATGTCTTGTTCAGTTATCTATCATATATGCAGGTTGTCTCCTTAAATTTCATTGAATTTATTATTGAGAAAGGCCCTACGGGCTTAATAAAAAAAATATTATTGAGAAAGTCTTTTAAGGTAACATTTTGATGGTGATTAATTATTAGCTTTTTGTAATGATCAGAATTCCTGATTGCTACAAGATTAATTAGGATTGAACCAATTTTTGTTGTATCTTGTTTGTATGTAAAAATCTACTTTTATAATATAAAAATGTTGATTAAAAATGTCATTATGAGCTCAAAGACTTTTGACTTTCAAAATTGCCATGTCAATGTGTCGCCGTAAACAAACAAAAAGACAAACTACACTAATACAAAATGAGAAAAATAACCACAAATAACGGAATTTTTTTCTAAACAATAAGATAAGGTCAATCACTTAAATTCATCACTATAAGATAAGCAAATATAATATGGATCAAAGAGAAGAAAAATAAAGCAAAACATTATCATCACAACATATTCACTATCCATTTGGACCGGGCCGGTTCGGGAGGCGCAGGTGGCAAGTTTTGCACATCACTTCTTCAATTATGCCTTTTGTACCGGTACCGTTCAAACTTCAAACTCAAAGTACCAAACAACTGGTACCAGTTGCAAGTTCAACAAGCAGTTATATATAAACCATGCCATGTTTAAACCTCTCTGTTTTGAAGTTGTGAAGGTTGAGAGACACCACCGAGTCAAAAAAATCCAGTATTTTTTTGAGTGTTGGAAGATGTGCTCCGTTTCTTTCGTCTTGGTAGAAGAATTTCCGCTTATGGAAAGGGCAAAGATAACGGTGCTCTTTGTATATTGATGTAATTCCTTCGTCAAAGGCTGTAGGGGTTAAAGCCGTTAAGGGACAAAAATAATGTTTGAATTATCATTGAAGAAAATAAAAATGCTCTCATTTTACTCCTAATGTATATGATGTGAAATCTCGGTTAAAACTTAAAACCCGTAGATACAAGACATAGATAAATAGAAACATTTAGAAAGATAAACTAGAATTGCCCTTTGGTGACGTTTTTCTCCTCTCTTCTTGATTAGGTGACGTGGCAATTCTGAAAGTAATCAAAGTCGTTGAATCTAAAAAAAATTGAGGTCAACTGTCAAAGTCTTTAATCCCATAATGATATTTTTTTAGGAAATTTGGACAGGGCTTCCAAATAAAAAATCGTAATAATATTTTTATTAAAACATATTCATTTCAACTAGTTAAAACCATCAAATGAGATGCATTTTCTCAGCAATTTACAATAATTGTGAAGTAACATGCAAAGTATATAGGGACACGCAATGCTTGCAAAGTCAAAATTGCTTGAGCCCCCGTTTCGGGGGTATAAACTATCCATTAATTAAGTCCGAATCCCCCCCCCCCCCCCCCTCTTCTCCCAACACACGCCCCCTTCTCTCTAATCTCTCTCTCGAGCTAATATACATATATAGTGCATATAACAATGGATAAGCAAAAGAAAAATGATAGAACCGGCGTTATATTGTTTTACATGATTATAGCATTCGTGGTTTTGATGTGTGTTTTCCTCATTCACAAAGGAGAAACGGTGCACATAACAGGTGCTTCCTTAACCCGATTCGATCTTGGCACCGATTTGATTCCTTCTCTTTACTACAATATGAGCATCACCATAACCATTTATAACCCTAATTGGTACATACAATTCAATTTCATTGATCATAGTCAACTCCCCTTTTAATTTTTTATCAGTAATTTTGGATATATTTTGTTATAATCAATAGGTACCAAACAATTGATTACAAACACATGAAGGTTGATTTTTCATATAAATACGCGAAGTTCGATTCAGTAATACTCCCTGACTTCGATTCGGAACTACTCTCTAACTTGTATCTCCGCACGAAGAAGACTAAGCGGTACAATCTTACAATAGGAGGCATCAATTCAACCATTGAGTTAGGTGATTATGGCGCTGACTCATTTAAAATATCAAATAAAACGGGATATTTCGATTTTGAGTTGCATCTAGAGGGTAAAAAGAGATACAAATCATATATAGGCCATTCCCATTTTGTGTATGTATGCCCAATTACACTACATCTTGCGACAAAACCTGATAATAGTACCGATAACTTTGAGGGGGTTAAGTGCTATGCCCCATCTCCGCCACCGAGCCCCCCAAGCTATGAATATGGTGGAATACGAAAATAAAACAAGCATTTCGAAGGACAAGTTCTTTATTGCGAGTTCTGGAAGGGCACATGGACAAAATTTGCCATTCAATTTTAAAAATCCAAACGAATAATAATCATATATCGGTTTAATTTCAAACCCTATCCATATCCATTTATTTTTTGTTTAAGCAACTTGGTGCCCTAGTAATGTTAATGAACCATAGACTTGTTTTCTTGTTTGATGATTTTTAGCATTTCATGGTGTTTCTTTTTTCTGATGTAAATGAGAAGAAATGCCCAAAAAGTCTTCGTGTTAATAAAGTGATGCCATAGGAATCAAGTAAATTCGAAGGAAGAGCTGTAAAAATGAAAATAAAAAAAGAAAGAGTGAAATACACAAATAGTGTGAAGATCCCCTTTTAGCTCATAGAGATCTGTCTTTCTAGATCTTACTTATTTGCAACGTACTTTTCATGAATGCTCTCATTTTTAAATTTGACTCAAGCCTGAATTTAGACTTCATTAAATCCGAAACATATTAGTAAGTCCGAATATGTAATCCAAAACCTTCATCCGATCTGACAACAATCCTACCTGAAAATGATTTATGATATGAAATATAATGAATTTCCAACTAAAACTCGAAATTTAATATAACTTGAGTCATGACCTTACTCGACAGACCGCAATCTAACCTAATATAACCAAGTCCAAGTTACCTGGATCCGCTATCAACTCAAACCTCACAGCATTTGAACCCAACTTGACATTTGCAAATCCGACCCGGTTTGTCGATTTACCTCATTGGATTTTCTCATTGAAGGGAAACACACTCTCTCTCTCTCTCTCTCTCTCTCTCTCTCTCTCTCTCTCTCTCTCTCTCTCTCTCTCTATATATATATATATATATATATATATATATATATATATAGCCAAATAGGAGAGTAATTTCATTGCCAAATTCCAAGCCTCATGGCACCTTTTCTACTTCTCTTTTTGGTTGCACATCTTACTTCCATATGCAAGACAGGTACCATCATGATCTTGCAAATTTTCTTTGTTCCTTTTACATTTATAGTATTTTCAATAACATTTACTTAACAAGCCCGGTTAATTTCTTCTGCAGCTATGAGTGCTCCAATTCTCGGTGTGAACTACGGCACTCTGGGCGACAATCTGCCTCCGCCTGATCGTGCAATCCAACTGATCCAATCAGCCAATGGTGGGGCCGTCAGAATCTACGATGCAAATTCGACCATCCTTCAAGCCGCATCTCAGACCAATCTTAGTATAGCTGTCTCAGTTCCAACTGAGCTCATTACCTCAATCGCAAACAACCAATCAGTTGCCGACACCTGGATCACAACCAATATTGTCCCTTTTGGGAAGAACATTAAATATATTTTCGTAGGAAATGAGATTCTTTCAAACCTGACTGGTACCGACTCGACATGGCCCGCTCTGGTACCTGCCATGATGAATATTTACAAATCATTACAAGCGAAAAAGCTTAGAAAAATTTCAGTTAGTACCCCTTTTGCAATGGATTGCATAAGTACCATATTTCCGCCTTCTTCAGCACAGTTTCGCCCTGATATTCCTAATTCCATCATTTCCTCCCTCCTCATGTTCTTGAATGATACTAGTTCTTACTATTTTGTCAATGCATATCCTTACTTTGTATGGTCTAAAAACTATAAAACAATTAATCTTGACTATGCTCTTTTCAGAGCAAAAACAAATAGTTATTACCTCGATGCAGGGGCTAACTTAACATACATGAACTTACTCGACCAAATGCTCGATTCTGCTATTTCTGCAATGAGAAAATTAGGTTATAACAATATAAAACTAGGTATTTCTGAGACAGGCTGGCCGAATTCGGGTGATATAAGTGAAATTGGTGCAAGTGATTACAATGCAGCCATGTACAACAGAAATTTGGCACACATATTGGCAGTACACAGGGGCACACCTTTGAGGCGAGGAATATCAATGCCATCATTCGTTTTTGCTCTTTTCAATGAGGATTTGAAAGAGGGAGCCGGAACCGAACGTCATTGGGGTCTATTCTACCCGAATGAAACTCGTGTCTATCCTGTAAGTGCAAAATAGTTAAATTTTACTTAATATTTAACATAAATATTTCTTGATGGCTAAACATGAATTTCATTATTTATGTTTACCAAGATTGATCTGACTGGAAGGAAGCCGATTAAGTCATACCCTCAAATACCATTACCAAAAAATAATGAGCCGTTCCCAGGAAAAATCTGGTGCGTAATGTCAAGTGATCTAAATGCTGTAAAGAATCTTAACTGGTTCACTGAGACTATGCAACAATTATGTAACCAAGGAACCATTACTTGTGCCCTTGTCTCAAATCAGGATTGCTTGGATGATCCCTGGTTAACTTACAGCTGGGCGGTAAACTCCATATGGCAAGGCTACAGAGACTCCGGCATGCCGTGCTACTTTTACGGATTCACACTAGAAACGACAACTGATCCAAGTACATATAAATAAACAAGTTATTTGGAATTCTTTTGAAATTAATTTCCAATTTTATTTTTGAGTTGTAACAAACAAAATCTTTTGGGTGTAATTGCAGGTAGAGCCACTTGCATTTTAGCAGCGCACTAAATAGATGGATGGGCTGAAGCTGCAAATTCTCTTGACAAGGGTTATCATATGTAGCAAAATGTTGTAATAATAAAATCCTGAAATATTTGGATTATGATAATAATGTGTATTATAAATGATAAATTAATTCATAAATTCACTGTTACAAAATCATATTCACATCCATATAGTTTTTATTGTCTTAAATTCTGTGTGATTTAAATTTCTTTATTATCATCTTTTTCCACAATTCTATTTTAATGTTTGAGACACAACGGTGCATACGATCTGGAAGAATGATGTTCTCCTACATAGCAGTGATTTTGACTCATCTTCTTCTGTGTGATTATGCAATACCAATTTAGAGAAGAAGATGAATCAGGCTTCCTACAAACATAACACAGTAGTGACTTGAGTATTTTATATTCCTATTATATATCATTATCAATAAAAATAATAGAATATATCTTTTATTTTAAGCTTCAGAAGGAGAGATTGCCTTACTGAGATACCATTCAAAGATTTAAAAGTTTATTTACATCATATGAAATAAAAAAAAAGTCCGATCAAAATAAGAAGCCTAAGTTTTAAAAAACAACCAAAGAGAACAAGAAATAAATCAGATATAGTTGAAATCCACTTGATATTTTTATTTTTTGGAAGGGTAAATATGAAATTGCATCTATAATTTATATAAATAATCTTTAGGTATATCATATGACTTAATTAATTATTTGAAGCCAAAGCTTAGTAGGTTAAGCGGTAGGCACTCTTTAACTTTGGGGAGAAGACCCGAATTTAATTTTAAATCACAACGAACACATTTAACACTATTCAACAAGTCATTCAACCCAATAATAAATAATGGGTTTGAATTTCAAAAATAATTAATTATTTTAAAATGGTTTTTGTTATAGTACGCTATGTAGCTACTTTGATAGGTTGGCTACTCTTCTCAAGAAAAATAAAACAAAAGAAAGAGTGAAATAGGATAGGTCTTTGTTTTAAATTTTACTCATTTTCATCTTGCACTCAAACTTGTTCCAATCCAAAGTACTTTATAAAGTCAATGACTTGAATCAGAATAATTCAGAAATCCTCTGAACATAATTTGAAGTGCAGTTGAGCAATTCAGATATGAAATTGGCTCAATAATTTGATCAGAAACCGTAATGCAACCTGAATATTATTTAATCCCAGTATATCCTGAAAATAACTCATAATCTGAAATTCATTATAAATTTTATTGTCCGATACAACCTGATTCGATTTAGCCTAGGATCAACATGCCAATAATCGAATATACAATTCCATTCTAACCCTGTGAAATTAACTTAAACCACGCAAAATCCGAACCCGATTTGACTCAAAACAAAATATAATATGTCCTTGAATTCCACCTCAGCTTTCTTTTAATGGAAGTTCACTATAAATAGCCAACAGTAATATCCTCTATCAAATATTCCCAAGCCCCATGGCGCCTTTTCTCCTGTTTCTTGTTGCATCTCTCACTTCCATATGTGAGTCTTTCTCCATCAAATTATTTTATATTGAGTTTAAAAAGACCAATAAGAAATTATGCATACTGGTATGGTCTTTGCTGCACTATCTCAATTCAATTTTCTTTTACATTCAGTCTTTTCTTTCAATTTACTGAACAAGTCGGGTTAATTTCGATTGATTTCTTCTGCAGGTACAAGTGCTCATTTTCTCGGTGTGAACTACGGCACTCTTTATGATCATCCAATCAATCAATCATTTTTTCTGGGAGACAACCTGCCTCCGCCTGATCGTGCAATCCAACTGATTCAATCAATCAATGGTGGGGGCGTCAGAATCTACGATGCAAATTCCACAATCAACCAAGCTGCCTCTAGCACTAATCTCACTATAGCTGTCTCAGTGCCCAATGCGTTAATTACCTCCATTGCATACAATCAATCAATTGCCGACACCTGGATTGCAACCAATATTCTCCCTTTCCGGATGCACATTAAATATATTTTCATAGGAAATGAGATTTTCTCAGACATGGATGGTACCAACTCGGCATGGGGCGCCTTGGTACCTGCCATGAAAAACATTTACCGAGCTTTACAAGAAAAAAAGCTTAGAAAAATTTCAGTTACTACCCCTTTTGCAATGAATTGCATAACTACCATATTTCCACCTTCTTCCGCACAATTTCGTGCTGATATTCCTGATTCCATCATTTCCTCACTTCTGAAGTTTTTGAGCGATACTGATTCTTTCTATTTCGTCAACGCATACCCATACTCTGTATGGTCCAAAAACTATAAAACCATTACTCTTGACTATGCTCTTTCTATAGCAAAAGAAACAATTATTATGTTGACTCAGGGACCAAATTAACATACACAAACTTACTCGACCAAATGCTTGATTCCACTATTTACGCAATGAGAAATTAGGTTATAACAATATAATACTAGGCATTTCTGAGACAGGCTGGGCAAATGCGGGTGATATAAGTGAAATCGGTGCAAGTGATTACAATGCAGCCATGTACAACAGAAATTTGGCACACATATTGGCAGTACACAAGGGCACACCTTTGAGGCCTGGAAAATCAATGCCAGCATTCGTTTTTGCTCTTTTCAATGAAAATTATAGAAGTAGAGCTGGAACCGAACGCCATTGGGGTCTATTCTACCCGAATGAAACCAGTGTCTATCCTGTAAGCGAATATAATTAAATTTTACGTAATATTTTACATAAATATTTCTTGTAAATTTAATACGATTATTCTCTCATTATTTACATATACCAAGATTGATCTGACGGGAAGGAAGCCGATAGGGTCGTACCCTCCAATTCCATTACCAACAAATAACGAGCCGTACCCAGGAACAATCTGGTGCGTAATGCAAGCTGATATAAATATTATAAGGCATCTTGATTATTTCCAAGACAGGATGGAACAGTTCTGTGACCAAGGAAACATTACCTGTCCCCGAGTCACAAATCAGGATTGCCAGGATGATCCTTGGCTGAATTAAAACTCCATATGGCAAGAGTACAGAGACTCCGGCATGCCATGCTAGTTTTACGGATTCACACTAGAAACGACAAGGGATCCAAGTACGTATAAATAAACGGAGTTGATTGAATTTCCTTTTAAGTTAATTTTTGAGCTGTATAAACAAACAAGTTCTTTTGGATATTGCAGGTAGAGCTACTTGCATTTTTGCCGCGCACTAAGTGGATTGGGGTGAAGTTCTGATGGACAAAAAACCATTGAGAAGAGTTATCATATTATGTGGCATAATGTTGCAATAACAAAATCTTGTATTGTTTTAAATAGAAAAAAATAAAATTATATATTTGGATTATGACAGAATAAAGTATATTAATAAATAAACTCAGAAATTCATCTGTTACAAAATTATATTGATATCCATATTTTTTCTTATTTTCTTAAATCTTTACTTTTAGTTACACCCGACCATCAATCAATGCTTTGGGCAGCATATAAGTTCCCTCATTTTTATTTTCTTTTTGTCATTTGTATTTGATTGTTTGCTGGAATGGTGATATTTCTTTCTACATAACGGCAATTCTTGTGATTGAGCAATTAATAATGTTTGTACTTTTCATGATCAGGTTGAATGATTCTTAGACTTTTTTTTATTTGGTTTATATATAGTAATATTGATGATGGAATTCGGTATTATATTGATTCTGCTATTTGGTTTATATACTATCTAGCAACTCTATACACTCTTTTTATCTCTTGGTGTTTAAATGTACCAATAAAATTTCCTTATATTCTTTTTTCGAATGTACTTTTTGCGACCAATACTATTATTATTGGTGACAATTACATGCCCTTTTTACCCTTAAAAAAGTGGTCAAGAGTCAATATTAACAGTTGCCCAACGCGATTTAGGCGTGAAGGGGCGACCCTGCATTAGTAGATCACTTTTTAAGTTCTACGCTAGGAACCAAATGGAGACTAGCTCCCCAAGAAAATTAAAAATGAAAAATCAAAATGAATATAACCAGTGTGTAGATCCACATTAACGGGTAGCTAGCTAGGTCTTTGTTTTAAATCCTACTCATTTTCAAACTTACACTCAAAACTTGATTAAATTCGAAGTAATTAAGAAGTCAATGACCATAAACCAAATAACAATCCAAAATCGGTTGACACCTCATAACTCAAAAGTCAAATAATCCAATTTGACTCGATCAAATCTAACCCTTCCTGTCATTGCCACCTCATCTTTTCTCATAGAAGCTCATTTATACAAATAGCCATATAGGAGAGTAGCATCCTTTGTCAAATACGAAGGCTCATGGCACCTTTTCTCCTCCTCCTGTTTCTTGTTACATCTCTTACTTCCATATGCAATACAGGTACATTCATGATCTTCCCTATTTTTCTTTATTTTTTTTTCATTTTTGTAGTCTTATTTTTCTGTTTATGCTTTCATAGTTTTTTTTTCTTTCACATTACTCAATACACCCAGTAAATTTCTTCGTAGCTACAAGCGCTCCAATTCTTGGTGTGAACTATGGCACGTTAGGCAATAATCTGCCTGCGCCTGATCGTGCAATCCAACTAATTCAATCCATGAATGGTGGGGGCCTAAGAATCTACGATGCAAATTCCACCATCCTTCAAGCCGCCTCTCAGACCAATCTTAGTATAGCCGTCTCAGTTCCAAATGAGCTCATTACCTCAATCGCGTACAACCAATCAATTGCTGACACCTGGATCACAACCAATGTTCTCCCTTTTGGGAAGAACATTAAATATATTTTCGTAGGAAATGAGATTCTCTCAAACATGACTGGCACCAACTCAACATGGCCTTCTCTGGTACCTGCCATGACGAACATTTACCGAGCTTTACAGGCAAAAAAGCTCAGAAAAATTTCAGTTAGTACCCCTTTTGCAATGGATTGCATAACTACCATATTTCCGCCTTCTTCAGCACAATTTCGCGCTGATATTCCTGAGTCCACCATTTCCTCACTTTTGAAGTTTTTGAACGATACTAATTCTTTCTATTTTGTCAATGCGTACCCTTACTTTGTATGGTCTGAAAACTATATAACCATTACTCTCGACTATGCTCTTTTCAGAGCAAAAACAAAAAACTATTACATTGATTCGGGGGCTAACTTAACATACACAAATTTACTCGACCAAATGCTTGATTCTGCTATTCATGCGATGAAAAGATTGGGTTACAACAACATAAAATTAGGTATTTCTGAAACAGGCTGGCCAAATGCGGGTGATTACAGTCAAATTGGGGCAAGCGTTTATAATGCTGCCATGTACAATAGAAAATTGGCACATGTATTAGCTGTACATAAAGGCACACCTTTAAGGCCTGGAATATCAATGCCAGCATTTGTATTTGCTCTTTTCAATGAGAATTTGAAAGGCGGAGCTGGAACCGAGCGTCACTGGGGTTTGTTCTACCCGAATGAAACTGTTGTTTATCCGGTAAGTGCACATCAAAACTTAACTTTACATAATAGTTTTGTATATCTTATATCTACAATAAATTAAGAGAACATAAAACTGGTTGATTATTATATCTGAAATTTCTCTCATTTTTTATGTATATTTAACAAGGTGGATTTGACGGGAAGGAAGCTGATAGGGTCATACCCTCTAATTCCATTACCAACAGATAACGAGCCGTACCCAGGCAAAATCTGGTGTGTATTGACGAGCGAAGCAACAAATAGTCCTGACAGTTTTTTCAGTCAGGAGCAGGATAAATTATGTAATTACGAAAATGGATATTGCAGCGCAATGGCAGATTTGGAGTGCTTTTTGAGCGTATTGAAGCCGCATGATCCTGCATTGTTTGTCAACTTTGATATGAACTTCTTGTGGCAGCAGTCCAGAGACTCCGGCATGCCGTGCTACTTTGATGGATACGCAGAGGAAACAATTCAAGATCCAAGTAAGCATAGACATCTGATATATAACTAAAATCCAAATTATCTAAGTAATTAAATTACACAGATGAAATTAATTTCCTGTTTACTTTTGAGTTGTAATGAACTTGTTATTTTGGATTTTGCAGGTATAAATACTTGCATTTTTCCTGCAAACTAAGAAGAAGTAGATTTGATGGACAGAAGTTACAAGATGAAGCTAAAATCTGTTGAAAAAGATTTCTCATATATGGCAAAATTTCAAAAAAAAAAAAGATGTGAAATCTTTTAATAATAATAGTCAGAAACTCATTGTTACATACAGGATCGTTATATAATACAGTAAGCAAATAACAAAAAATGGTTTGTCCAAATCATGTTAAATTGTGTAATTACATAGAATAATGAGTTTTCTCATTTTGGAGTTTCGAAGTTTATTATTTCGCACTAACAAAATGTTTTTGAAACTAGTATGTCTCAACTATTTATAAAGTAACTGAGATAATGGGGACCATATGCATTCTGAGATAATGGGGACCATATGCGTTCTTCATTTTCTTTTTCTTCCCCTTTTTTAATTCTTATGCAGGTTAGGAGAATACTGAATAAGAAGCATTTCTTTACATTCAAACTAAATATCTAAACTCTCTAAACTCCCTAGTGAGCTAAAACAACTGGTCAAAAGTAGTGAAGAAACAGTTCTCACTTTTTTGTGATGCAAACGTTCAATTAAATCTGAACCTTAATAAATTTATATACTTTTATTATTATTGAACTGCACGACTGTACATTAATAAATTGTATACTTTGTATGCTCCTCACTGCATTTAAAGTTTCATTCGATTAAGCCCCTGATCTGATACGTTTTACAATTATATTCAATGACTAAATGGATCGTTACACCTTAAGGACTAATTATTGTGAATTATTTGAGGACTAATTAAGAAAATTACTTACGAGGGACTGGCACAGATTGCTTCCATAATATTAATCTCTAATCTGATGAATCAGCTCACATCCAATCCATCGTGCAACATGAGTTATAAGTCATGAAGTTGAGAGGAAAAACTTAAACTCCCATGAATCAGAGTTGAATTGTTGGTTTTTAATTTTTTTATAAAATCCAAGAATTGGGTTCTTGGGTTTCATAAGACGTTTTTTTTTTTTGAAAAAAATATTTGGAGAGGGCTCTAAGTCCCCCATCCAAACTTGATTCCTTTCTATTAATCAAAGTTGAGTATATACAAATTTTACAATCTATCATCTAATATTTACAACCTACTCTAAGAAGGCTTCAAACATAGCCCAAAACTGTTTTCTAAAAACGGCCCACAACAAAATTAAATCAAAAAATATCTAACAGAAAAAGGTCCTGTTCTGATCTCTCTAATTTCCTCTAATATCTCCCCTATACACAATCGCCGATCCTTCCTTTGTCTGATCTCCAAATGCTCGCCAAATAGAAAGAGTGCTTGATGTCAAGAACGAGATTCACAAGAACCAGAATTCGGTAGAAATGAAAGAAAAATTGATTGAAATTGATTGAAATTCGATTAGGGTTTTAGCAATCCGAATATTACAAGATTTCGGATTTAAATTTGATCTTTCGCGCCTTGTTCGATTCATCGGGTCTTGACACTTGAGCATTGCTTAGCTTCCCCCCCCCCCCCCCCCCCCCCCTTCACTGAATAACTCTTCAAGGGAGGCTTGTAACGAGGGATCCAGTTCTGTTTCCATGTTGGAAGCAGACCGGAGCAATTGCCACCATTAGATTCAGGACTAATTCCTGTGCCTTACAGCACATGAAACATCTATTAGCAAAATTGAATCCCCTCTTCGTCATAAGACGTATTTCATTTCATTCATGGTTTTCAAGAAATCTGCCGGGATTTGAAGTCTCGGATCTCAAGTTACTCAAGTCAAACACAAGATTTCAAATTGAATCCATGGCAAGCAGGGAAAAAACGCTCCTTCTCTTTTACATTTCAAAACTATGCTTTGTTCTGTATTATGAATTATGATAGGAAAAACCTTGGCAAACAGACTTAAATCAGTAATAAACCACTTGGTACTTCCCAATCAGTTAGGGTTTATTGAGGGAAGGGAGATATCTGAGTGCTTTATTTATGCTAAAGAGGTTTTGCATATTGTCAACTCATCCAACAAACCTCTCCTTTTATTTAAGGCTGACATTCATAAAGCTTTTGATACAATTAGTTGGAATTTCATCATCCAGGTCTTAAAAGCGAGAGGCTTTGGAGAAAAGTGGATTAAGTGGATGCGTTGTTATGTCTTAAGAGGAAAAGCTAAAGTTTTACTCAATGGGAGCCCTGGCAGAAGCATCTTTCTCAAAAGAGGAGTCAGGCAGGGGGATCCGTTGTCCCCCCAACTCTTTATTTTGGCAGTCGATACATTAGCCAGGGCCTTGGAATTTTTAGGGTCTCATAATTTCATTGAGAGACCCTTACCTCAAATTAACCTTGCATTGTTTTATGCAGATGATAGCCTATTTATGATCAAACCAACTCTTAACCAAGTAAGAAGGCTTAAGTTTCTTCATCGTGTTTTGTTCATTATTTGCTTATCCTTCATAATAATTTAGTTATGTGAAGGTAGAATTTCTTATTCAAGGTTTTCCTTTAGTTGTATTTTGTATCTTGTTGATGTTTCCTTCTTCATAAATATTTGAATTTTTGTAGGCAAAGCTTGTTCATGTTCTCATAATTTCTTTTATTATTTAAGTTTTTATGGTTGATTCGGGTCCGTTTATATGATCTCTAGACTTTTTGCTAATCTTTAGCTTAGACAAATCAATATTTCATGATTCATATAATCAAAACTTGCTGGTTCAAGTAACAAATACTTTAAAACTTTGTGAGAGATCAATTTTCGGCAAACACAATCGTATATAACACATATTTAACAAAAATCTATCAACCCACAAATTATGAGTTCAATGTAAAAAAAAATCATGATTTATTTAAAGGCATAAGAGAAATATGCAAACATGTACTGTAACACAATGACACTGTTGATATACTGTTTTCCTATTTTATATACTGCTTTCTCATTTTTATATATTATTTTTTCAATTTATATATTGTTGTTTATTTTTTGTGTATTTTTTAATTTTTTACTTTTATATACTGTTTTGCCTATTTTATATACTGTTTTCACTTTTTTATGTATATACTATTATTAGAAAATAAATATAAATATACTATTATGTATGTATTGTTATTGGAAAATAAATTATATATAATATTATTGGGTTCGTCGTGAACAGCCGTGCTATAGTGCCGTCGTGCTCTATCAGGTCCCAAAACAGAACACATGTTGATCTCGATTTATTAAGGCCTCGTTTGGTATAGTTGCCGTTTTCTGTTTTTTGTTTTTTTTTTCTCCAGAAAAAAATCAAAACGTGTTTGGCAAAATGGCTCTATTTCTATTTTTTTCTGTCCAAATGCCAGAAAATAAACAGGATTTTGGAAACAAGAAAAAGTTGTTTTTTTTTTTTCTGTTTTTCATTGCCAATCCTATAAATGTCCGAAACCACAAGAAAATAATATGATAGCACTAAAAAAGAATATTGAATTTGAAATATTGGAAACAAGAAAAAGTTGTTTTTTTCTTTTCTGTTTTTCATTGCCAAACCTATAAATGTCCGAAACCACAAGAAAATAATATGATAGCACTAAAAAAGAATATTGAATTTGAAATATTGTATTTTTAGCTAAAAAAGGAAAGTTGTTGTAAAAAGTAGTATATTCACATTGGATTTTTTACCGTAAAACTTTATATTCACTAAAAAATGTAAGTTGACATTTATTAAAAATACTGACCCCGAAACTTTATATTGCAGTAAAAAAAAGTAACTTACCACTGAAAATAATATAATGATACCGAAAAAAAGTTTATTACTACTGAAATCTTTATATTCACACTGAAATGGTATATCAACACTAGAAATGATATATGCCGATATTAAAAATGATATATTAATATTTTTTAATACTAAAAATGATATATTGACATTGAAAGTGTTCTATATTAATACTAAAAAAATAGTATTTTGATACACTAAAAGCAATATATTTCCACTGAAAATAGTATATTGACGCGAAAAATGATATATTGATATTATAAACGGTATATTGACACTGAATACTCAATATATTGACATCGAAAATAGTATATTAACCCTAAAAATGTTTACTAAAAATAAGATATTAAAATTCAATAATGATACATCAACATTATAAACAATACATTAACACTGAAAATAATATAGTGATTTTTTGAAAATAAAAACAAAAAAATAAAAAACTGATTTTTGTTTTAAAAAAATGAAAAATAGAAAATCGGAAATGATGCCAAACGAGCCTAAACAAAGGGAGATCATCCTGCCCATACTAAGCATATTTATTCTTGTTATTGGATCCCCTCCATTGGGTCCGAATACCCACAGAGAACAAACTTGGAAAAATATCTTCTTTCCGAAACTTCAACACAACAGATTATTTACCAAAAAGCCACTGTCTATAAAAATATCTCAAGACCTAGGGTTTTTCTCAATCTCAGCCGCAACAACACTTCTCTCTCTTTTTCGAGATTTGCAGTCAATTCTTTAGGTAGCTTTTCTTCTTATTGTTCTACTTTGTTTTCTGTGGATTTCACTTTGTATCAATCGATTGTTCTTAATTTGTTGGTGATTTCTCGTTTGATTTTTTGTAATTGATTGGTTAATTGAGTCAGATCTGTATTATGTATTATTATTTGTTCAATCAGTTTATTTTATGAATCTTTGCTTTGTAAATCGATAATTTTTATCGGTTATATGTCAGATCTGATCAATTAGTTGCTTAAAAATTCATTAAAAACTTCGCAAAACCCTTGACCTAGTTGTTGTTCTGTTCTTCCCTCAATATTACAGATCGAACCGGTGAAAAGATGTCAGATGCTGAAGAATACAGATGCTTCATCGGAAATCTGTCTTGGACCACGACAGATAGCAGTTTAGAAGATGCCTTTTCCAAATTCGGCAAAATTTCTGATGCAAAGGTGCCAAATTTAACAAATCCTTAATCCTCTCAGCCAAATACTTCCTTTTTTCCACACCGAACTGAAGATCTGAAACTTTTCCAGGTGGTTATGGACAAGTTCTCAGGCCGGTCACGCGGGTTCGGATTCGTGACCTTCGACGAGAAGGAAGACATGGAGGAGGCGATAGAGAAGATGAACGGCGGCGATCTGGACGGCCGGTCGATCACGGTCGACCGTGCTCAGCCAGGAGGCGGAGGAGGAAGAGACAGAGGAGACAGAGGAGATAGAGGAGGCGATAGAGACTATGACAGGAGAGACAGAGGCGGAGATAGGAGAGGCGGAGGTGGTGGAGATAGGAGAGGAGGAGGAGGGGGCGGTGACTGTTTTAAGTGCGGGAAACCCGGCCATTTTGCGAGGGAGTGTCCTGATTCTGGCGGTGATAGATATGGTGGCAGAGACGACAGGTAAAATATTATTTTTATTATTAATTTGAGAAAGTTCCAAAATAACCTTGTATTAATACCGAATTTGTAAAAATAACATACATTATTACCGAAATTGCAAAGATCCTAAGTGAACACTATTAGTTTCCTAATATTTATTAGAAAAACTTTTCTTGAATTTTGGCATAATGCTTGGGCTTTTTTAGAATTTCAGCATAATGCAGCGGCTACTTTACAAATATCCCTATTAATATTTAGCATCATAATAATTATTATTAATATTAACAGTATTTATTATCATTGTTAATTTAGGTATGGAGGTGGAGGCGGCGGTGGTTCGCGTTACAGCGGCGGGCCTGACCGTAACGGAGGGTCACGAGGTGGCGGCGACAGGTACGGGGGAGGCGGCGGGTCCCGCAACGGGGGCGGCGGCGGCGGCCGTGATAGGTCAGGTCCATATGGACGGCCGAGATCCTAATTTTGATTGATGAAATGAAACTCTTAAGTTTTGTCGTCATCATGAAAGGTAAGGAGTATTAAGCTATAAGTTGTGTGGAACTATTAATGTAGTGTGTTAAGCAAGAAGAATATTGGTATTGATGTTTGTTTTTGTGATTGTATGCAGCCAAGGTGTTTGTTCACCGTGGTTTATCTATTAGTGTGATGTGATTGGTACTCTTGAAACTTGTGATTTTGCTGGGAATGGGATGTTGTGCTCTTTTTAAAAATGCGGCTCTGTTATTTTCTTGCTAGTGGCGCTGTTCTGGTTCTTTGAATGGTTCCTTGTTGTGTGTTGCTCCTGTTTTGGTTCCTTTTTCTTGTTCTTGTGTGAATGAATCTGTGAGAAGCAGAGAGAAATCTTGTGGCTCAACTTGTGTGCAATTTGGGAGTGGGGTAGAATTGATGAGAGGCTTCACATTCAGTTCGAGGTTACGATTCAGTTTCTTGTGACATGGCCAAAATGGTAAGGCTTATAGTGGGTGGGGTGCTAGAGCCAAAGTGGTAAGTGGGTAATTACTAGACTATCCTAATTTTCTTTACTTTTAATACTATCTGGTATTAATTTTTTTTCCATCATTTTGACAGGCGTATAATTGGCCTTTAAAATATGTTTTTGTTCGATTGGTTACTTTAAGCACGTCTTTGATTTCGCCGGTTTATTTTGCTCTTGCTATGGATAGATACGTTTTGTTATTTTCCTCTTGCTATAGGGTCTGATCAGGTCCTTAATTTGTCCATTTGGCGCATTTCTTTTTTCGGGTTTTGTTCTGCTTCCTGGAATTGTTCCATTCGTTCTTCTTGAGTTTGATGTTGCTTTTTGAGTAAATTGAAGTTAAAGGTGTGATCCTTGTTTCTAGGTTAAATGGCCAAAATGGTAAGATTAGTGCTAGAAAATTTCTCCCTAAGCATGATACTGGTAAAGCTTAAATTATTTTAAATCTTTGGTTTTGGTCAAACTTAAATTATTTTTATCTTTTGGGTTTTAACAATATAAAGTATTAACTTATTTTCTACCATTTTGGCATGCTTATAGTTGCCCTTTTTGAATATAATCTTAATTCGAATTGGTTACTTTAAGCACTTCCAAAGATTTTATGGGTCCATTTTCTTACCGGGTAACTTTCTTTATGAACTCGGGACCTGAACATGTAGAATTGGAGAGGGTTTTTATAGTAGCATTCCATTTCCCCTTATTTGTGGAAATGAGCGACGGGTTTGGGGTTATAATTTTATGAGCAGCTGAACTTGCTATCCACAAAGTGGAGTGCGAGGAGGAGCTTGGAAAATATGGATCTCTCTATCTGTCACTGAGCTTCTTCGGAAAATTTACCTGATTTTTAGTTTCTCTATTATGGATATCTCTTCCAAATCTGCATACTTGAGCTCAAGTTCATTAGTGCACTCGATGTTTGGAAGAATAGAATGCGGTGGAATACATAATAGACATCTTGCCTTCCAGGAATAGAAGTTTTAGTCCACAAGAGTTTTGCTATTGATTATATGTTTTTTTTTTACTTTTATTTTTTTCACACTGAGTGGTATGAAGAGAGATTATACAAGGTGCCTAAGACATTGAAATCTTTTTCCATTTCGTGTTCTTTCATTCATTTATTTTTTCTCTTTATTTTTTGAGTTGTATGTAAGAAGTTTTGTATTTGGCTGAAATAAACTAGTCTTCTAAACTTGAACTGCCTTGTTTTTTATATTGTAAGATTTGAGTTTTTTTAACAACTGGTGTATTGCTCAATTCGTAACTTACATTTCAAAGCCAACTTATTTATATTAAAAACCACAAACCTGGAACATTTCAAAGCCATGGTGTCGCAACATAATGCCATCGAAGGCATTTGGCAAATCAAACATTCCACAAAACTTAACATTTCTCATATGTTTTCAACCAACATTACTAATGCCTACACTTCTAGGATATTCTTTAATTGATAGGACAACCTATTTTGCATCGGAGAGTAAAAAGAAAAAGAGTGACATTCTTAATTGTAGTACCGGGTCCAATTGCATGTGAGTCAATAAGGACGTGATAATACACAATAGTTGTGTGAAAAACGATACACAAAAGTAGATGGTTATATGTATAACTATGTGCCTCACCAAAATAACTCCAAAAAGAGATTAAGGAAATATTTCATATTTGTTATGGTTATCTTAAGGAACAACATATTTGTTATGGTTATCTTAAGGACAACAAAGTTTCTACTTCAAAAATCAGGAAAATGAGATAAGATATTGGAAAAAACCAATACAATTAGTTTATTCCATGAGGTATTTTATTTTATTTTATTTTATTTTTTCAATAATTTTATATATTTGGTCAATCTCAGAAACAAAAAAATGTTGTTTGTTACAAAAAATGAAATCACAATTCACAATTTTAGAATAAAAATTACATCAAAACGATTCATGATATAATACAAAAAAATTACATTTTGAACGTGGAAAATCTGCAGTAAATTTAATAATCATGCATTATGTGTTGCTACTAATACAAAAAATTATATTTTGAATGTGGAAAATCTGCAGTAAATTTAAAAATCATGCATTATGTATTGCATAACAACAGTGTGTGACAAAGCGAACTGTGCAAGACGAGCATCAAAATCTGCTAGGCGAGTCCGGCTCATCTCGTTTATATAAAAAACCACGTCCTGGTTATATAAAAAACCACGAACCTTAAACATTTCAAAGGAATGTTGTCCGCAACATAATGTCATCAAAGGCATTTGCCAAACATTTCACATAACATCACCAAGACTGAAAAAATAAAATAAAAACAAGATCCATGACAGTTACCACCACATATTATTATTAATCAAAGTTCAATACCATTAGAAAGATTCTCCACTAATATAATCCAAGTTCAATACCCCAAAAAACACACATAACCTAATTCCATCTCACACCTCCCTCCCTACCAAAACACCCACTCTACCTCTCACTAAAAACCAAACTCAATACAATTCCCCTTCCTTATGAGTATGAATCACACAATCCGCCTTAGGATACGACACACAGGTCAGCACATACCCGCTCTCCATCTGCCCGTCGTCCAAAAATGACCCGTCCGACTGGTCGACCTGACCCGCTACAATCTTGCCCGCACAGGTGCTGCACGCGCCGGCCCGGCACGAGTATGGCAGCTCGACGCCAGCTGTCTCTGCCGCGTCCAAAATATAAGTATCATCAGCCGCCTCGAATTCGTGCTCTTGGCCTTCAGGACAGATGAGTTTGATTTTGTATGTGGCGGTTGGGACAAAGGGCGATTTGGTGATTTTTAGGGGTTTGGGGGCGGTGAAGGAGAAGGGGATTGAGGAGGGAGGGTTGGGAGAGTTGGAGCGGATTGCGATGCGGGATTTGAGGGGGAGATTCGTGCTTAGAGTGAAAGTCGACATCTTGATTGACGAATCTGGATAAAAAAGGGGGAAAATAAGTGAAATAGATTGATAATAAAAGAAAGAATTATTTGACGTGATTGATTATAGATCCTATATGGATTTATAAATATGTATTTTGGAGATGTTTGCCAAGAAATTTTAAGAAACAGAAGATTATTTTTTTTTGTTTCATGAAAAGCAAGGCAAGAGTAATTCCTTTATGGAGCAGTATGAGAAAGGTAAGTATGGAGGAACTTACCCTTCACTCGAAGCTCCAGTACCAGTAAATGAATGGAAACAGCTTAATTATGCATGCAAGTCCTATTAATAATCTATTTATTGTTTTATTGAATGATTCAAGTTATAACCAGCTTTTTTTGGTAAAATACTGCAATTCAATGTACGATTTGATCTGTAAGATTTAAAATTTCTTTGAAAAATCTTGTAAGATTTAAAATTTCTTCGAAAAATCTTTATAAAAATCTAGTAATTCAGCCAGAGCCAAGGGAATTTAACAAAACTAAACACCTTATTTCTCTACAAGACGACAAGAACTGCTCAGAAGAATTGCTCAGATCAAACCAAGAATACTCATCAGAAATGAAAAAAAAAAATCAGCAGATTAAGATTGAGGAGCTACTAAATCTTCCCAAACAATCATTCAGATCAAAAAACAGTAAAAAAGTAACTATAAACCCCAGAAATTAGAACAAATCGATTAATCAAGGAGCCAAAACGAGCTGAATAACAGAGAGAAAGGATTGGATCTGGAGAGAAAAATATACCTTATTTGGAATTGAGAGAGGAACAGGAGAGCGAGAGAAGTGGAGTCGGCTTTGCCCTAGTTCTTATCGAAAGGTGGCGGCGTTCACTATGTAATGGACTGATTGCTCTTTTGCACTTATATCCTCGTATATATAATAATCAACTTATTCTTAGTGTGGTGGTAGGTAAGGTTGCCTATTAAAAATTTAAAATCTCATACTCAAAAGAGTGAAGACAATTATATAAATTCATTTTTCAAAACTATTATTATAAATAAATTTATGATTTTCTAAGCAGGAAATAACTAGAAATATTTGTCCGAAACTTTTTATTTTTTAAGATATAAATCAAAATAAAAGGAGTTTTACACAATATAACATTTTATGTGGGGTAAATGTGATAAAGTTTCCCAGTAATAAGAGTCCGGCCGACTAAACAGTGGGCGGGAATCACGGAAATTACAATATTGCCCTTATACCAATAAATGGGTTGAAAGAGTTTTGTTGCCGCACGTAAGGCGTGAGCAGAGGGTCAAATTCGGAACAGGAGATTCCACGTGGCAGGACCCAGTGTATCAGTCAGCAGAGTCTAACTGGCGTTACAATTTTCTAACGAGTAGTTGAAACGGCGTTTTATTTTATAAACTTTGTTAAATCTCTAATATTCTCCATTTTGTTATCTTGATGTGTCAGCATTTTTGTAAAATCATATAATTTTGATGGTAAATGATTTGAAACCCAGCAAGCAAATATGCCAATTATATTTATTGAGAAAAAAAAATAATAGTTCAAGTAATTCAGTATGATAATCATATCATGACAAACAACTGGAAATTCAAAGGAACTAAGAAAAGGAAGTTTTGAATTTGAGTACTTATTTGAGAAATTAAAATGGAGATTAAAGGATTAAATAAATGATCTCAAAAAAACTAAGTGGTTCATAAATCAGCCTGCCTTTGCCCCAGCACTGCTATATCCTCAAACCTTTTCTGTATTAAGAAAAATAAAATAAAATGGAGTATTGTGAGTTATAAATGATTAATGGTTCAAAAGGTTGAATTTGGTTGATTACCAACATATAAACATGCAAAAAAAAAAACCCAACAATAATCACAATTCACGGTAAATTGTCATAATCTATATATACTATATAGAATAGAATCATTACACAAGACATAATTTATTATAGATATGTACAAAAAGCCGATAAAAAAAATAAGGACAAAAATAAGAAAATAGAAAATTACCCCAACATTTTTGTGCTCCCAAATTTTGTGAACTCCATAATCCACTGCCTGTAAATTTCATAAATGATTTTGATTATTTTTTTTCTGATTTGATGAATTTGAGAAATTATATGAGCAAATTGGCAAATCTGATCCACTTAAATCATTGCATATATAACATTCTCTCATTGAAAAACTGATTCATAATCATAATAAATAAGAGATAATCAGTCCATATCTCTACAACTCTATCAAGATAGAAAAAATTGAATCAATTGTATCCAGCTTGATCAACGATCAGAGAATCAGAAGGGGAAAATATTGCAAATTTACAATTGTGAGATGATATTTTTCCAAGTACAACACTGATCTGACTTGATAGCTCAATTACTGCCTAGGGATGAAGAATCAGCACATTCAATAGAATTAATTATGATCCAAACTGATCAGATCTGACTAATCTAGCAAACTAAATACAACAAATGAAAGGAGAAAAAGAAAGAGGGTTACCCGTTCCCCGGCGAAGGCTCCGGCGACGACGAAGGTGACGTAGACGGAGTTGCGACGCATCACCACGCGATACATTGCTTCCCACACTCCCATGGCGCTACAGACTGTTCTTTCTTCTTCTTTCTTCTTGAACTGATCTGGTGAAGAGAGGAAATAAACAGGACAGAAAAGTCGGGAAGGATTTCTCTTGGAAACCAAATCTAGATTTTATACTAATCCTGGATTTCAATTCTCGAAAAATAGATATCCAAGCTTTCAATTCCTAAACTCTATACGAATGCTGAAGGCCCATAATAGTTTCTAAGCCCAACTCAGTCTGTAAATTGTATTCTTTTCTTCTCTTTTGTTATTTGATCTTTTGCTTTGTTTATGCAAGGCCGCCGTCTCTTTCGCTGAAAAATAAAAAGAACTAACTATCGTGTAAGATTTGTTATTTGCATTTCTATTGTAATAATCAAATACTAAGGGCCACATCAAATTACAAAAACCCTACTGCAATCTAAATACGACTTCTCTTTTTCTTCTTCTTTCTCTCTCAATCAAAATCAGATGGAGTTACTAGATTCCAACGTCGACCTAAAGGAGGTACAGAAACTAGAAGGCCACACGGACCGGGTCTGGAGCCTCGCCTGGAACCCGGCGCCGCAAAACTGCGGCGGCGCCTCTTCTATGCTGGCCTCCTGCAGCGGCGACAAGACCGTACGGATCTGGCAGGTGGGACCCTCCGGCCAGTGGGACTGCTCGGTAAAGTTCTCTATTCACTAACCGTTCATAATTGATTATCCATTGATGCACTGTATGTACAATAAGTGTTCTGAATTTAATTCACACTCCATTGATTGGGGGCTTTTCAAAATTCAATTGATTGCAGAACCTTCTAGAAGATACGCACACGCGCACTGTGCGATCCTGCGCCTGGTCGCCGTGTGGCAAGTTCCTAGCCACAGGGAGCTTCGACGCCACAACCGCGATTTGGAAGTACGTCGGTGGCGATTTTGAATGCGCTGCCACTCTAGAGGTACATAATTTCATCCTCACATTTGCACAACAGTCCTTAATTAATTTGGTTATTACATATAGGGCCACGAGAATGAGGTGAAGAGCGTGAGCTGGAGTTCCGCAGGAACGTTTTTAGCGACATGTGGGAGAGATAAAACAGTGTGGGTTTGGGAGGTCCAGCCTGGCGACGAGTACGAGTGTGTCGCTGTGCTGCAGGCGCACTCGCAGGACGTTAAGATGGTCCAGTGGCACCCAACTATGGATCTCTTGGTGTCTGTTAGCTACGATAATTCCATCAAAGTAATGCTTTGTTTTTATCCTTTTTTTTTTAATTTTTAATTGATTTTATTATTATTTTTTAAACTATTTATTTATTTATTCTTATTTTAGGTGTGGGGAGAGGATGTGGATAATGAGGATTGGAGTTGTATTCAGACCTTGGATGAAGCAAGCAGGTATTTTTTGTATTAAATTTTAATATTTTTTGAATAAGTTAATAAATATATTATATATGTGTAATTTGTATTTTATTTTTAATTTTTTTTGTGTAGTGGGCATTCATCGACGATTTGGGGAGTTTGTTTTAACACTAATGGCGATAGAATGATCACATGCAGGTATGTTTAATGCAAAATTAAACAAATAAATAATTTAAAATTAACAGAAAAAAACTAAGGATTTGATGTATTTATTATTATTTTTATTTTATTTTTTGAAGTGATGATCTTACAATAAAAATATGGGACTCCACAATTGCCAGCTCTGAGACAGGCTACCAACCTTGGTAAATTTTTATTGTAAATAGAAAAATTATTTTTTATCATAATGTTATTATTTATTTTGTAAGTTTATATATTTGTCATAATTTTAGTATAAATTTTCTATTAGGAGTCATCTATGTACTCTTTCTGGATATCATAGTCGGACCATATTTTCAGTTAATTGCTCAAGGTATATTGTTGTACTTTTTATTTTCAATTTTTTTACTATTTTTTGTATAAGTTTGTTTGTTTATTTAATTTTGATTATTTTATTTTTGTAGTGAGGGTGTGATAGCAAGTGCAGCTGGTGATGATGCTATCTGTCTTTTTGCTGAGGAAAATAATAATTCAGTAAGAAATTTCTTCAATTTCTTGAATTTTATCTGTTTATTAAAGAGAGGGGAAAAAATACTAAAAAAATTAAATAATTATGTTGTATTTAAATTTACAGGTTGATGAACCGTCTTATAAACTGCTTTTAAAGAAAGAGAAGGCACATGATATGGACATTAATTCTGTTAGATGGAATCCCAAGGTTAGCTGTCTTTTCCATTTTTGTAATTATAATTTATATCTTTTATTTATTTTTAATGTGAAGAAAAATGAATTATATTTATGAAATTGAATGAATATGTAGGAGCCGAGACAATTAGCATCAGCAAGTGATGATGGATCAGTAAAAATTTGGGAATTGGCTGAAAATTCATGATTATTTTATATATTGTGTTGGTTTTATTACTAGCATAGAATTAGAATAGAATAAATTTTGAACACAAGAATTAAATTGTCTATTTGAAGTGCTTGCTAGGTTAGTAGTTTCCTTGTATTGTTGTGCTTTTATTTATTTTTTTCATTTCTGTATTATTGATTGTTATGTATATTAAAAGTTAATTTGATTCTGGGCTTTACTGTCAAGTAAATTATTCCATTGATATTCATCATTAATTTACTTCATAGTTTTGGTCATTTAATAAAATGAATATATAAATGAATAAAATTGATCTTACAGAAAGCAAGCATGAAATGCAATGAAATTGCAAATGCATTCATTTTTTTTTCCTTTTTGAGCCTATGTAAACGAGTACTGAACAAAACCCACAAAAGAAGGAAAGGGAAAAAGAAATTAACAAATATGTTGTCCAACATTTGATGAAACCACAACAGAACTAAAAACTACAAGAATAAATACAAAGAAAACATTGTTTCTCTAACATGAAATGAGCCTTTTGTATTCATCCAGCAAGTTTGGAATATCATTCATCCTTAACTGCACAAATAAACACAAAACAAATTCAACAAAATAATTCAGTTTTATTAATCAAACAAGTTCAACAAAAAATTACAGCACTATATAGCTGGTACTTTGCTGCAAAATGTATTAATTATATAAATTTATTATTAACAAAAATCTTGAGAGGGAGAGAGAGAGAGAACCTGTGAGGCCTTTTTCAAGTGGAAAAAACGAAATTCTTCATTGTTTGTTGCACCACACTGCAAATTTCTTCTGAAATTGTTTCAATATTTCATATTAGTCAGATTTATAATATCAAAAGTATGACAAAAAAAATTGTAAAACAAAAAAGAAAAAAAGGAAAAAAAAAATTACAGGTGGCGATGAACAATAAGGCGCTTATAATCTCTTAAAATAGGGTCGAGTTCTTGTATTTGTATCGAACTGGCTGAACAATTTCTCCAATGCTCTCTTACAGCCTAAAAAATATAAAAGAAATAAATAAATCGTACAAAAAAATTTAATATCACAAAAGGAAAGAAAATGAAAAAAATTTACTTGAATTCCAGCAGTATGGTCCCTAGTGGGTAAATTCTCTCCAGTAAATCTTGAGGACAATTCTATTAATTCTTTGTCCAACGTTTCATGAACTATATTTTCATCTTTTTTTGAAGAAATTGAAATTCCCAATTTATTCGCTAGTTCCATTATTAGCGCCTCTTCATTTTCTTCTTCTCTTTCCTGACATTAAAAAAATCATCAGGTCAAAATCCAAATTAATAACTTTTAGGTTTTATTAAAACATGTGTAAAACAAAAACTTTTCTTACCTTTGTTTCAGATTCCTTTGAATCATTTGAAGATGCTGGCAATTCATTTTCTGAAGGAATACTTGGTATAACTATTCGTCTCTTTGCTATAGGATCATCTGAATAATAAATAAATAAATTATAAATAATAAATATTACATCATAAATAAATAAATATTAAATAAATGGATATAGTATTTAATTACAATTGTAAATTCATGCAACTGATTTTCCTGAAGAGCACAATTGTTTTAAACAAATAAATAAATAAATAAATAAAAGGGTCAATAGGTTAATAATAACACCTTGAGGGACCAACCACCAAAAATCACCAAAAGTAGTTTTACCATCAAACCCTCCAAACAAAAGAAATCGATTATTAATGCAAGTCAAAGAATGGTAAGCTCTTGGAGGCGGCGGCTCGTTATTCGTGCTCATTTTCTTCCACTGAGCAGACACTGAAATTAACCAATTATTAGTTTTTTTATAAATAATAATAATAATAATAATAATAATAATAATAATAATAATAATAATAATAATAAATGATATATTTGTATTATTAATATTATGACTTGCCTCTATCTAGAATTACACAGTCATTGTAGTATATATCATATCTACTCAGCCAGCCTCCAAACCCATGCCCTCCAAACAATAATAACTACAAATTAAATAAATAAATGATATATAAATAAATATTTTAATGAAAAATAATATATTACTAAATAATAATATTATATTAACAAATAATAATAATATAATTACATAATGGCCGCCAGAAGTAATAGTATGGCCACATCGAGCCGCTGGAGGTTGGCCGGGAAGTCTCAACTGAGTCCAGCCTGGCGTCTCATTTTCTTCAAATATTTCAATTTTTTTTAATTAATATCATAATTTAGTCCATTTAAAAGTATTAAAAAATGTATAACACACATAAATTAAGCAATTACCTTCTTCAATTAGGCCCTTCAACGCCCACAAATCGCCCATTATAGCTCCACTCCCTCCTAAATTACAAAAAAAAAAACAATAAATAAATAAAAAAATATTATTTTCTCATACGAAATGAGCACGCAAATTAAAGCATGATAATAATATTATTAATAATAAAATAATATTAAATACCTCTACCGCCAAAAACAAGTAATCTTTTTTCAACCATAGTAGCTGAATGGCCACATCTAGCTGGCGGTACCGATCCAGTAATACTTAACTCTGTCCACTCAAGACTCACTGAAAAGCACACCAATATTCCATTTTATTCCAAAATAAATCATTACTACTCATATTAATTATTATACTAAATGCTCACTTGTGTCCATTACGTAAACATCAGAGAGCCATTTTTTCCCGTCCCAACCACCATACCTGAATAATTTAAAACATGAATTCAATTGAGGTTATTAAATATTAAGTAAGTTATCGTTAAGAGCGGAAGTGAAATGCGAAATAGTGAAAAGAGAGGGGCCTACATGACAACTTTACGGGTTCCTATAGCAGATACAGCAGCAAACTCGCGAGGCGATGGTAAGTCTCCAAAACTTGTCAGCTCTGACCATTGCCATATTTCTTCCAAAATAACAAAAAAATACTAATAATAATAAAACTAATAATAATAATGTATTATTGTGTGTGTGTGTGTGTTAGAGAGAGAGGAAATTACCAGTGTCAAGCATCCATAAATCACCCAATCTGATAAAAATACAAAAATCATAATCATAAAGCATGAATGAAAAGGGCTATATTTGAAATACCTGAATCCAAAGGGTTATATTTGAATAAATGCCAAAAAGAAGAGCTTGAACCTTTTATTACCAGCTCGCCCCCCAAAAATGAACATATTACAATCAATGGCAATCGCCACATGGAATGCTCTTGGACTGGGACCCGATCCATTAACACTACATTCTGGCACGTACCACAACCTATTTTCTAAAAAAATAAAATAATAAAAAAATGAATTATTAAAAGTATTAAGGGAATTGTTATTGTCAGTACTGTATTGTAGAATATAAATTGTATATAAACCTGTATCATAGACAGAAATATTGTCTAGAAATCTCTTGTCGGCGAATCCGCCAAATACGACCACCTTTGATTTTACGTTCACAGCTGTGTGCCCACTGCATTTGAGGGTTTTATTCAATTAAGCCCCTGATATGTTTTATATTTATACAGAACAACTGAATTAAAAAAACATTTTTCGGCAGCAAATTGGGAGTTTACAGTCTGTGAGCTACTTTATTTTTCAATTACGAATCCCGTGAGATTTTATGAACATATACATGTACGATAATAAAAAACCAGTAGGACATGATCGCAAAATAAACAATTTGGGAGGGGACAAGTGAAAAATAGTTGTAAAAGATGAGAAAGAAGAAGAGATTAGTTAAGGATTAAATAAACTAATTACCTTCGAGCGATGGGCAGATCACCGCCGAAATCTGAGGAATCAGCTTTCACCCAATGCATCTTGCTCTTCAATTCAACCTCTGATCAGTATTCTAATGGAGTTGAGACAGGAAAATTCTTCTCGGCCCTCTGAAACCAGAGTTGCTTTCTCGGTTGTTGTTAAAACGAGCGTTGAAATTCTGGGTTTTACAGGATTCGGAATTAAATTCTCGGTTTTTATGAGATCTTGGGTTATTGTAATCCATTATATGATGTCTATCAGTCCCACCAGAAAACTTTTTTTTTATTTTTATTTAATTTATGAGAAAAGTCCAAATTTGTTCCCTCAACTATTCAATAAGTCTATTTTTAGTCTCTCAACTTTTTATTAGTCCAAATTTAGTCCCTCAACTATTCGATAAGTCTATTTTTTATCCTTCCATCTATTAAGTGCTTACGTGTTAGTTAAACTTGACACGTAAGCTTACGTGTCAGTTAAACTTGACACGTAAGCTTACGTGTCAGTTAAACTTGACACATAAGCAATGACATGACATATATAATTGACACATAAACAATAATATATTTTTTTAAATAAATATACACCACAAATATGTACAATAAAATAATATTCATGCATACATTATTTTCATGGCACAACTTATTCAAGACGCTAATGATGTAGCTTTACTGGTAAGTAAAGGAATAATTGATCATGACTCACGAGGGGAAGAATAGATTGTTGATTTATTCATGATTTTAAGTGAAGGACTTCTATTTGATTTTACAAATAGCTTTTATTTGAAGATTATTCGTCATAACTTAGAAGTATATTATCAGAGTCGCATAAAGAGTTGGAATGTGTGGTTTCGACAAACCACTTTAGCAATTTATCATAAAATCAGCAGATATGTATAACTTCGATGTATAAATATCTAACTTCATATATATATTTTTTTGAAGGATAACTTCATATTATTGATCAATGTTGTAATACAAACAAACAATTTTGGAACATCTGGTAACAAATTCATCATTCAAATACTTGATGAACAGTCGGAGTTACTAACCAAATCCAATTAATTATCCGGGAGCATGTTCAAATTATGACCGAATTTGTATATGTTGTTTTTCCGGTTTCAATATACTATTTTTTTTATATATTATTTTTACTGTTTTATACACATTTTTATTTTTTATGCCTTATTTACTCTTTGAAATTTTTATATATTGTTTTTCCGCTTTTTAATATACCAATTTTTTTCTATATACTATTTTTCATTGTTTTACTTACATATTGTTTATAAATGAATTCTATATATTGTTTTTTCAATTTTATATACTGCTTATTATCTATATATATTGTCGTCGTGTTGTATGATGAGAAATTCCCGTGGTGATATATCAGGTCCTCAAAAACCCCCTAACTTTTCTGAATATTATCAAAAACCCCTTATCTTTTTAGATTCCTTCAAAAAACCCCTATCTTTTTTAGCCTTCTTCAAAAAAAAACCTAACTTTTTTGAAAATTATCAATAACCCCCTCTCATTTAATAATATTTTTTAAAATGGCAATTTTACCCCTCTCATTTTAGTATAGTTTCTATTTTAAGGGATATTATTATTCTCAATATTCCAACTTATATTGAAAAAATTATATATTTTACAAAAATGTACAAAAAAAATAAAAACAAATTAATTGGAATATTTTTTTTAAATATAATTTGGAGTAAAATGGCCATACAACCATAATCCTACAAAAAGTATAGGAAATTTGCACAAAAGCCCTATATTATGTCTAAAATGAAAAAATATTTTTAAATATAATTGGAAAAAAACATTATGAAATAGTTTTGTGAAAAAAATTTTGTTTCAGAAAAATATTTTTGTTTCGAAAAAATATTTATTTAACAATTTGTTTACTGAAAAATATTTTTTATTTTTTATAAAAATATTCTTTTCTTAAAAAATATATATAATTTAAAAAATTAAAGATTTTAGGGTTTAAGGATTATTATTATTTAAATATTTTTTAATGTATTTTTTTTAAGAAAGAATATTTTTATAAAAAACTAAAAAATATTTTTAATAAAAAAATGTTAAAATATTTTTCTGAAACAATTTTTTTCAAAAAAATATTTTTCAAAACAATTTTTTTCCAATTATATTTAAAAGTATTTTTGCAGTTTAGACATAATACATGGCTTTTTTCCAAATTTCCTATATCTTTTGTAGGATTATGGTTGTATTGTCATTTTACTCCAAATTATATTTAAAAAAATATTCCAAATAATTTGTTTTTCCTTTTTTGTACATTTTTGTAAAAATTATATATTTTTTTAATATAAGTTGGAATATTGAGAATAATAATAACCCTTAAAATAGAAAAATAAAACTATACTAAAATGAGAGGGGTAAAATTGTCATTTAAAAAAATGTAACTAAATGAGAGGGGGGTATTGATAATTTTCAAAAAAGATAGGGGGTTTTTGAAGGAATTTAAAAAGATTTGAAAAATTTCCCTAATATATACTTGAAAATTACAAATTTCCATTTGAAATAAAAACCTAGACAATTATATTTTAATTTTGTTATGGTATTAATGAGATTGTGGATTAGGAGGAGACACAACACAACTGAAATAAATCATATTTTAAGCACGCTTAAGGCTCCAACTGAAGCCACGTCGACATCACTTGCTTACTAGCTTCAGATTGAGTGTACTATGAAAAACCGCACAATTATATAACGGGTCATTGATTTCATTTATTACGACTCAGTACAAATAATTTATAGATTAAATAAACACGGAGCTGTGTGTTAATTTTCCGGCCTTTTCAGTACCAATAAAATATAACAACTACTTACACCTGGAGCATGCATGTTACTACTAATTAACATATGATTTTTTCTTCGATGTACAAACTCCAGGTGCAAATATAAATCAATAAAGCGGCCCTACGTGGCACCCGCTAATTTAAAGCAAAAGTCAAAGATAAGAATGCACCTGGTGTAAAATTTAATTCCAGGAAACTTGGGAGATTTTTTCACTGGCAGTGGCACCATGTTCATATAATCATATAGTAAGTAGGTTCACATTAAATGAATAGACCGAGCTCGGGCAAATAAATTTCCCAATTCGAGCAGCCAGGAAACGCTGCTCTTCTCCCACCTTCTTTGACCAGCCCCATAAATTAACAAAGCGAGAAAATAAATCACAAATCAGATCATTTCGTTCTTTCCGCTTGATTTGCGATCTATCAAAGAAGCAGGTAAATCATCTCTCTGATTTATTTAATCGTGTTTATGGATCACTGTTATAAAGTGGGGAATTTAGGGTGTTAGGGAGCTTAGAGTGATTTATTGAAAAATTAGGTGGAATTATGGTTGAATTATGTTTGTTTGCACTGTTGATTGAGTTTGAATTTGATTTTCGTGTCCTAAGACATTTTATTTAATATGAATTTCTCTTTTGGAGCATGTTTTTCATTTTTTTTAGATTTGATTTGTGTCTAGTTGAGATCCTATTGCTAAATTAATGCTTAATTGAGGCTCTATTGTGAATCATTAGTGCTTGAACTATCCAATAAGATCCTAAATTTTGTATTCTCTTGTGCAGATTGTGATATTTATCCATAGCTGAAACTATGGAAACAATGCAATCAAGGTTTCTTCGTCATAAAGTCTCTAGCTTATCCCTGCCAAAAAGAATTACTAAATTGTAAGTTCCACCTTTAATTCTCTCATAATTCTTTTTATATTACAGACAATCCCAGTTTTATTTAATCCCACTTCTCTCTAATTTCTGTTTTCTTTTTGTTAATTCAGTCCATGCCCTAGAGTAAACACATTTGCATCCCACCAAAGCGAAACGAAACTAAAGCTATGCAAAAACGACGATTTTGCCCCTCTATATTTACCCTCTAAGAGGCGAAATTTTACTACAAGAGCTCTTGCATCTACTGATGCCTGTACTTTTGACGAAAATGCCCTTGGATTAGTTCACTCTATTACAAAACAAGAAAAAATCGGAGTTTTATTATTAAATCTTGGAGGACCAAATACTCTTAATGATGTTCAGCCTTTTCTATACAACTTATTTGCAGACCCAGTACGTTAATTAAGTACTTTTAATTTTATTTTCGTAATTTTGAAATATATGACAATACTGATGTATTGTTGTATATGTTGAAATGACAGGATATCATTAGGTTGCCAAGATTATTTAGGTTTTTACAGAAACCATTAGCAAAATTAATATCTGTAATTAGGGCTCCAAAGAGTAAAGAAGGATATGCTTCTATTGGTGGCGGCTCTCCTTTACTTAGAATCACTAATGAACAGGTTTATTTTATACCCTTTTTATTCTCTCTTAAATTATTATATTATTATTTTTATTCGTAAAAAAATTTCATAAGTTTATTGATTTTGTAATGCATATGTTTTATTAAGGGTGAGGCTTTGAAGAAAGCTCTAGAAGAGAAAAAATTGCATGCGAATATTTATGTGGGGATGAGATATTGGCATCCTTTTACTGAAGAAGCTATTGATCAGGTATTTATTTAATTAATTCTTTATTTATTTACCAATGATTTATTTAATTGATTAATATTTTTATTGAAATTTGACAGATTAAGAAGGATCAGATTACAAAGCTGGTAATTCTTCCTCTTTATCCTCAATTCTCCATTTCTACTAGCGGTTCAAGCATCCGAGTCCTCAACAACATTTTCAGGTCAGTATTTATTCTGTTTTTATTTTTTATTTCTTATTTTTTAACAAATTAAATGGTTATTTATTTTTTGAATTTGTTATTATAAATACAGGGAAGATGGATACTTTGAGGGTATGCCAATATCAATAATAGAATCATGGTACCAGCGTGACGGTTACATTAATTCAATGGCTGATTTAATTCAGACTGAATTATTAACCTTCTCTAATCCTAACGAGGTACAACTAATTAATTATTCTAAGCTAATTAAACAAATCTATGATACAATTTTTTTTTTTTTTTAATTTTAGGTTATGATATTTTTCATTGCACATGACTAATTAAACCACGAAGATTTTAGGTTATGATAGTTTTCAGTGCACATGGCTAATTATTTTTTTTATTTTATTTTTTTGAATTTTTAGGTTGAGATATTTTTTAGTGCACATGGTGTGCCGCAAAGTTATGTTGAGGAAGCAGGAGATCCGTACAAAGATCAAATGGAGGATTGTATTTATTTAATTATGAAAGAATTAAAATCTAGAGGAGTTAACAATAATCACACTCTTGCTTACCAGGTACTTAAACACGATGTTGAAAGATAATATTTTCTTCGCCAAATTAAATAATATTTTTAAATGAATTTAAGTAATTAAATTAATTAAATAACAGAGCCGTGTGGGGCCAGTTCAGTGGCTGAAACCTTACACTGATGAAGTAATTCCAAATCTCGGTAAAAACGGTGTTAAAAGCCTGCTTGCTGTTCCAATAAGGTATTAAATTTTTATCTTTTTGATTTATTTATCATCTTTTTTTTATGGAGAATTTCATATTTACCCTTCTAAAACTTTGAAATATCATATTATATTTACCCTTTCAAAATCCAAAATATATCACATTAAGAAAAGGGCATTTTTGTCCTTCAAAAAGTTTGATGAGTAAGTACGAGATATTTTGAAGTTTGGAAAGGTAAATTTTATATTTACATCTTTAGAGGGGTAAATATGATATATTTTGGATTTTGAAAGGGTAAAAGTGATATTTGCATCTTTAGAGTGCTAAATATGATATTTTGAAGTTTCAGAAGTCTAAAACATGAAATACCCATATTTAAATCATTTGAATTCATTATTTTCAATGCAGTTTTGTGAGTGAGCATATAGAAACCCTAGAAGAAATCGACATGGAGTACAAAGAACTCGCTCTAGAATCCGGCATCCAAAACTGGGGCAGAGTTCCGGCCCTGAATTGTACGCAATCTTTCATTTCCGACCTTGCTGAGCTGGTAGTAGAAGCTCTGCCTAGTGCAACGGCAATTGCAAAATCGAAGAATGCTGAGGATTGCGGGGAAAGTGGGGAGTCGGATTTCGTGGGGTATTTGGTTAAGATGGTGTTTGGGTCCTTTTTTGCATTTTTGTTGCTGCTCTTTCCGAAGATTTTGTCGGCGTTTAAGAGCTCTTTGTTGTGATTTTGAGTTTTTATTTGGTGATTTTGGTTTGATAAAGATGAAGATAAAGGTAGTGGTAGTTAATTTTATGTGATAAGATTTATAATTTGAGGATATCTTTTTAAGTGGATATAAAAGAAAATATGGGATTATTTATTTATCTTACTCTGTAATGACAATATCTATTGCTTATTTGCGCAATAGTAAGATATGCTTTTATCAAATATATTGTATGATAACTAAGCTTGTTTTGTAATTTTCAGTATCATTATCCAGTTGCAACTTTACAGTTAGCACTATGTTTTAATACTTTATGCGAAGTTCTATAATGTAATTGCATCTGAATCATAAAAATATTTAACCAAACTATATATCATAACCAAATTCAACTGCACATTTTTCATTTCATACTTCCACTAATCATTATAACTCAGCAACTTCATTTTTATTAATTTTAAATCTACTAAACACCAAAAAGAGAAGAAAAAGAGTCAGCATTCATTTTAAGTCACAAAACATGCGTATGAATCATAACAAAAAACCTAGATTTAATAATAATTCCAGAGAAATTAAATCACATGACAAAATAAGCAGCTATACAAAATTCAGATATCTTGTTCATCTTCATTGTCAGAATCATTCGTTTCACCATTCCACAGCCTCGGATGCTTCCTACTCTCCATTCCTGCTTCTTCCTGCAATTCAATTTTACAACAATTATATTAAAAAATAGAATCTTAATACATCACAAATTGCACCCTAATTTTCATCCTTATTACTAGAAAAACCACTGGCTAGCCATATTACATTATATTTATGAGCAGTTTGGTTACAAAATTACTTCAAATACATGCTTTTCTACGGTGCTAATACTTTGTGAAGAGCATGCTTTTATGAACTAAATTCAAGGATTAGAATGCAAAAGTAACCGATTGAAAAAAGGAAGAAAAAAAGTTTTTGGATAAAGAAAAAGAAAAGAACCTCTCTAGGAGAATTTGCCTCAGGAGGCCGGTCATGAAATTGTACACTCGGTGCGTGTTCTATTTTCGACAGGTGGTCCAAAATCATATTCCTGTATAAAAAAAAATTCACAAACCTTCTTTTAATATCTCGCATAGTTAAGTATTTAAATAATTCATTTTAATAAAAAAAGGATGAAGAAAGAACCTTATGTTTTCAAGATCTTTTGCGGTGTTGAGATTCTCCACGTTTCTTGGATTGATATGCAACTCATAGTCAGGACCGAAATATTCGTAGTATTCATTGTATGGTAAGTCATTACTCGGTTCTACTCCTACTGCAACTGCTGTCTACACCATACAAATAAAAAAAAATAATAAAATACATAAAATGCAATATTTTTAAACTTTTATCAACACTTGATAACCCTCAATTTATGAAACCCATCTCCAAGAGATTCAAAATCTAAATACAAGAAAGAAGCATGTATAAGCATAGACTCATTTAAAAACAACCTATACTAAAGAAAATAAATTAATAAATAAACAAATAAAGCACCAAACAAAAACAAAAAAAATAGCCCACGTCTATATTAATACTGAAACCATAAAGACAACAATGCAAAAAAACAAAAAAACAATACAAAAATAAAGTAAAAATAAAATCAACAACAATAATAATAATTACAACAATAACAATAACAATAATACTTACAATAACAACAATAAGTAACAACAAAAAAAGCCAATATTCCAAAACAAATACCTCATAGGTCCAGCACCTAGCGACATTCCTGATAGTATACCCGCCGCCGCCGAGCACCATCAAGGGGACATTGAATGACCGTAAGTACCTCAAGCACTCGGCGTGGCCTCTCACGGACAAGTTGAAGCACCCGAGGCGATCCCCTGCTAAGGAGTCGGCTCCGCACTGGAGCACCACCACCTCCGGTCTGTACACCTCCATCACCTGTGTAAATTAACACATGAGAAAATGGTAATGATGATAAATAATAATTAGGAAGCAATTGGATGGATTTTATATGTGTCTATCTATATGTATATGTCCATGTGTTAATTGGGGAATTTCGGGTGTTTCGTTGTGAAATCGTAAATTATCATGTGTACCCGTACAAAAAAGAGAAATACTATCAAAAAGCCTATAGAACATAGGAAATAATATCATGTAATATCCCTAAAAGACATAAGAAATATCATGTATGTATGTGTATATATATATATATATATCCCTCATTTCGAAACTAATTGCTCGAAAAGGTCGTCAATTCTTGCTTAATTTATACATGATAAGTGCAAACAAGGGCCAAACAGGCCCTCCATTCAAAGAATAGAAGAAGAGGGCTTTATAGAGGTCTATCAATGATATTTCTCCTTATGGCGGGGCTTTATAGAGTTTATCACCTTGGCGATGATGGACTTGAAGAGCCCTCGGAAGCTATCGTCGTCGATGCCGTCGGAGAGGGGGACGTTGAGGGCGTGGTACTTGCCGGAGCCGACGCCGACGTCGTTGATGTGGCCCGTGCCGGGGAAGAAGTCGCCGTACTTGTGGAACGAGAGAGTGAACACGCGGTTCGTCGTGAAGAACGCCTCCTCCACACCGTCCCCGTGGTGCACGTCTATGTCCACATATAGTACTCTCTAGTTGACAATGAAAATAATAATAACATAAATAATAATACTAATTAATAATAAGAAGAAGAATTAATAATGATGATGATGGTTGTAAGGATAATATCAGTAATAATGGTACTAGTAGAAGTAGTAAAAAAAAATAATAAAATAGTAAGAATAAGGTGTAATATAAATTTAATAGTGTATTGATGTAAAATATACACAACATAATATACTACTTGGCCATATCATCATCACACATGGCACACCATCACCATTCTTTTCTTTCTTTCGCTTTGAAGCCTTAATTACTACCACACAAAACCCAATTAAACACCCCATAGATTCTTTTACATATACCCTTTTCACATTTTTTCTTCAATTTCTATACACACGATCCATTATTGATTATACTTTACTTAAAAAATTTCCAAACCAACAAACACAATCCATCAAACAAACAAAGAAAAAAACCCAACCAACCGACCGACCTGATGGAACTTGAGAAGCTCAAGAATCCCCAAAACAATATCATTCACGTAACAGAACCCCGACGCCTCGCACTTCTTCGCGTGATGCAGCCCGCCCGCCCAGTTAATAGCAATATCAGAATCGCCCCTGTTTAGCTTCACCGCGGCCCCGATCGACCCGCCGGCCGAGGCCTGGCAGAAGTCGAACAGGCCCTCGAATACTGGGCAGTCCTCCCCCACATTAAACCTGTCCAAGAAGAAATGTTATGATGCTTTGTTGTTTGTTTGGTGGATGGAAGATGAGAAAAGTCTGAATTTGACCCCGGAACTATTTAGACAGCTCAATTTTGGTCCATGAACTTTTTAGTGGTCCGTTTTTGACCCCTCAGTTATTTAATTAGCTCACTTTTAGTCCTTCCATCTGTTAAGTGCTTATGTATGAGTAAGTTTGATACATAAGCAATGACGTGGTAATTTTTTTAATTGAATTAGTTGAGGGATAAAAAATGGACCACAGAAAAGTTCAGGGACTAAATTTGAGCTCTCTCAATGGTCGAGGTGCCAAATTCATACTTTTCTCATAAAGGATATGTGATTCTTTTAAGAGGAGGAACCGTTTGGAGGATGAGGTGGAGGCTGAGGGGTTGGAGAGAGTGGGACCCGTTGATTTGTTGGATGGAGATTCGGCGAGAAAGGAGACGTAATCTGGATGGTGGAATCTTTGTAAGTCTTCTGGTGCAGCTGGATATGGACGGATTATCTGTTGGTACAGTAAATTATTATTATTAGTAGTAGTAGTAAAAATAATTAAATAAATCAATAATGAAATGGCTGGTGTATTGTTATTATTATTGTGTAAATAAGCAAGATTTTGAGGTAATATGCTAAGAACAGTCTAAAGCGGCCAATGTCATGTGAAAATACTTAAATTATGAATATTCTTTGAAAAATACTGAAATTATGAATTTTGTAGGGGCATTAGTGAAAAAAGAAATGCAAAGCAAACCTCCATGTGGCGATGGAGACGGTAATGAACGACGAGACAATGAGCCATTCTGATGCGATGAGGCTTCATAGGATGGCCTTGGCCGTAGTAGTAGTCTCCGATCGTCGGCTCGTAGAAGTAGCTCACGCGGCGGCGCTGCCCGTCGGCCCCCGTCGAAGGCAAGGAGGCGCCGCCGGCAGGAGACGGCGGCTCCGCCACTCGCGATGCTGACATGGTAAGGCAAGCTAGTGATTGATTTAGTGCGCTTTTTTCGCTTGCGAGGGAAAGGTCCGTGAGAGAGGAAGAAGGGAGGGCTGAATGGAGAAATTAGAATTTAGAAAGGACTGAACCGTAAACATGGAAATGTCTAAACGAGAGAATTAATAAACGGGCCTGGCCTGTTTGGTTTAATTTTGGGCTTTTATCTGGGCCAAGTCTCAGATTATTCTTCATTATGTTTGCTTTCTTTATCTTTTTTGAATAACTGAAAAATGCTAACAACTATGTATATTAAGACCTAAATTAAACATTAATCAAATGACAATTTCATTTACAACAAATTCCAACATGCAAAGCACATAAAATCTTCAACTTAAAATTTTAAAAACATTCAAACAACAAAGGAAATATCCAAAACACAAAAAATTAAAAATTAAACCCACACCAATACCAAAATCATCCATTACAAACACCATAACGTGACATTATTACCATACCATCCAGTTCCACAACCTTGGTCCACCAAAATATGGTGGACCAAGTCCAGCCAAATTTCTCAAAAGTGGGTCCCTTCAGGCGGCTGCACTAACTTTCTATTATGTCCGTTCGCCATTTCCTTCTTGAGCTGAGTCAGAATATCCTCCATTGTATAATCGCGCTGCCAGTTTGCTAATATCGTAAATTTCTTAGGATCAACCTGCAATTTTCCCCCAAAATGGTTAATAAAACAATAAGCAATTTATTAGAAAAAAGAATGAGGGAGAAAAAAGAGAGGTTGATAATTACAAGGCCAGTCTCATGATTAACACAAGTCATGTTAATGCGAGAGTAAAAGCGGACAGATGGCGGCTTTTCAGGGTAGTCCTTGTCACAAAACAGCTTCAGTTGATAAATTCTACCCTCATGCACAGTCTACAAAAATAAAAATAAGACATCATTCTTTAAATAAATAAAGTATGCTAATTATAATGTTAGAAAATAAGTTTGAGAAATTACGTTGTGAGGACCAATGATGGTGCCGGTCCAGGAGCGCATGAAGATATCGTCAGCATCTTCCATTCCATAGCTCACTGATCCGTCTCCTATTCCTTTCTCCCCTCTTTCTAGCTCTTCGAGTAACCTAAAATTCCTTGGAACTGTACAAATATAAATTATAATCATTAATATAATAATTAAATAAGCTAAATCATTTAACAAATCTGTAATCTGATGAGATTTAAATATGAAATATGGCGATTAAATAACAAAAAAGTGTATGTGATGGTGTCATGAACATTCAGAATCGTAATATTAATAGTAATGACCTGATTGTTTTAATAAATCAGAGGGATTTGTATGTATAAAAATAAAACCTGAACTGTTGTATGTCAATTCAGCGTCTAAACTGTGAGCTCATTGATAAGAAATATTATAACCTCACAATTCATAAAGGCGGATCAGTAATCTAATAGACAGCTAGCTGAATAATACAGGATCGTGTTTATATAATGCAATTGATGGAAATATTATGAATCTGATTTTTGTTGTATAAATTAGCAACGCAAAGTTCAAATCAAATCTCTCTTGCTTCAGAGATCCGTGTTGCTACTGGATCATTATGCGATAAAAAAAAGGGACGATTGAAAGCTAGCTTATTCATCAAATCCCTACTTTATAAATCGAGAATCACAGGGAAAAATATAAATCGCCGATTGAAATTCACTTACCGACGACGCTGGATCCGGCGGCGGAGCTTCCAAGAGTCATTGAATCGAATCCAATACAATACCTCTCTTCTTTCCCTTTTTTTCCCTTTCTCTCTCGCCCTAGGTTTTCAGACAATGAATGAATGGATTGATTGTTGATGGACAGGTTTGTCTCCAGTCGTGCTGCACTATGTAATAATTATTAAGGCTTTTTTTGGGATATTTTCTCATATGACCTTTCTGTTTTCATAGAAAGCAAAAAAGATCCTCCCAATATATTTTTCTTTTACTTTTTATTAAGATGGCCATACATATGTATTCCAGATACCCAACATATAGATAGTTTTATTTTATTCGAATATACAACATTTCATTTGCACTATGAAGGATGCACGTGATTAACTAATATAAATCGACAATAGATTTTTCAATACCGATGACTAATGAGGATGCAAATATTCCTTATATTAAAATATTCATATATTTGAATATTATTTATTTTTACTTATAATTCATGTTGATTTAGAATCTAGAAAAATGGGTATTAGATCTTCATTTTAATTTTATTATCAATCTTGTAGTAAATTTTTGTATCTTGAGTAATATTTTTTATTTTGAGTGATATTGATATACTGTATTATATCTTGAGTATATGATAGTAGCTATATAGTATATGATATTAGTATCTATATTCCTATAAAGATAAAGATGCTATTTTTAATTCAAACTCATTATTAATGGGTTGAAAGATTTGCTAAATAATGATAAATGTATTTGTTAATTTTGAACTAGTGACCTCTCTCCAAAGTGCAAAAATGCATAATCGCTTGCTCTATTGCAAGCGAAATCAACGAGGAGTCATAATTAAAAAAAGAAGATACAAAACAATAATGCACAAACACAATATTCTCAAGGGGCTAACTGAATAAAACTATAAAACACGCCGGATTATATTAGATAAGATAGAGCATACGAGTTATAAGAATCAATCCACCTTCAAGCACGAAAATCCATCTTCAAACAAGAAAAAAAAAATATTTTCTTATTAATTCAAAATATATCTTATACAAAACAAGATAGAGACATATTGATCATTGTAATGCATCTCCTCTGAATCACACACTTCAAAACTAATTGAAATAAATAAAATAAAAACTAACGCCTTATTTTAGAAAATGCATCCCCTTATGTCATTTATTTAACTAGAGAAAACCATCCAGATATTAATTCCTACATCTAGAGAAAATCGCTCACAAATACTACTTCACCTTACAAAATCACTAATAAATTGATATAACTGACTCGTTTGACTTGCTTTCTTGATGAAACTACATAAATTCGGATGACATAACAAATATGTACGAGTACGCGATAATTCTGGCGTCACATAATATCACCACTCACTTGAAAACAAAACTATCGAGGTTAAAATCCAAGAATATAATTATTGAGGTTGCTTAGAACCCGGGAACTGAACTCTTGATTTTCATATAATCCGAGAATTAAAATCCAAGATTTGCTTGAAAACCAGGAATCGCAAGATACCAGAATTGAACTCTAGGAGGTTTGGTAAGAATCCGAAAACCAAATCTAGGTTTATTCCACCAACAAAAATTCCCACAACAAATTACATAAAACAGGTCTACACACACCTAATACCCCAACAATAACAACCAAACTAGTATGTCCCACATTTCAATAACCTTAGTCTACACATTAAATTCAAGTCTTCATAACAAATTCCCGTTTCAATTTTCCACCTACTCATTCAGACCAAGCCGCCGCTCTCTGAGTCTCTCCTCGTACACTCCGCCATTGTTCAAATCTAAACCATCTCCATCTCACCCTCTCTTCATTACCGAGAGAGAAAAGAGAGGTTTCCATCATCAACAATGCAAAGCTCAGCAGCACTCTCCGTCCGGCCATCCGCCCTCTCCCTCCACAAATCCATCAAACTCCGCCAGTCCGTCAGATCTCCCAACTTCCCGACCTCCCAGCTTAAAAATGGACAGATTCGATCCAGCTTAAAAACTTCCCAACCACTCAACGCGACGAATCAGGCTTGCTTTCCGTCTGTTGCGATCAAGAATGGACGGCTGGGATCGAGCGCCGTTGTCAAAGCGGCGGCTAGTGAGAGCGGAGCTGTGAAGGAAGAAGGAGGGCTTATGAAAACGCTGCAGTTAGGATCGCTTTTCGGACTGTGGTACTTGTTCAATATCTACTTCAACATTTACAACAAACAGGTACGTGCGTGGATTGTATCTTTGTTTGTTTGTTTGTTCAATTTTAGAATTTTTTGTTGTTGCATGTTATGGAAGTTTGAAAATAATGAACTTAGGTGGATATATAATAGGATAAATTTTACATTTGGTGCTTAAAATGAAAGATTATTCAACTCCAGATAATTGATATTATTATTATGAAATGTTATGTTTAAATTGAAAGTTGAAATTACTTGTGTCTCACATTTAAATCATGTGGATATTCCTACTACTAATAAAACAATAAAAATCTCATTCATTTTGTGTTTCAATTTTTCATGTTGCTCCCTGTAATATTCTAATATTAACTGACTAACAACCTCACTTTATTTTTTGCGAACAGGTCCTTAAGGTTTTTCCATATCCAGTTACAATCACAACAGTTCAATTTGCAGTCGGTACAGTTCTCGCCTTATTCATGTGGACTGTCGGTATAGTAAAAAAACCCAAAATTTCTACGGCTCAGGTACCAATTTTCCTCAAACCCTAAAATAAATAATTAAAAATCAAAATATTTTCAATAATTTTATTATTTATTTTAATTTTTCAGCTTGTGGCGATTTTGCCTTTGGCTGTAGTTCACACAATGGGGAATTTATTCACAAACATGAGTTTAGGAAAAGTTGCGGTTTCTTTCACCCACACTATTAAAGCCATGGAGCCTTTCTTCTCTGTTCTTCTCTCTGCCATCTTTCTTGGAGAAGTAATAAATCATTATTTTTTTTATTATTATTGTAAATAATTAAATATTAATTTATTATTTTTTTTATGAAGTTTCCATCTGTCTGGATTGTGATGTCTCTTATGCCGATTGTTGGAGGAGTTGCTTTGGCTTCTCTCACTGAAGCCTCCTTCAATTGGTATGTTTATTTATGTATTTATTTATTTATTTTCTATTTTTTCAAGATTTTAATATTAAATTTATTTATTTTGTTTAAATAGGGCTGGATTTTGGAGTGCAATGGCATCCAATGTGACATTTCAATCGCGCAATGTGCTTAGCAAGAAAGTCATGGTTAAGAGAGAGGTATATATATCTGTTATTGCCTTAAACCCTAAACCCTAAAATCCCAAATAAACACAAAAAGAGACTAGAGAAAAAAGAAAAAAAAGTTAGATCATCAACTCGATCCATATCATTAAATATAAAATTCCATCATATTGTCATATTTACTTCCAATTTACATATATGCAAATAAGACCCTGAATAATCAAGTTTTACTTATCATATCAATTTACATATATGCAAATAAGACCCTAAATAATCAACTCTTACTTATCATATCAATTTACATATATGCAAATAAGACCCTGAATAATCAAGTCTTACTTATCATATCAATTTACATTTATGCAAATAAGACCCTGAATAATCAAATCTTGCTAATCATCTCTCCAATCCAATCGTAATACTTTTTGATATATATTTTGATTATTTTCTTGCAGGAATCTTTGGATAATATAAGTCTATTTTCAATAATCACAATAATGTCGTTTTTCTTGTTGGCCCCTATTACTTACTTTGTTGAAGGCATTAAAGTCACCCCCACTCTTCTTCAAGCTTCAGTAAGCATTTTATTTTTCCATTACTTTTTTTGCTAGAAAAAAATTGACATAAATTCTAATGCATTTTATTTTTTACTTTTAGGGCGTAAATGTTCAGCAAATATACACTAGGTCTCTCATTGCTGGCATTTGTTTCCATGCTTATCAACAGGTCAGTTTTTTTTTTCATTCATTTATGTTTATTATTTTCTTAACATAGTTAATTAATTCTTAAATAATGCAAAATGAAAAAAAAAACAGAATTTTCGAAATGTGTCCTATGTAAAGATCTATTATTTATTTTTTAAAGATTAACATTTTTTAATAATTATGGTGTCATACATGATATCTTGGGTTCCGCCAGCATAGGTTAGACAGTACAAAAAAATAAGATATATTATTTTTTTTAAATATGCATACTAGTGTCATACATTGTTGGGTTAACCAGTACAAAAAAAGCCACAAAATTGTAGAATTGAGTCTTATCATCCTATATAAAGAGATATATACTTTTTTCTTTCTTTAAAAACTAACTTTTTTCTTTTATTTTTTTTATATCTATGTGTACAGGTGTCATACATGATATTATCTAGGGTTTCGCCAGTGACTCACTCAGTGGGTAACTGTGTGAAACGGGTTGTGGTCATTGTCACTTCCGTTCTTTTCTTCAGAACCCCTGTTTCTCCCATTAATTCTCTCGGTAACATTTTTTCCTTCTTTTTTTTCTCTCCTTATTTTTTCCTTTTATCTTTTTCTTGTTTTATTTGCATGCTGACACCTTACAACAGATGGAATTAAATATTATTTTGTGGGAATTTGGAAGAAAAAAAGGCCATGCTTTGTTGGAATTTGCAGAAAGTCCGTCTATCTTGAGAAAATTCAGAAAGTAGTCCTGCTAGTGAGGACATTTTTTGAATTTTCTTATTGATATGGAGCTTTTTTGCAAATTCCAATAATATAGGATCTTTTTTTTGTAATTTTTGTATACTTTTTTGTTTACGTGTATTATATATATATATATTGGGAATCAATGGTATTTCTACTTTTACAACGGATGTATTGAATTATTCCTTGTCTGTTTTTGTATCTAGCTCTATGAATTGATATTTTTTACATATTTTTATTATTTTTAATTATTTAACTGTTTAATTACTTAATTTTTTTTTTATTAATAGGAACTGGGATAGCACTTGCTGGAGTTTTCCTCTACTCTAGAGTGAAGAAACTCAAGCCCAAATCCGCCTAATCGAATCGAATCCGATACTCTATCTTGGGCATTATTATATTATTTGATCTAGGGTTTTATTATATTCCATGTACTTTATTCCCGTGCATTTTTGCATTTTTCTAAATATGAGCATCTTTTTCTAGTGGAGTCCTTAGTTTTCCACCAATTCAGTCTGTTTTAGGGTTTGCATTATGTTTTAGATTTTGAACGGTTTTTATGGTACCTTTTAGTGATGAACGAGTGTTGAGTTGAGAAATGTGTAAGTTCTTTATTTAGGTTTGAATGAATAATTGGTTTGAAATGCTGGTTAGTGTGATATAGTTTAAAAGAAAATAGATTTGTTAGTGTGATGAAATGGGATGGACACCTAATTAGTCCAAATTGGGTATTTGTTTAATAGGCCCAAATTAATGTGATTTCATTTGATTGGAGCATTAATTATCATGGCCTTATGTGTAATAAGTATATTTTGGAGCATGTAATTGTCTAATACATATAAATGCATTGATTTGTTACACGATTAGTCTCAGTAAAAGAGCTATAAAATATTTGAGAGAAGATTAAAAAACAAGGGGAAATGGGAAGGAAAAGAAAAAGAAGCAGAGAAAGCACCAAAAATGAAAAGGTAGGTATCAAATTTCAACTAGACAAAACTCTCACAATTATATTATTTCACACATATAATATTTCCAATTGTCTGTTAGGCTTTTTTTAAGTGGCGGTGCGCGTGCAGTGAATCTCAACTCTCTGTTATTCTCCATTAATGAAATATTCATAATTCTCAGTTGAATATTGAATTTCATATTCTCCAGTTGAGGTGAATTGCAGTCTGAAGGTGTGCTTGCATCAGCAGCATCCAGAATTCGCATCCAGAATTCACACGCAAGCCACCAAGAACCCTTTTTGGCGCTTTTTACTAACACATGTAAGCAGATCTAAAGAGAAAAAAGAGCTTAAGGACAAAATACAGGAGGTTTTCTTCTTTTCCTCTCCATTCCGTTCTGTTTTCTTTAACAAAAGAATTAATATAAAGCTTCCTCATTCTTTTTTTAATTTATTTAATTATTACTTAAAGAATTTCTATCTCACCTTTTATTTCCATTCACGGTAAAAAAGTTGTAAATGCAACTTCATTATTGAAGAAATTTTAATATGGTCCTTGTGATTAATTCTCATCTAATAGGAGGTGATCTTCTTTTCCTATTCATTCCATTCTGTTTTCTTTAAAAAAGAATAAATATAAAAATTCACATTTTTTTATTTGAAGAATTTCTTTCTCATCTTTTATTTCCATCCAAAATAAAAAAAATAGTAATTGAAAACGCTAAATGCTGGGCCTTCATTATTGATGAAAATCTTAAATGGTCCATATTAAGCTCATCTGACAGGAGGTTATCTTCTTTTGTGCCATTCCATTTTTTTAAAGAATTCATATAAAAATTATCATTTCTTTCTCAATTTTATTTAACTTGAACAATGCAAAATGGCCCTCGAGTATTCAAGAGATTTTGCAATGGTCCTTGTAATTATGGCTCATCTGAGTTGCAATATTTTATCACCTTTTAGATAGATGGTTGAAATAAAGATACAACATCAGCAATTTGCATACATCATCAAATGGAGTTGAATATATCGCCACATCCAACAAGAGAATTTATAAAATAAGAAAATGGGATTATGGGAGTCATTTTCTGGCCTTTCAGGTGCTTAAATGGTGCTTTTTATGAGCTTGGACAAGACCAAATTCAATTAAAATTACCCCCATCTTTTCTATTTTTGCAAAAAGAGAATTGTTTATCGGTTTCAGCATTTATCATATTTTCCATCTTTTGTGGCATGTACGAATTGTATAGTCTGTGCAGCTAATGTCAAGGAGCACCATTAAAATTTAATACATATTTTAATTGATCGTTCAATGTTCAATCCTCTCTTATTTAAACTTTTAGCTTAAACAAGTTTATGATTATTATACTTATTAATACGCAATGATAAGCGATCAATTTTTGAGTATTCCTAAAAATAATTTGATTATTAATTGCAGAAAATGACTAAGAGTTGGATGACTAGTATGATCATGAAGTAATTGTTAGTATCATCAGCTGAAATTTATATTAACAGAAAAAGAAAATTCATTATATTTTAGAGAGAAAATTTGCAAAGCATGACTTGTTGTATGGTCTATAGTCTTACAAAAGACTACAATAGAAGCGAGACTCTTAGCAAATGGTTACACCTATGAATCCAAATTTGGAAGAGGGGAAAAGACATTGGCAACAAAGGACCCAACTAATGTTTTGTTTATAGAAAATGAATTTGATGGTTCTCCAACTTTATACCTAATGACATTTTGGTATTTCATTATGATGTTGTAGTTAAGATATATATAATAATACATTTAATGTTCTGTGTTTATTGTGTAGCTATGTAAAATTTATTCTCAATGTGTTGAGATTGTAAATTGTGAAGTAATATATATATTCATTTATGTATATATACAGTATACTTTATTTGTGAAATAACATGGAAATAGATGTTTAAGCTTAATAATAATTGAAAGTTAGGTATGTCAAAAGTGCGTTAATTATTTATAATAAACAATCTTAAGTGCACTATAACTTCTTCCATTGTATAGTTTTTCAACGAATAAAATATAATTTATGTAAAAGATAGTTGAGCACGGAACTTGTTCTGTTGATAGTATTTAAATATTAGCCATGATGCAGCTTGATAGTATTTAAATATTAGCCATGATGCAGCTGATCAAACTTGATTATGATGATATTAGTAATTAACATATCTTCATATATCATACAATATATAATACTTACAGTAGCAATTTTTTTGAAAAACTATTATATTAGATTATCTATTTGATAAATAGAATAATTTAATAACATCTATTATAAATATTTTTCGCTCAAGATTATCTAACTCTCTAGATAAATATAAAATTTCAGTTGAAAAATTATATACAATTCACAGTCTCTTTTTTTTGTATCTAGCCATTTTGCTATGTAAAAGGGTAATGATGGATTTTTGAAGGCTAAAAAATCGTGGAAATAAACATTTTACAAACAGTACGTAGTACTATAAGACTATAACATGTAGTTTAGTACAAAATACATCTACACTTTAGTCATATCAAAAAGGATGAGTGGGTGTACTTGGGTACTCATAGAAATATTACATTTATCATTTATGCGAATCAAAGAATCTATCTCATGTGAACTAATCACTTAACTTGTTTCGTCTCAAAACATAAACTAAGGAAAAGGTCTTTGTCTAATTGAATGCTAAGATTTGTCACGACTCTTTGACCCACTTATTGAACTTGATATATGATAGCTATGTTTTGGCTATTTCAATCATCAATTTCCCTTTAAGATGAGCCGTTCATAACTTGTAATTTCTCCTGTTTTACTTAATATAATCATGTGATGATCAGTTAAGCTTGGATTACGGGAAATGTTATTTGACATAATTTATTTTTTATTATGCACAGAAAATTAATATCTTAAATGATACATTTTCGGTTTTCCTTTAATAGCTCTACTTAGATGCTATTCTCTGTGTACTTCACAAAAAGTTTGTCAATATGACTTCCTGAATTCTTGTGTTTTTGGCATTTTATTGAAAAGAAAAATGAAAGTTTATATCACTTATAGTGACCAAAATTTTAATGGCTTATACTATATTAGAGCTAATATAATTATTTGACTTCAATATTTGAACAGTTGATTGTATTAAGCAAGAGCATAATAATATCGTCATAACATAATTAATGTAAGAAAACAAGTATGTCACTATACCTGAAACATATTTAAACATCAATTTGAGAGAGAACAGAGAGACAAATAATAATATTAATTCCATTAATAATTAGTCATAATACAGACAGGAAATACAATAAAGTTCCTCTTAACTTTAACAGCACCTCTCCCTTAAATACCTACCAAATTCCACAAATTACATTGAACTCCCTGGGCCCCAATAAAAAGTACCCTAAAATAAGCTCAAAATATCTTTGTCTTTTTCCCCGACCCAAAACACAACCACATATATTACCTACCAGGCTAACACATTAAAAGGACCTACCATTGCAATGTACTTTTGCATAACAACCCTCTCAAAGTGTCATATTACTTCAACTACACTTCAAAAGCCTTCAGATACCTTCCTTCAAAAAAAAAAAAGCCTTCAGATATCACACTGTCAACACTTGGAGCAAAATATATTTTCTTTGGAGGATGTATTGGCAAAATAACCGACATGATAGCTAGAAGCACTGATAAAGATCCCCAGATGCCATCAATGGCATCATGTTCATGTTGTTAACCAAGTTCAAAGGACCATTCAATCCATCTATTCCAATCGCATCGAGATTCGTGCAAGCATCCATGCACTTGATGATTTCATTGAGAGATCTGAGTCTCGACTCGAGCTCATATGTCTGAGTCCTCAACACGGAATTCTCAGACTCCAATGTAAGGAATCCAACGGTCGCCTGCTCGAGCATCACAAGCATTTTGTAATTTTCCGCGCGAAGATTTGCAGCCTGACTTGCAAGCCCGTCAAGATGGAGTTGTTTGCGCATCCTGGACCGCCTGGCAGACTCGCGATTAGACTCCTTTCGTCTCTTCCTCCTTTGTTCCATCAGGGCTTGCGGATCAGAAGATTCTCCTGATCCGAACCCTGATGAAGTACCAGAGGAAGAGCTAGTCTGTCTCTTTCTCTTGTTTTCCGACAGGGCTTGTAGGTCAGAAGATTCTTCTGACTTAGGCCTCGACGAGGTCCTGCCACTCGACACATCAGAATAACCGCCAGGAGAGGCCATGAAACTAGTTATTCAATACCAAAACTATGCGAAACCAGCAAACAAAAGAAAATGAAAATATAAATAACTAAGTTTATATTTAATTATTAGTAATAATAGCTAATATGGAGCGCGAGAGGGGGCGAGTGGTCAGTGAGAGCCAGAGGCTGAGAAAACATAGAACCAGTAGAGAAAGACGACGGAGAAAGATTGAACGAGGTGGGCCCCACGGGGAAGGAGAGAGCTTGATTGAAACATTAGGGATAGTATATATTTAGTTCGCATTGGTTTGGTTTTGTCTATGTATCGGAATTACACATGAAGGTGGTTACTTTCCTCTCTTTATTGAAGGATTTATGGATTCCGAAAGAAATTAGGGTTTGTTAGTGTATTAGAGAGAGGAGAGGGGGAAAAGGGAGTTGAGCAAGGAAGGTGGAGGGAATTTATAGAGAGGAAATATTGAGAGAAACTATAGAGAGAGAAGGAAAAATTAAGGCACTGGAGATGATGAATAGAAGAAAGTTAATCAATTTGTGATTGAGTGGTTGTAACCAACTTCTCTGTGATAAATAAATCTGCATGGTCTATATAACAAGTCACTAAAATATTTTGTAGTGATGTACGTTACATGAAACTATACATTATACATCCATAGCATTCAGATTTTTAGAGGACTCTTGACTGGTGGGACCAAGATGAGTTCATGCTAAGGGAATCTGGAAGGCAAATTGGCTGATTATTCTTCTTTATTCTAGGGGCTAAAAAACTGGATCCAATTCTTCGGCCGCCCATTATTTTTTTCCACAACAAAATTAATTAACTGTAGAAAGAGAAGAAGAAAAGTATAACTTTGCAAAAGAGCCCCTGCATTATGTCTGATTATAAAGTGAAAGTTTGGACATCTTTTCAGAGAAGTTCTTCAAATGCTTAGGCAACAGAATGCACAATCTTTTTGCTTTTGGTTATGTTTCATGTTTCAATGTTTTTGAAATTAATTTTATGAAATTATTCTTTTCTGACGGAATAAACATATTAGTATAATACTAATTTCGGATGAAAAAAACATTTACTTAATGCCCCGCAGTCAGATATTGTTTACTGCATGATAATATTGTGAGAGATTTATTTTCTCAGTGATATTTCTATACATAAATTTCATTTTCTTATGGCTATATTTCACAATATGTGTTGATTGTGTAACAACATATATTCTTCCACTTAACAAGTGGTGCATGGAACCTTATTTTTTAGGAAGATACAGGGGAGATTATATCTGTAATGTGACTACAATTTTGCATATTGTATATCTATAGTTGCTGTCAAAAGCCTAATTTATAAAAAACATCAAAATCACTTATTTATTTGACTTTTTAAACTCGTAATTTTCCAAAAAAAATAAGAAGTTTGTTATTGCAGCTAAAGTTAGATAATTGTCTATAATCTTGGTTTGCGAAATCGTCCGATTCGGCCGGTTCAGGCGATTGGGATCTGAATCAGCAAATCATGACCTGATTAATGCCACAATTTTAGAAATATCCAATTTTTATGATAAAACTGATATGATTTTTTTCCGATTTTACCTATTCTTGATTCCAGCCATTTAGGAACCAAAACCATTCAAACAGTGTTGTTGCTTTCGTCAATATAATTAGGCTATTTTCCTTTCAAATAGATTAATTAGAAATTGAGGTAAAAGCAGAAGATAGAATAAAAGAAAGGAAGACTGTAGAATCTCCATTAAGGGAGGAAAGAGAGCAAAGGAATGTGGAATGAGGGCCACTGCTTTCTTCTATCAAAACCCTTCATTCCTTTAACTTGTTGAAATTAAACTAATCCCCCAAAAAGTATGATGATGGTTGGATGGTTCCAAAATCCTTAATTATTTAAACTTTCGAAGAAATATGTAGAAATTAAAAAGTGACACCTAAACTTAGGTGCAATAATAAAATTGAAAGCCATATACTTCCCCTCTAAGTTAGGAATCTTGAAATAGATTTAGGTTTTCTTTATACAAATGATATGTGCACCCCACAAAACTTTGCAATATGAGTTTATTACTCGACAGAAATTTCATTTCTGAATTTTGAGTTTCATTACTGGTTCAATGAAAATAAACTTTAAATTAAAATTAAAATTTGAATATGTGTACACTATATATATTACTCTGTAACAATTTTAATTCGATCATTTGTCATAATATAAATCATCGTATTATATCATATGACATATTGTAAATATCTTATTTGTTATATTCGTGTGTCTTTTAATGAAATACACATTCAAAATTATATATTGGATTACTAGTTGGTAAATCTAACTCGACAAAATGAGAAAATCCTCGAGCTTTCTAGTGTTTATCTTACTGTATAGGTGATGGAAAGATATCGTATAATAATATTCATCAAATCTAGTGTATATAAATAAAATCATAAGAAGAAAATAATTCAGACATTTTGATCAATTTTTCATCTCTAACTCGATCTTCATGTCACAACATACGGACACTACAATCATATCTCATGTCATAATGCAAGTATTAAACTCTTGAGTTGGGTAAAATCGCGTGTGGCCTCATATTAAGTTACACTAATTTACTAGAATATAATTTCACCAATTTACTAGAATATTATTAGGCCAATTAGGGTCCTTCAAAAGTTCCATCATCTCAAGAAAAAGAAGTTGATTCTTGTTTCGAAAAAAAGGTGATTCTTTCATTGAACCAATGAAAGGTTATCTGTTGATTGAAGCTGTCAGGAGCTTCAATCAAGAAACAAAAGAAAAAAAATTGTGGGCCGATCTCTATATATAGATTGGTTGGCTGGAGTCTGGTAAATCAGTACAAAAAATTTCTTAGAAGTTAAGAAATGGAGCTGAAATAACAAATGAGTGGAAAATTTTACTTCTATTGTTGAATATATTGGTTAAAAAAGTGTGGGAAAAATGATTGGAAAAATGATTTAATTGTATTTTCATGTTAAGTGAAAGAGTAAAATAAAGGGAGTTCTCTCTCTTTATTCTAAAAATAAAGAACTTCAAATGTATTATGAAATTAAAATTCTGACAAATATATTATGAAATGAGAGGCACCTGGAAGTTTCATACTTTTCATTTTGAATCAATATTTTAACCCTTTTTTAAATCTTCAGTCTCTTCTAATAATTTCGGATACAGTTTTCTGAAGTAATAAAAAATAGACACGTGTCCATAAAAAACAAGAATATATCATCGGTGACTTCACAAGTCAAAAAATGTGTTTTGTAAAGTTGCGTAATTAGGGGTTCATGCACTAAACACATAATCATATCTACCCGGAAAGTTCCTAAGGTTCAATCAATAATAGCAAAAATCTTTCTTTTTTTTCTTTTGAAATAATCTATTTGCTTTTCCCTGTTGAGGATGAAAGTTGAATAAATACTAGGATAATACTCGCACTTCGCAGCGAGTATTTCAATTTTAATAGTTATTTCAATTTAATAATGTATAATTTACAATTATGAAAATTCAAAATTAAAGTTTGCAAATCCATATTACATATATAATACATGAGAATTCAAAATTTTGTCTTTAATTTTCTTATATCATAATGTCTTGACATATTATATTAGAAAAATAAATTAAGTATTAACGAGGCTTAAGATGAATGAGATTAGAAAAAAATAAAATGCAAGATAATTTATTTCAAAGATTTTTGTTGAAGCTACAAAAGATTAAATTATAAATGATTTAACTTTAAAAAAAATTATATTTAATATTATATATATGAGAAAAATATGTATACTATATAGGAAAATGTAATATTACTCATTTTCTTCAAAAATTTGTCACCGTTATTTTTCTCTTTTTTAGATGTTAAAATTGTATGGATTACACATATGTTATTATGAAACTAATACTATATTAAGTAATATAATATAGTTTTCAATATTCTGAAATTTTGTTTGAGATGATAGTTCTCACATAACGGAGATATAACACTGAACATTAATCTAACTAATCATGTGATATTATGATAATAATTTAAATTAAAAGCTAAGATTTGATAAATTTTCTCTTGAGAATTTTCAAAGAGAGGTAAAAGAATATGAAAAAGAGTAAATGAGTTTATCATTTTATTACATGTTCTTTTATATAGTTTATATTCACATATTTTATCAAGAAAAAAAGAAATTGGAACCATCACAATATGTCTTTATATGATATTGTGGTAATAATTTAAATGAAAAACTAAGATTTCAAAAAAAAATTGATCCAACGGCTGAGATAAAATTGACAATAGGTCTCTATTCACATATTTTAGCAAAGAGAGATGAAAAATAAGATATAAGATATAAGTTAATAAGCATACCATTTTTTTACATCTTCATTTATATAGTCTATATTCACATATTTTGGCAAGAAAAAAAATTGAAACCATAACAATATGGAACTACAAATATAGAGAAAATTCCAACAAATTTATATTTGATGATTTTAATATGAGAAATAAAATATTTCATTAAGAATTATAATTTTTTAAAGAAGAAAAGAAAAATTACTTATATTTTAATGAGTAAATTTTTCATTAATTATTGGTAAATGTGATATTGTGGTAATAATTTAAATGAAAAGCTAAGATTTCAAAAAAAAAAAAAAAAAAAAATTGATTCAGCGGCCGAGATAAAAATGACAATATGTCTCTTGAGAATGCTCAAAGAGAGATGAAAAATAAGTTATAAGGTATAAATTAATGAGCATATCATTTTTGTACATCTTCTTTTATGTATTCTATATTCACATATTTTAGCAAGGGAAAAAAATTAGAACCATAACAATATGGAACTCAAAATAAAGAGAAAATTTCAACAAATTTATATTTGATGATTTTAGCATTAGAAATAAAATATTTCATTAAGAATTATAATTTTTTAAGAAGAAAAGAAAAATTATTCATATTTAATGAGTGAACTCTTCATTAACTATTGGTATTAATAATTGAACATAACTTTGCACCACAATTCATTGAAACCATCTGATTAAGATCTGATGGTCACAAACAAACTCACAACGTTTCTCATTAAATCGGGTATGGAACACAAAATACCAATTCAACCAATCATATGCTTATGTTTTAATAACCACATAAATGTTGCCATAAAATATCAATAAATTTGAGAAAATGAATGACTAAGATTCGACAAAAAAAATTGATCGAACGATCGAGATAAAAGTGATGATGTGGCCTTTTGAGTAGACTCAAAAGTAGATGAAAAATAAGGTATTGGTATTAATTAAAAAAGAAAAATAATAGGTATAATATTTGAGACATGAAGCCTCATGAGTCATGGTACATGTCTGTCGGCACCATGACAATTTTATCTCAACAAGGACTAATATAACAGAGATTTGCAAAAGAAAAAATGATCATCACAAAACTATGAAATTTTTTCATGCAAGTTTCAAAATATGGTTATTGCAGACTTTGCAGTTAATTATCGGTGTTTAGATTTAAGTATAGAACCTCATGAAGAGTATATGACATTTGAATTCCTTGATCTAGTAATAATTAGGCCTTTTAGGCCTAATAGAAACATAGGCCCAAAAGGGGTCAGCCCAATATAGATAGAAAAAATTACAAGGATGTTGCCGACTTTTTTTTTTTTTTAGCACTATTGAGAAAAATAAAGCAACAGTTGCCACTGGTTTGAAAATAATGTGGTAACTACCATTTCCGTCACTATTAGTGGCGGAACAACCTGTGTTCCGCCACTAGTAGTGGCGGAACAGATAGATTTTCAGTTCTGCCAAAAACGGCCCATTTTTCGCACTAAACGTGGTTAATTAGTATTAAAAATCTTGTTCCGCCACTAGTAGTGGCGGAACATGTTAAAATATTTCATTAAAGATTAACATGGCTCATGAATGGGCAATTAGCGTAAAAATTGAAGAACTACTATAATTAGTAACGGTTTTTCTGAAAAAACCGTTACTAAAAGTGTAATTAGTAACGGTTTTCATAAACAACCGTTACTAATAATTAAATTTAGCAACGGTTTTTCGGAAAGAACCGTTACTATTAGTATAATTAGTAACGGTTTTTATGAAATAACCGTTAATAAATATACTATTAGTAACGGTTCTTTCATAAAAACCGGTACTAAATATAATATTAGTAACGGTTCTTTCCTAAAACCGTTGCTAAATTAAATTATTAGTGACGGTTTTTTATAAAAACCGTTACTAATTAAACTTTTAGTAACGGTTTTTTCGAAAAACCGTTACTACTTTGTAATTCTTCAATTTTTACGCTAATTGCCCATTCATGAGCCATGTTAATCTTTAATGAAATATTTTTACATGTTCCGCCACTACTAGTGACGGAACAAGATTTTTAATACTAATTAACCACGTTTAGTGTGTAAAATGGGCCGTTTTTGGCAGAACTGAAAATCTATTTGTTCCGCCACTAATAGTGGCGGAAATGGTAGTTACCACATTATTTTCAAACCAGTGGCAACTGTTGCTTTATTTTTCTCAATAGTGCTAAAAAAAAAAAAAAAGTCGATGTTGCCTTGGCCGAAAATAAATAATAGGGAAAGATGTTTGATAAATCACATGTACAATATAATAAACCAATTTTAAAATCGTATTTGCTCTTTATGTTTTATGTTTTTTTAATATTGACACGGGGTAATACAGTCATGACTTTAGTTTAATATAATTCAATAACCAATAAGTACCTCATTAAAAAAAAAAAAATCAATAAGTACCTATCCGAAAGATCACATGAAACGAGAGACCTGAAAGCTCAAATATTTTAGAGTACACTTGAACTAAATAAATACTATTAAAGTCGTAGAAATATGTAATTAATAATGCTTCATGTGTAAGGTTTCATTATATAAACAGGCAAATTTCTACAAGCAGAGGATAATAGACCAAGTCGTCCTTGTTTAGTTATAATAGTGCTTTCTTTGCCTGCAAATTGAAGTTACCTATGCCTTTTATTTTTATTTTTTACGCTGGAAGGAATGGGAATTATGGGATGCATGTGCTAGTAAAGGTTTTATCATTTGTGAGTTTGGTATCAGTTGTTAATTGATTTATTTTTGTTTTAATCTTAGAGATTTGTTAGTGCTTATGATTAATCAGGCTTAGTGATATTTAACAGAATTATTTTATTAAGTAAATAAATAAACTTCTAAAATATTTATTGATTAAATTACCATTTTATATGCTAATTTTCTTATGCATCGGGGAACCTTTTTCTGTGAACATTATTGTCATACTTAATCAATAATCAATATTACTATTAAGTATAATTCACCAGACATTATCAAATCTATTAATATATATAATTCTAAAACCTCTTTACTACAGTAATTGCATTTAGATGAGCCACATCATCCCCCTTTTCTAAACCATTTGATAATGATCTCATGGCCAAAATTTAAGTAGTTTACTAAGAGTCCATATATACTAAAGTCATAGATCAAGAAATATTTTATCTTATCTAAGTGGGTTTAATTACTTCGTTTAAACTAAACAATTTTGTGGATATATCTTAATTATATATTCACAAAGAAAGCCCTTCAAATAAGCATATGATTCATTTTAGCTTCAAAAACTCCGACTCTTTATCATATTCAAGGCAAAATTTTCGACTTCTAATTTTGATATTTTTGTATCTTGCGACGTTTCTTTTTAATTATATTGCAACAATTCTCTCTAAAAAATAATTTGCTTCATTTTGTTAATTATAATATTGATAATTACTAAAACTCTACAAAACAAAATAAAAAATACTCAACTTACAAATATCAGAAAACGCTGGTCGCACAATGTGCGAATGGTCGTCGAGTAAGATGAATTAGTATTTGACATGTTACTAAGAGTATAAACGAAACAAATATAGTTTGAATAGTGGTCATACATACATGTGCCCATATTATTTTTTTCGGATACGAATACAAGATAACATTTGGATACAAATTAAGTTTGAAGGTTATACAGATATTAATATGGTTCAAATACTATCGGATATGAAAGCACAAATTTATTTCAGATTTTTTAACGCATATATTAATATACAAATTGATGACATTCTTCTAAACATATAACTATTTGTAACAACAAAAAATTAAAATGGATATGGATATTGTATCCGTAGTTGAATATGACAAAAAAGTCAAATTTATATTCGTATCCGATATATAGTGAAATATCAAAAAATGAATATTCTCCGAATAACAACTTATTCGGATCAGATAGCCAAATCAATTATCGTATCTGAATAAACTATCTATATCTATACCCGTGTCCGGCCAAATCATTTATCTATATCATATTTCGTGGATATGAGTATGGGCCAATCGAATATTATACGATCCGCTTACACCCTATATGTTACATAGCTTAAATATAACATCATATAGATAGTAAAATATCAATTCTCATATAGTTACATTGAAAGTACGAGATCAGTTAACATATATTTTTCATAGAGCATTTTTTTTTCTATGTCTGATTTGATCAGCTAATAATGTGATTAAGAAAATCACGCAATAAGCGAGTTATCCCTATGGCTAAATAAAGAAGTATGATACTTAATGGTTTATTTAATTTTCTTAGTTAATAGTTTGCACTTCCACGAATCATAATTCATTCAATTACGTGGTCCTGGTTTTGGGGGACCTTGTCTTGTGTTACCAAACAAAGATTCTGAATCCCAATTCAGAATTGTTCGGACCAATTCCAGCCCATTTAATGTGAACCAATAGATGTTTGTGTTCTTATAAACCTTGTGAAATCTTTTATTTTGATATGATAAATAGGACAATCATAAAATTATGTGATAATCATAAAATATCTAATTTCTTGATTTTCTTCTTTTTGAAAGAAATCTTGTTAACAATATGATAATTTTTGTTAATAATTCTTGATATTTTTTAAGAATAAGTACTAAATTTGACTTTTGTCAGCAAAAAACACTGATAGAAATTAAATCAAAAGTAATGTAGCTTCAAATAATGACAAATCACCACTAAAACACACGATTTAGTTTTCATGTTATAATTTAAAAATTGAAATGGAAAGAAGTTTGATTTTTTTTGTGAGATCGGAGGGGTTTTAATTTGACAATAAACTTGACTTTAAATAGATGACATAATGAACAATTTTTTTTTTGTTAGAAACATTATGTGAACGGAACTATAATGTGATTATAATCTTTATGCCCCAAATTCGTTTGAGAAATACAAAATTACTAAACTAATTAATTGCCGTCATAAAATACCGCTTACGGTACATATTTTGTTACCACTTACTAACAGTAATGTCAAGATAACTCAATAGTCAGGGGATATAATCATTCTAAAGGATGAATATAATTTTGAAATACTCAAAAATGAATCTGCACTAAATTGAGCAACATAACTAAATTTACCTTTTTGGTGTACATTATTGTATAGACCAAGTCTTAATCAAACAAATATCTTTAGATTTTTTTGGGACTAGATTCATAATTCTGTCCTCAGCATAACC